>JAKKZN010000020.1:16328913-16342629 GCA_033441825.1 Pangasius elongatus | reverse complement strand
TGTGTGTGTGTTCACTACTGTGTGTGTGCACTTGGATGGGTTAAATGCAGAGCACAAATTCCGAATATGGGTCACCACACTTGGCCACAAAGTCACTTCTTCTAAACTAAGTACGTAAGTAAATAAGTATGTGAGTAAGCGAGCTTGTAAATACATATGTATGCACGCAAGTACACAAGCTAGGCTTTTTTTTTTTTTTAAACCTGATTAGTTGGTCATAACTGTATGTTGATAAACATTTTGTGGAGGGTGTGGTGGACGGATGCAGGGTGTGGTGGACGGAGGCAGTGTGTGGCGGACGGAGGCAGTGTGTGGTGGACGGATGCAGGGTGTGGTGGACGGAGGCAGTATGTGGTGGACGGATGCAGTGTGTGGTGGACGGATGCAGGGTGTGGTGGACGGATGCAGTATGTGGTGGATGTATGAAGTATGTGGTGGATGGATGCCATATATGCAACACAAGATTTTTAGTGACTGACGTTTCTGCTTCTTCTTCTGTAACCTCGTATCACACGTGTCTTGCCAGATCAACTGCACAGGAGAAACTGAATACATTCGATTTTTTATTTTTTTCCCCGTTTTATTACTGCTTGCTTTTACCACCTTGTTACTTAGCCTGAAGCTGCCAGTTTTGACTGACATCTCCTTTACATTCTTTGCCTCTTGTCTCTGCAGTTTCCGTCTGTCCTGAGCTCCACCCAGTTCTCGGTGCCGGTACACAGTCTAGATGGCACCAACACCCCAGGACCTCTCTCTCCAGACCCACAGAAGACATAGAGGATAAAAAGGGGAAGAGAAGAAAAAAAAAAAAAACAGACTGCCATGATTGGTGGGTTTGCCTTTACACACAAAAAAACACACACACCCATCCCTCCTCCTGTATCTTTCTGTACTGAGACGCAGACCCACCGGCTGTCACCCGCTGACCAAATTCTCCCTTCTGCTGACGAAGACGACGAGTGTTTAGGATCTTCATTACGGGTTTCAGGCGGATCTCCGTCTTCAGCCTGGAGGGGGAGTCGTGACGGCGTTCTCTCTGCTCGAAGCCACGGACGAGCAGCCATCAGGACGCAGTTCTCGAAAAGGATTAGCGTTAACTTCTCCGCTGTCTCAGTTCGATTGTGTGTTTGCGCTGTTTGCCTTACGGGGAGCGGAGACTGGCTTTCAGGGAGTCACTGTAATCATCGTTCCTTCGGGGGTTCTCGCTCCTGTACATTACAGCGATTCTCACGATAGTGATTTTACACTTTCTCCATAGGGATGCATCGATACCAGCCCGCCCAGACAAAATACGTTTTCATAGCGATGCTGAAGAGAGAGTGACCTACTCAGTGTCTAACTGAACAGGGACGTCGCATACAGAACGTTTTCGTTAGCTCAGCTCGTTTCCCCAGTTTAAATCAAGAACGTGAAATGTGCGTATTTTATTTTAAGTTTAGCGAAGCTGATTTTAAATAAAGTGAATTAGCGCTAGCTACGTTAGTCGCCTTGTATCGAGACGTGCGGGTTGGTTTACTCTGCGTCTGTACAGCGTTACGTAAAAAGTCCGTTTCTGTCACTAACGAACTCGCCAACGATGACTGATAGCAGCTGATCCTCAAGAACAACATACTGGGTAAGAGCTGTCGGTTTCACTCGCGTTTTAAAATGCTTTATCGGGTTGTATTGATGTTTTCATAGACGTAGTATCTCGTGGCATCAGTGTTTTTTTTTTTTAAGCCGTAAACGAGCACTGTATCAGACCGATACTCAATACCAGCATCAGTATCGGTGCATCCCTACTTCTCCACCCCGAGGTATCGCACGTAATCGCCTCTCTGCCAGGCCAATCCTCTCGTTCCTTTGCCTTCGTACTTAGAGGGAGACGACCTACACGTTTCGAACAAAAGTTTCATTTTGCACCTTTTTCGCCATAAATCTTAAAAGCACCTTGACACAACCGCTCATATCAGTCGTTCAACGTCAACGTCGCACTTATGCATTCGTGACGTCTCAAAGACGTTTAAAACTCTCTTCGGAAATATCTAGAGATCGTAATCTAGTTTGGTTACGGAAAAAAAGACGACACAGGGACTCTAAACATCCAGATGCTTATTTTTGTATGGACTGTTCAGATAGGCTTTATAGTGAGCATTATTTTTCCAAGAGGTTTATTCATATATCGTAAGGTTGAATTCGGGTGTCAGAGCTGATTATAAAAAAATCCCCTGGATTCTTCTAGAAAAGCTATTTTTGTAATTTTACATAGAAAGAATCTTAGTTAGAAAGGAAGGAAATATCTGGAAATGAGATTTAAGTCACAAGGATTTGGAATTTTTATTGCTTTTTTTTTTAAAGAGTAAATTAAACCTTAAAATAGTCAAATGTAATCATTAAAAAATTCTGGCAGCTCCAAATGTTTCTTATTCACCGTATCAGGTTCAGATCAGCCGAATCTGTGCTTTACTTTTACCTATAAAATTGAACCCGAATGTAATTAATTATAAAATAAAAGTGTGTTGTGCCACAAAAAAAAAAAAAAAAAAAAAATCTAACTTGAAATTTGTGCATCAGATTACATGAACATGAATCGAATTCCGCTACGAGATTATAAGACATACAAGCATAAATTAATAGAAAGATAAAAAATGCAAATAAATCAAATTAAATTAAAAAAGTACAGAATTCAATTTCCTAGTGGCACAAATATTCTGTAGGAACGATGCCTTGTTTTCCAACTTCGTAAAAACAGCCAGGTCTCTTAATTTGAAGCTTTAATGTTTAATTTCTATGGAGTGAGAAACGTGTCTCTACAATCTAAATCAAAAAAACGTACAATTCTGAATTTCTAAATGAACTTTTATCAAATTGAAATGGTTTTTGTGAGCAAGGTTTCAAACTAAGGTTGAAAATCAGGTGTAGAAAATTAAAATTCTCTACACTTGTTTCTCATGATCTTGTATCTGAAATTTGCCTTAAACGCAAATTCCAGCCACGGAATACGATTTTAATCCGATTTAAATTTACAAAGCTCTATTTCCAGATTCACGTAAAGCTCCGTACATTTTAAATTCGCACTCTAGCAGCACATCGCTCACTTCAGAAATTTCCCCATCTACTGCAGTCGAGCTTAGTGGCGTTTTCGTCTTAAATAAATTCCTTCCTGATATTGAAGCCAGCAAATTTCTACAGCTATGATTTTAAAAAATCCAGGAAATACATATCTATCAGTTGCACAATGCAAACTCCTACCTCTCCGACTGTGTGCGATTTAGGATCTCGTCAAGCCATGACTCAAACGCAGAACTGGATTCACGGCCACGCGCAGCGGAAGCACTTGAACAGCAAAGCAACCTAAAGCTAATATAAAAAAAAGATTAATATGAAATGGAAATGATTTAATTGAACCATCTCAGACCGAGTCTCAGGTATGTTAAACACTTTCAGATACCGAGCACTTACGCAGAACGTCTGGAGCTCGAAGCGCAGCGATTAACTTCATCACAGAACAGCGATAGACAACACGGGCATTATGAGGACACAGCCAAGCCAGGGAGATTAAAATAATAAAACAAAAATGATGGATTTAAAAAAAAAAAAAAAAAAAAAAGAGGTATTTTTTTTCAGTTTTAGAATTGTTAAAGCTACAATATACTTTTTTTTTTTTTTTTTATGCGTCAAAGCTGTTTCTAGGTAATTTTTTTTTCATTTTAATGCTTGTTATTTAGTCATTTGCAACAAATATTTAAAAAAAAAAAAAACATAAAAATTAACAGGGTTTAAATGTTAATTTTGTTGTAAACCAACAAAGCAAATGCTCATCGGTTGAAAGTCTATGAAACAGAAACCAGCCGTCCCCAAACGTTTTAAAGGGCTTTGTATATAAACACATAAAAAGTGAAAAAGTATGAAAAAGGCGACTTGGTGAATTTTTTTTTTTTTTTTTTTTCGCCGCTATACGAGGCGAGTGCACGTTTTTTTTTTCCCCCCCTTTCGTTTCTCAGTGGTCGGTTTTCTGGCCGTCGGTGCTTCACAGAGCTACACACTTCACAAACTCGGACATAAAGCAGAAATAGTAGGAGCCTAGCTGTAACGTACGCTAACTACTCAAGCTAACGTGGTTTAACGTGTAACTTGCGAGTGTTTTCCAAACAAACGTACACGTGCTTTAGGATCATAGGGACCTGAAGGTTCGAGTTAATGATGCTTTTCATGCTGTTTATTCTGGGTAAGTTTTTGTGGCTTTTTCAAGGGGTTTTGAATTTTTTTTCTCTCCAAGTTGCAGCAACCGAGTAACAGCGGATAAACTGCGTAACGAGTTCTCTTTAAGAGCTGCAACCTCCGATTTCCTCTGCATACCTCCTGATTTCCTTCAAATGATTAAATTCACATCTAAATTATAAGACTTGAGCATTCCTGAAAGGCTTCACCCCTCATTACGGTGTGCACTTCACACACACACACACCTATTTAGTGTGCGATATGAAATCGGAGATTACTGGGAGTTTTTTTTTTTTTTCCTTTCTATGTTCTTTCGTGTTTATGATACTTTAATTGAAATATTTTGCCACCACAAACAAAAAAAAAAAAGAACGAAGCTGACATATGTAAAGCTTTTCTATGTTTGTCTGCTTGTGTGTAAATATCATCTGTATCTTTTAAGTGATTAGATAGTCCTGGACATGCTTTTCTAAAAATTATTATTATTTTTTTTTTTTGAAACCTTTGTAGCATTCCCGTACTTCTGTAATATATTTTTGTGTATAACTTTTCAGTGTTAACTTTCTCTGGGGCACTTAAAATTTAAAGATATACACCATGTTAAACAATTCTGCTCAGATTTAAAAACCAAACTGCATACCTCCATTTTCCCTGCTACAAAAGATGAATCTATGCACCTACATCTTTTACTGCACAGCGAAAGAAATCTCTTTATATTTACTACTTTTTCCAAAATTATACTCATTTAGTGGCCCAATCATCTTCAAGCTATAAATGAATTTTTGGATGAAAAAAACAAACAAAAAAAGTGAAAAATCATACTTTCTCTAAATTGCACAAGTTAAAATTTAGTGAGAAAAGTAATGTTTTTCCCTCCAGCACTGCCTCGATAAGTGACCAGTCCACAACATATCATTATAATGTTGCTCAGCCTGTAAAGAAACATACATTATATACATGTATGTGCAAATGCTAACGTTTTTGTCCCATTGTCTTTTCAATCTGTGACAACCAGCGTAAATGTTTACAAACTGTCGATTCGGCTTAACAGCTATTGTGGATGTTGAATAAAAGGACAAAAGAAAAAATCAGCAGGCCGTGTCTGAGGTTTGTTGCGTTAACCTTAGCGGCGTAGACGCCTGCGAAGCCCAAACAGAAATAAATAAGCAGCTATTTAATGCAGTACAGTGGATATTAAAAATACGCCGGCAGTGCAAGGAGCTATAACCGCTTCATCAGGGTCAAAGGTCATGGCCTCGGCTCAGCACGCCTGCGGCTGCACGGCACGGTACGAGCGAGCTTTCTCAGGAAGCTGAGTGGGATGTGCATTTCAGGACTTTCTGCATGCAGCACTGTCTGATGGAAGATCTAATCTCATCTTATTACAGTTTAAAATAAAATTTGATTTTTAAACGCTGTCAGTGTTCGGAATGTGATTAACTGACATTAAGCGACTGGTGATTGGACCAGAATCCCGACAGTTCTGAGAGTCTTCGGTACTGAACCGTAAACTTTTGATCCTCAATACAGTCCAAGGAGCTTTTCTAATCAGCTTCTCGGTGGTAAGAGTATCTCCGCTTCATCACCGACTCATTACTGCTCATTTTCCTAGAATAGTACGCTTGATGGATTTGGTGTGATGAAGCGGAGTTACCCTTACTACCATGAACTCGATTATTTTCCTATAACAGCATGGACCCAAGTGGTTTATTCCGCTTACACTGCAGCGATTTACGAATGACATCCTTTTTATCCATTTATGATTACATTCAATGTTGTGGAAGAGCCACGAAACAAGTCAGTTCCTGTTCTCAGTTACATCGTACTGGCTATAAACCGTCGCTCCCCTTAACAGCCTCTTTTTCCCCTCAGACTTGATGTTAATAAGAGATTTAAAAAAAAAAAAAAAAAAAAAAAGCATTAATTCCCTTTTTGGCAAAAATGTCAAAACTTGGAGAAATAATTTAAAGTTCATTATTTGGTAGGGAAAAAAAAAAAAAAAAGCACTGCAGTTTCATAATTTGGCAGCTAGCACAGTTTAGCTGTGTATCATGTAGAGAAAGTGTATACTGCGAAATAGTTGAAGCCTGTGGGGGAAGAAGAAAAAAAAACAAAACACAAACAAAAAAAAAAGCCCACAGGCATTGCATGGTACAACATGCAACACAAGAACTTACACAGAAGCTCATGGCATACATTTGATCAGAGTTTAATCACTGCATTGCTGGATTTTACATCTGGTCGGACATTATAATCCATTTAACTTTTTCTTTCTTTTTATACAAGCAGGACTTATGAATGCCATCTTGTTCTAACCTTAAACCACAAAAATAATTCTTCTTTTTTTTTTTTTTTTTAAAAAGTGCATTATTTCCTAACGTGAGATTTACAACTGAAAGTGCTGTATTTGTTTGACACCGTTTCATTATTTACAGCTCAAGAAAGTTGCAAACATCACAAGCAAACTGCGATGGTACAAAATGTAGCTTTCCAGAAGATTCAAAATAAGCTTTAAACAAGTCTTAGCCCAACTCGCATACCAAACATGTCCAGGCAGGAGGAAAGTGGAAGGTTTTCTCTCCTCTGCGCAGTGACAGCAGAATCTGGAAGTGAAGGTCCCGATTTCCCCAGGCTTACAACACATCTACCTGCTTTATGCACACAAATCAACGACAAATCATCTTTGGTCTTGGTGTATTTACAGTTCTATAAAAGGTCCAACACTTCTCGGGCTTTGAGGATCGTCTCAAACCAGTGACTATGACCCAGTCTCGTCCCCTTCCCTCCTACGGCACAGTCTCGGACTGCGAGCCTCTTGGTCCGACTCCGGCTCCGTAGCGCCAGTCGTCAGTCAGTGTTCAGCTTCGTTAGTCTCAGACCTTTCTGCTACAGGGGTGGGATTGGAAGCAGCTGTCCAAGGACACAGACAATACAGAAACCTTGAAATAGTTGTTATTTTTTTTGTCAACATCATCCTTACCAGCGAAACATACTGGCAACAGGCTCTTTAGTTTATCTCCCTGGAAAGCAACTGGTAGACCAGCAGCACAGGATTTCAGCAGCCCGAACCAAGCACTGGGAAAAATACTGCAGCTGAGCCATTAAAGCTATTAAAAACGCCGCTGTTCATTCAGCAACTCTCGTCCTCTCAACACTGCGATCGCAGCTTCTGTATCAGATCCACTTTCGCAGCTAAATCACATGCATTTACTCAAACGACATTGGATCAGCGACTAGCCAGAGGGATAGAAACATTATCTAAAGTAGGAAAGGGTTTTCACAGGTTTTCAGAGATTTAGCCAAATGACCACAAGGCCTGTTGAAAATAGATTGGATTGAGAAGTATGCTTTTATTCTATGAAAAACAAAAACACGATCGCTTCAAATCGTCACATTTATAGCCATGAACTCGTTAATGATTTACAGATTGTAGCAGCCAGAAAGTTTGTATGTAGAACCTACAACAGTCAACAGAAAAGGAGCACGCAGAGAACGAGTCTTACAGGATCATCCCTGTTGCCAACTGATTCCCCTGAACAAATGCATTTTCAGTAATGTAGGTAATTAAAAAGCAATAATACCTGCTAAGTACTTTTTGTGTCTGTGTTGAACTAAAAGCAGTGCCATGAAGAGCGTGAAGCCCATGCAGCCAAAGATCATACCACACAACATGAAGCTGTAACTGCCGTGTGTGTTGATCATCTGGAACAAAAAAAAAAAAAAAAAAGCGCAAGAGGCCAATGTTGTTAAAGCCAGTCAAGGTTCCATACAACCGAAATGTGACGTGGTTTCCTTACCGATCCCACCAGTAACTGCAGAAGCATCTCTCCCATTCCAGCCGACGTCACGAGGACTGTAGTGGCGCAACCTTCACGACAAAAACATATGTATGGTCAACAATACTTTCAAAAGAGATTTGACAAAATGGTGCCGGAAAGCAAGGCTGGGTGGGTTTTGATAGAATATACCCAAATTCTTCAAGCAAATCTCTTTCATGAATTCAATAAAATATGAATTTAAAAAAAAAGGAGAAAATCAAGTCAGAGTTCTTGCATTGGGTCATGCAAAGCTTGTTCTCTCTGCAGTAATTCAGAATGCATGGACATATTTTAGTAATTTTGGAGTATCTTGTGGAAAAACTTCTAAGAGCGCCATTCGCGGTGACGTCAAATTTAATAGAAGAGGGCTTAGATTAATTGGACAGGAGGGAACGCGTTGAAGCCGTTGAGAACGAACTAATGCCGCTTTAATTTCTCTCTGCTGGATCATGAGATTATTCACTCGCCCAGACTTGCATTCAGAAGGTTATTAATGTCTTTCAAACTTTAGCTGCGCAGAGCCCTCGCTAATTCCTCAGCCCTTCCAAAACGGGCTCCGAAGAGCTCAATTACCATTTACTTGAATATGGATTGAGCGAGCAGCTTGGAGGTAGCGTCCCTATACGAGGGCCGGCGGGATGAATCCTGAATTTTAAAAAAAAGCTGCCAGACTTGCACGGCAGATCAAGTTGATCTTGTGGTCTGGGTCAAAGAGATGCCGGTGATCATCGCAGGGGTGAAGCAGGAATGACTTGTTTAGGTGCCAAAGGGATGGCACATCCTGTTGACGTAGCCTTGATCTTAGTGGAAAGCCTTGGGTAAACACTGGTGATACAGTCACCTCTTTGTCACAGTGGAAGCTGAAAACAAGATCCTTAGTCACACAGACTGTTGTAAATACCTTTGTAGTCAAGGAGGTCTTCCGTGAAAGCCAGCATGCATGGGTAGACACTGCTGATAAACAGACCCAGAAAGCAGGTACCGATGAAAACGAAGGCGCTGTTCATGTAGAGGATGAGCAGAAGCAACTGAGTCACGATCACTCCAACCTGCAAGAGGAACAGTAATATTAAAAATAAAATAAAATCCCCGCTTTGAGATTACAGCAGTCTTAAGATTGTAACTCGTCACACTGTACAAGATCTCAATAAAATCTTGGCTGAATTCCATCACAGACTCTGTGGTCATGTATATTCTCCATGTCAGATTGTACGATGAAGATTCTCTAATGGCAGACCTGCGATTACAGAAAATTATTACTAAATTTACTATAAGCAGTAAATTTCCATGTAGCCGTCCTCCTACTGGTGGAGCATGGATGAAATTTTGATAAAATTTCACACACTGCCAGAACTTTGGCTTTGCTTACAATGGGGCTCATTTATTAAGCTGGATATGAAGCGTTTTATTCGTAAAACGTCTGGACGAGTGTTCACTCAAGACATCCGGTACTCATGAAAATCCCCTAAATTTGGAAAAAATGTCTGTATCCTACTCATGCTCCTGAGTGTGTGTAAATTTACTCAGAAGACGACTAACTAATGTAAATTTCGTCTTGATCAACTTCAAGTCATATAATTAGCATGATTCAGCATTCAGCAGATGCTCTTCTACAAAAGAGCTTTGGAGTCTCTATCAGAAACACAGCCTCACACTGGTTCACCAGGTCAGGGACTGAAAGTACCATTTTGTGAAAACCAATTGTTTTAGATTGTCATTAATTAAAGAACATAAAAAGATACAGAAGGCGAGCCAACACAAACCCATAAATTAAAACAAATAAATGAAGTGAAGTGACGAGTGGCCAAGTATAGTGACCCATACTCGGAATTTGTGCTCTGCATTTAACCCATCCAAGTCCACACACACACACACACACAGTAGTGAACACACACGGAGCAATGGGCAGCCATTTTAGCTGCGGCGCCCGGGGAGCAGTTGGGGGATCGGTGCCTTGCTCAGGGGTCTCACCTCAGTCGTGGTGGAGGAGAGCGCTGGTCATTCACTCCCCCCACCTACAATCCCTGCCGGACCTGAGACTCTGACTGAGGATTAAGCACTTGCTTATTATTATTATTATTATTATTATTATTATTATTATTATTATTATTATTGGCATAGCAGTGAGTGATAATTTCCATTTCTGACTTCAGGGCTTTATTCAGACTGTTCACTGTGTGTTTTTGTGGGCGTCAGGAACACGTTTTGCATATTACGGGTGATCGACATGCACGTGAGTATGAAGGAAATGAGCGTTTCTGAGACTTTTGTAAATTTGCTGGAAAATTTTACTTCAGTTCGGCTTACACACACATTTACACACAACTGTACTAATAGACTGAAAAATGAGGCCCAGTGGCACTAAATCAGTCATCACATTTATTCCAAGATCACCAATCTCCACTCAAAGAATTCTTTTACGCTGTGCAATTCTTTCCAACAGCAAAATCAGGCCAAAATCAGTGTAAACTTGGCTTTCTTCTGCGAATTAGATTAATATGTTCTTGGACAAAATGTAGGACTACTACACAAAGCTGGAAAGACCAACAGCACTGCCTAGATCATGGGATCGGTTGATTCGTTACCTTGGTCAGTCCTGGTGACCTTATTTGCTCTTCCAGAAACAAGAAGAAACACCTTGCACAAAGAACAATTTAAAACCTGTGGGCTGTAACATTGAACCAAAAAAAAACACAGTGGGCTGTACCACAGGCCGTAGTCTCCAGTGTACCAAATGACTGAGGCAGGAGGAACAAGGATGTAGATGTGTGCTTTGTTTTATGGCTGGGTTCATTTTATGGTGCAAATTTCCTTATATGTATATATATGAGGAAACATTGGCTTGGATAATGTCGCTGACTGACTCAACCATAACTGCTGCTACAAGCTTTGCTACTTAAATAAACTAAAATTAAAAACCGACTATCACTGGATATTCCAAACAAAACTCCAAATTGAGAATAGATCACTTTTGTGCGCAATTTATTGCTAAAGTTTGAGTTCTTGTTGATTTGTTTATTTAACTGATGTCATGTTTTTCCAAAGTACTTATGAACTTGAAACATTAAAACGTTGCCACAGAAGAAGCAGAAAACTGGAGAAAAATCTTAGCTGCATGCGAAATTTGTATTTTTGTGGATTACTACTGTCTCAATTCAAAACACTACAATTTTTTAAATGGAAATGACAAATTACTGCAGGACACCTCGCTCCACTGACCCGTCAAAAAGACCTCTACAGCAGGGGTGTGGAACCTCCAGCCTCGGCCTGGATACGGCCCACAAGATAGTTCCTAGATTTTACATTGACTGTATGATGGTTGTTTTTTCTGTTATTCAAAAGCTGTTTGTTTCTCTGCAAAATGTAAAACTAGCACATACGACTGGCTATGAGAGCAGTGACTGCAGTTTTAAGCACTAGGTCTATTTCAGTTTGAAAAATTGGCAAAGTAAAGGAACGCCCATGAGGAATATGTGGCAGATTTCTTTTTCATTGAGGTAAAGGACAAGACAGTATGACCAATCTGTGGAGAAAACCCTACTGAAAGACGCAACCAAGCACACAAATTCCATACAGGTTATAGGTATCCATTTAAGATGACGTTACAGAAGTATCTGTCTCTAGACAAACAGTTATTCTTAGACCGGTTCCATAAAACAAATACACTTTGTTCAAGACCAGCATTAACTTGACGAAACCAGTTGTGTGTTTCAACCATGTCACTGCCCCGGACATTCCACAGCTGGACAACATTCCATACAAATAGGAGGCACTGGGAATCTGGTTGAGACTAGAGACCCTGTACCTCTTATGTGTATCAGTTCAGAACACATTAGCCGTTCATTCTGAACAACATATTCATATTTGGATGCGTCCCTACTGTAGCGCAAGGTGTGCGGAACCGTTTGTGGGAACCTTTTCTCACTGGGTTGCTGCTATTTTGTGTTTGTGTACTTGTCCTGTACAGTCTCGTGTTGTCTGTTCCGCACTAGGTTGCACGCGATGCACTTTATGTGGCTTAGGACAACTTCGTCTAGTCCTCAGCTCTGTGTTTTGTAACTCTATGTTGTGCGAGGTGACTATGTTGTTTTGTGTAGCACCAAGGTTCTGGAGAAACGTTGTCTCATTTCACTGTGTACTGCGTCAGCTATATATAGTTGAAATGACAATAAAAGCCTCTTGACTTGACTTCTCATTCAGTGCGTCAGTTTTTCTGTAAAATGTAAACTGTGGCCTTCTTTGATGGCTCTGCCCTTTCTGATACATAATGCAGGTTGTAGTACATCGTGTGGGCATTAATAGCACACTACACACCTCAGTGTAGTACACCTCATTTCCCCCTTGTACACCAGGTACCTCGTTTGAGAAGCAGATGTAGTATCATGGCCTTACTGACTAGCAATCTATAATCTTCACAGCTGGGTTAATGGACATTGTCACAAAGCAGCTTTACAGAAATATATATAAATTCAGGATTGAAGTTTTCTCTTACCTGGTTAAATATGAGCAGGCGAACGGGTTTGACGCGGTAAGACAGCGGTATGGAGGCCAGGCGCCCCACTGTGATGGCTGCCCAGAACACGCTGGTCAGGTAGCCCGCCATCTTGTGCGACAGACTCATGGGTGGAGCCACCGCGTAGGTGTAAATGAAACCCGTGTATGACCCCTGAGGTACAAAGGATAGAAGATCCATCACCTCGCACTTCTATCCATTACTCGTTCCATTTAACAATAACAAATAAGAAGTAGGATTCGGAAGTGTGGAAGCAGTATTCCATACCACTATGCCATCGGAGAAGAAAAGCACCATCCCTCCGAAGACATGGAGCCCAAAGAAAGATGGCGGAAGTCCTTTCAGCTTGCTGAGGTGATAGCAGTTTAGCATGTCCATGTGGCCTGTGGAGAAAACAGATTTTTTTAGAAATAACAGACAATTCCTTTGTACCCCATGAGTACCCAATCACAGCAAAGAACAAGGTGTAGTGAGTGCTTGGATCTTGCCTGTAGGCTCGTGCAGCTCTGTCGTGCTCACGTCAGCCTGCTCCGAGATTCTCTGCATCTTTACTGTACTTAACTGAGACTCCCCACCCAAGAGACGAGGCCTGGGCTCAGGGCAACATGGCAGCAGCCGCTCCCGGTACATCAGAACCAGAACGGCGATAGGCACAGGAAGCTGGATGTAGAGAAGTGAACGCAGTTATGCATTTTACAAACATTCGTCATTCATTCAGGCTTAATAGTGCATACATTTGAATCGTTCTGTATCTACTTTAACACCAATAACCTGTGCTCTGAGTCAAAGAATAGATAAAATGTTTTTTTTTTTTTTTGCTAATTTGGCCCAGGCAGAATTCGAGTTTCGAAATCCTTGCTCTAGTCCACAGGTGGTAAATTTTATTCTTGTGTTTGTGAAAAGTTTTATCCTTAGACTGTTCAAGCCAGAAGCATTTCTAGGATTAACATGATTGCTTTAGATAGTCTATATACACTAGGTGGGGCTCAGGATTTCTAGCCACACCTCATGTAGTATAAACTCT
Source organism: Pangasius elongatus (assembly GCA_033441825.1). NCBI lineage: Eukaryota > Metazoa > Chordata > Actinopteri > Siluriformes > Pangasiidae > Pangasius > Pangasius elongatus. The sequence continues at coordinate 16,329,074 of JAKKZN010000020.1, read as the reverse complement.
ATAAAAGTCTTCCTTATTTGTAGGGATAAGGAGGGACATACAGCACTGCGGCACTGTTTGTTGACGGTGGAGTGTCTGCCTGCCTTATGTCCCAGGGCGCCCTCATGTCTGTGTCATCTTCTGGCTCTCCCTTTAGTCATGCTGTTACAGCTAGTCTTGCC
>JAKKZN010000020.1:16312328-16325487 GCA_033441825.1 Pangasius elongatus | reverse complement strand
ATTTTTACCTGCATTGTTCAGAGAGAGAGAGAGAGAGAGAGAGAGAGAGAGAGAGAGAGAGAGAGAGAGAGAGAGAGTGAGAGAGAAGGAGATGATAGGAGGAAAATGGAAACAGTTTTGTCTGCTGAGCTCCAGCCGCCGAAAACAACCCAAAACTTGCCGTGCTGATCGACTTCTTCAGCGCTTTCGGACTTGATGTCTTTTTGTCTTTTCCGTAGCTGCTGATTTCTCAATTCTGATTGGTCAGAAGGCTCTGACCGTAGTGCAGCTGTAAATCACAGGTTTATGTTGATGCACTCGTTCGAATACATTATCATTTCTATAGTAACAGCTTGTGAAAGGAACTGTACGGTGGACGCAAATAAACGAGTGTAATCACTGACATAGTGAGGTTTTCTGTAAGGAGACGTTTACGGAAGGAGTCTCCGGTGTCGGTGCTTTATAACGGTCAGAAGTAAAGCTGTAGCTAAGCTTTCAGAGGAGTTTACGTTTTGCAGGTTTCTCGATAACACGACAACAAAAGTGTTTCTTCCCCTTTATTCACTTCAAGAAAGAAAGAAGAGAGAGTCTGGTGACAGAATGACTGTTTATAGCCGCTATAACGTGAGCCAGAACAGCAACTAACTGGTTTCACAGATGTTCTACAACATTAAATGTAACTATAAATGGATAAAACGTCAGAGATTTCTTTAATTAATAAAAATTGTAATCGTTGACAAATTATGGTATAAGAGGAATAAAACACTTAGGGACATGCTGCTATGGGAAAATAATACACGCATCAACCCCGTAGTTGATTACTTTCCCATAACAGCACACCCCCAAGTAATTGATTCCTCGCTAAACTAATGTTTGATGTTCTTTAGGTCACATGAATGCTACCCTGCCTGTCTGAGGTTGGAGCGCGAGCACGTGTGTATTGTTCATTATGCAGTTCAAAACGAGTCGAGAAACACAATAGAGAATGGCTCCTTCTCTCACTGATCGGGTTTCTGTATCTGAAATAAAAGCTGTTGTGAGTGTGCTGTAAAAACAAAGAAGGTTCCTCCATAGGTTCCTCCATGAGCAACACGTTTCTTCCATACTGCATAAAACAGAACATCACTGCATACACACTACATACGCATTTACATGCATGGCATTCGGGCAGATGCGACTTACATTTCTCTCATTTATATAACGGAGCAGTTGAGGGTTAAGGGCCTTGATCAAGGGCCCAGCAGTGGCAGCTTGGCAGCGCTGGGGGTCTGAACACGTGACCTTCTGATCAGTAGCCCAACGTCTTAATCCCCTACTACAAGCACCACAAGTCACGTTCAATTTGGAGAGTTTAGTATCGTAACACGTGGTCCAAAAAAAACAAAAAACACAACACTGCTAAATGACGACATTCGCTAGAAGTTCTCAGGGAACATGAGACATAAAAACATGTTTAGTTCCTGGTCAGAATCGCGTGTGTGTGTGTGTGTGTGTGTGTGTGTGTGTGTGGGCGTGCATGTGTGTGCATTCATGTGCGTGCATGTGCACTTTATGTCTCAGGTGTTGCAGAAAAAACAGAGAAAAACAAAGAAGTGTTTTACTATCTGTGTAAATAATCTTGCAGGTATCTTACAGTACACACTGTACTACAAATTACTCCTGCCATTTTAACTTTACTTTTGGTAATGCGAGAGTTAAAAAGGCACAACGTTCCCCCCAGACGAACAAGTGTCGGCTAAATAATTTATTAGAGAGAGAGAAGGGATTATAAACCAACCTGTCAAGGCGTCATGTACGTTAAGGCATCGAGCTTAAAACTTTGTATTGTAACATCTGGGACTGATCACAGCATACAAAATGCTGATTGTCCTGACCCGTCGTGCTTATTATTTAAATATTTATTGCTTTTCCAAATAAATCGACTTTTTTTTTTAAAGAAAAAAAAAAATTAAAAATTTAGGATGCTTGGATGCTATTTTTTTAATGCATAACAGCAAAAAATAAAAATAAACAGTCGTATCTTTTTGAAAAATAAGAATGAGAATCAACTTTTTGTACATATTTTGTTTATTTACAAATTTATTTCTACAACTAATAGAATCACAAATGCATTTTTTCCTGATATATATATATTTTTTTATGTAAAACAATAATAGACAGTGGTGTTTTATTTTATTGCATCAATTAATAGACTCAATGATGTTTGACATTTTTATGGAATTTTATTTTTTTTTTTTTTTAAAGTTGAGTCATTAAAAAAAAAGTCTGAATTTTAAGTTTAAAGTAAATAAAAGGACAGCGACTCTCGTCTGGATCGTGATGAACTCCATCATGATTATTCAGTATTTTTCACTTTGCTGCGTTTCCAAATATTTATACAGTTTTACAAATCACACAATCAGTGGTTTATGTATGACAGTGTTTGATTATCCAAATCTACTGTTTATTTATTTTTTATGTACATTTCACCACTGACGCTTTTCTGCGGAACAAATGAAGCACAGTGATGTTTTATTATGAAAACTAACTTTCAGATTATACGAGTTAGTTTTCAACTTTCTTCCACAGTTGTATTTATTGACAATTTTATGTCTACAACAGAACCAGGTGCTTTTCCCCTCCTCGTGATGTAACAAATGAAAACACAATGTTTTATGAAACTGCATGAAAACAATTTCTTTTTCAGAAACATTGCAGTGTGTCCAACATTACTCAACTTTTTCACCCCCACAGTGTTCCACCTTTAATTCTTGAAAAACAAACCAGGGATTTATTTTATTTTATTTAGTCTAGTTTGTAAAGAGTTTTCAGAACTGTAGAAGTGATGGGTTGAAACAAACAAACAAAGAAAAGAAGTGCATTATAATTTGCAAATATGTGAATTCATTTCCGTGATCTAATTACCTTTCAGTATAAATGAATTAAAATGACAGTGGTGGGTGTGGGCGAGCAAAGCACACACACACACACACACACACACACACACACACACACACAGAGAGAGAGAGAGAGAGAGAGAGAGAGAGAGAGGCNTGTGTTGTGTGTTGTTTCTACTCACGACTTGCTGAAGAAACCGCCCACGAAGCTTCCCACGAACAGGCAGAGCTGCTGCGCGAAGAAGGCGAGGGTGACCTGCTGCAGGCTGGAGCGCGTCTGGCAGCGCAGGTCGAGCACGGTGGGGCCGAGCAGGGCCAGGCACAGGCCGAAGCTGAAGAAGGCGCTCCAGTAGGTGAGCGTGGGCTGCCAGTGGCCGCGGAACAGCGCGCAGCTGCGGGATCCCACCACACTCTGCACCACGTTACAGTTCCGGTCCAGGTTCATCGCTCTGCGCGCGCGGCGTGGCTTGGCGTGGTGTGGCGTGGCGTGGCGTGTGCGCGCGCTCTCCTACATCAGTGCGTGATCCTGCCGCGGCCGCTCACAGACACACGCATGGCGCAGGGAAAATGCTGGAGTTTGGAAAGTGTTCAAGCATCAACATGATCCTCCCACCGCATCCTCCCACACCACACCGACTTTATTTAGCTCCAGCACGGTCTCCAAACTCCACACACACACACGTGATACAGTGATAATTTGGCAATCATAATCACACAAACAAAACAAACAAACAAAACAAAACACTTCCTTAACTACACAGAAACCAAAATACGCTGCAACTTTCCCGAATGATTTAACGACCCAAGGCCAGCTTCCGGTCTGAGGTTATAACATGCAGCTTCTGAAAGATCTGGCAACCCGGGGCTTCTTAATTACCGGCTAAATTGAGTCAGGTGTGAAGGCACAGACAGCTCTGTGCTAAAATTAGGTTTTAGTTATTAAATAAAAATAAATAAATAAAATAAAACAAGCTTAATATTAGATATTTTATATCCTAAAAATATTAATGTATAATATATTCCAGTTTTCTAGAGCATTTATGAATTAATCAAGTTCAAATTATTCTATATCTGTGTACTCTTTACCTTTATTTATACTTTTTTTTACTTCATTTTATCCTTATGCATTCCATTACATTACTTTTATACATAAAGTTTTGTATTATTATTATTATTATTATTATTATTATTATTATTATTATTAAAACATTTTTTAAAATCTTTTAAATGTAATTTTTTTTAAAGAATTTAAATCTTTTAATTTTTTTTAAATGATTGGAGGTAAATATTTTGGAATGATGTAGGTTTATGCAAAATTTTTGATAAAAATAAATATTTAATTTCTTAAATTATTGGAGGTAAATATTTTGGAATGATGTCGGTTAATGAAAGAGATTGCACAAAAAACGACTAGACTTACTTTAAATTCTTTTTTACTTTATTGTTGGAGGTAAATATCAATCCATCCCTTTTCCATACCACTTATCCTACACAGGGTAACCTGGAGTGTATCCCAGGGCACTCGGGTACCAACCCATCACAGGGCACAGTCACACACACACTACAGACAATTTTTGGAAATGCCAATCAGCCTACAACACACGCCTTTGGATTGGTGGAGGAAACCAAGACACCCAGAGGAAGCCCCCAAAGCAAGAACATGCAAACTCCCGGAAGGGTGCCAATAATTCTGCCTCTGTTTCGAAGTCAAGTCATGCAGCACAGAAAACAATCTCCACTCGATATTCAGCTTTATAATTTATTTAGTTCTTAATTTATTTAATCACTTTTGGCTTCTTCAGCAATCACAATACATTCAGCTTCAGGATACTGAAATAGAATAAACATCACACAAAATATTGAATATCACATTTCATACAAAAATCTAAATCTTTCTCTTTTTTTTAATTTAGAAAACATGTAGACGTAATCTAAACTGATTTAATACAGTCAATTTCCTGGCAGAATATCCACTGAGAAGGAGGAAAACACTCGTTAAAAGACATATATTAATTCTGTCCAATATATTATTTAAAATGTTCTATTTTACCACAAAAACACACATAGAGGAGATTTTCTGCTGCTATAAAGGAGTGAAGGGTCTAAAAATACACAACCTGTAATCCTGTCTTCTCTCTCTCTCTCTCTCTCTCTCTCTCTCTCTCTCTCTCCTGTTTTCCAGTACAGTACAAACCCTCATTGACTTCCCCTCAGGAAGAGACTGCATCACCGACATCACAGAATTCATCTCATTTTCTTGCAATATAGGGAAGTTTATAGGGCACGCCATCTCATTTTATCGCATGTAGAGGCGCCTATAGGGCACGTCATCTCATTTTATCGCATGTAGAGGCGCCTATAGGGCATGTCATCTCATTTTATCGCATGTAGAGGCGCCTATAGGGCACGTCATCTCATTTTATCGCATGCAGAGGCGCCTATAGGGCATGTCATCTCATTTGATTGCATGTAGAGGCACCTATAGGGCACGTCATCTTGTTTTATCGCACATAGAGGCGCCTATAGGGCACGTCATCTTGTTTTATCATATGTAGAGGCGACTATAGGGCATGTCATCTCATTTTATCGCATGTAGAGGCGCCTATAGGGCACGTCATCTCATTTTATGGCATGTAGAGGAACCTATAGGGCACGTCATCTCATTTTATCACATGTAGAGGCGCCTATAGGGCATGTCATCTCATTTTATCACATGTAGAGGTGCCTATAGGGCACATCATCTCATTTTATCACATGTAGAGGTGCCTATAGGGCACGTCATCTCATTTTATCACATGTAGAGGCGCCTATAGGGCACGTCATCTCATTTGATCACATGTAGAGGTGCCTAAAGGGCACGTCATCTCGTTTTATCACATGTAGAGGTGCCTAAAGGGCACGTAATCTTGTTTTATCACATGTAGAGGCGCCTAAAGGGCACGTCATCTCATTTATCACATGTAGAGGCGCCTATAGGGCATGTCATCTTGTTTTATCGCATGTGGAGGAGCCTATAGGTCATGTCCTCTTGTTTTCTTGTGTGTACAGGAGCTGATAGGGCCCATCATCTTATTTTGTCATATTTAGGGGCACCTAAAACAGTGCAGTGGTAGCTCAGGGGTTAATAAGCTGGACTACTGCCCTGAAGGTTGTGAGTTCAAGCTGCCACTGCTGGGCCCTTGAGTAAGGCCCTTAACCCTCAACAGCTGTCTTGTATAAATGTAAGTCACTCTGGATAAGGGCATCTGCCAAATGCCGAATGTAATGAAATGTAAATAGGGCATTTTATTACATGTAGGGGAGCCTATAGGGCATCTCATTTTTCCCACTGGGCGTGCACCATAGAGGGCATTTCATTGTATTTTCTTGCACATTATCATAGAGGCTTAATCACTGTAATTTCCTGCACATAGAGAGCGCTTTATCATGTTTTTTCCACCATAGGGTACATTTTATCCGCCATAGCTGCAACCTTAAGGGCACCTTCACTGTGTTTTTTCGGCCTCAGCTATCACCAGAAACTATTGTGATGTGTGATATAGATCGAGTAGTCGGCTATATAAAACCCAATTTCAGCAGCGAATCAAATAGAAATTATTATCTTATTGCCTTTTTTTCCGGGGTTTTGCGAGAAAGAAATCGTGTTGGCTCTCGTGTTGATTTGATCTCCCTGGCATCCGAGCGCTCGTCTAACAAATTTCACTTCAGATAATAAGGTACTGGGACGGATCGAGGAGAAATCGTGAGAGGAAGTGATGAGGGCCAGTACTGGAACACAGCCATGCTCTCACTCTTTCCCTTCTTCTTCCTGTACTTCCACTGATTTTTCATGTACTAAAATTTAAAAACCACAATGTCACTATGATTCTCTGTACCTGATGGCTTCGACTAGAAATATATAGTGCTTTTTTTTTTTTTTTAAGGGAAATATCGAGTCACAAAGAAAAGAGCAGGCAAAGACAAAATTTAGGACACTTGGATGCCATGTGCAAACACAGTAGAGCAATTCATCGTACCAAGCAATAAATCATGTGCAATTATTGATGAAGAGCAATATCTCGAACCTATAACAGTATTAAAATAGCTATTAAAGTAATAATAGTTATAATAATAATAATAATAATAAAAAATGGACCCATCATCGTAATAGATTTGTACAAGGCACCTTTAGATGCTTCGAAGAACATTTTCATCTCTGAGGTAAACGCACAAAAGTGACAGTGTTCATTAATACTACAGACTACGTACAACCCTGTGTCTCAAGAAGTGGCTTTACGGTAATTTTAGCGTTATGTTAAAAGTGCAGACTTTGGACACGCTCTGTGCTTTTTAACATCCAGTCAAATCCCACAGGCTGGCGCTTAGTGTGGAAACGACAGGCAATCATCTACTCGGTTTCACTCGCTCGTCATGCGTTAAGGTTGCGTATACTACAGCGCTGCTGAATTCTCAAATCTGATTGGTCAGAAGGTTTGTATTAACGCGTCCGTCCTGATACATCGCTTTTTCTATAGTAACAGCTCATGCACACGAACTTGTATGACGGATGCTCTGTAATCTAAACATTAAATGGATTTAAAATGTGGTTTGATTATATATTATATAGAAGGAGTCTCCAGTGTCAGTGCTTTGTAACGGTCAGTAAGTCGGTTGTGGTTTTTCGGTAACATGACAAGCTGTGCTTTTTCTTACTAACTTCACTGACTGACTACAAGAGAAACGAAACACTAAATGTAACTATAAATGGATAAAAAGTGTGACATGTTAATTAATACATTTTTTTTTTTTAAAATCGAATCGTTCTCAAATCGCTGTGGTGTGAGAGAAGTAAATCACTCCAGGCTGTACTGTTTTAGGAAAATAACTAACTTTTTCACATTAGCCTGTTGTTGATTAGCTTCCTATTTCAGCACGACCTGCCGTGTGTTATTCCTGACTTCATTTATAGTTGACTACGGAACTAATTTGTATGAATTCAAACATGTAGAATGACTACAAACAAATAAGCCTGTAAGTTAAGGAGTGAAGGCTAGCCCCGCCCCAAAGCCCGCCTCTAAGCTTGACTTTAACGCTTGGAACGTGAACTGAATTGAATTTATCAATGTAATATCATCATTTAACTTTAACTTTTAGATCTTATAAATACATTTCAGCGTGGATTTACGTCCGCTTTTAATCGGGTACCTTTTAAATCACTGAACCGCATTATTTCTGGAATTTTCCGCCCCTGTATAACTGTGACACACTTTTCAGCTCACTTATGACCATGTCATTAAAACGTGTTTAGTACCAAGTCCTCTTTTTGTGCTGTCTATTCCATTTTATTTTTAATTTTTATAAATTTAAAAGAAAACTCCACCCTGAGACATGTTTAATATGTCTATATTGAAATATAGAGAGGATGTTTAGTGATTCCGGTGCTACTTTGTTGCGGTTGCCGTTGCGTTTTCATTACTCCTGTGAGAAGTTAGCGGTTGTGTGCCACTCTGACGTGATTTCACCGATCTCAAGCATAACTGACAACGATCAGGTTTCGCTATTATCTCCTAAAAACGAAACAACTTCTCTTTCTCACTCAGCAATTCCCAGTGACACTCAACATCACGTTGATGAGAAATCCAGTGTAGAAGCAGTGCTGGACGTTGGTGCCAACGTGGTCCCAGAATGCCATGCAGTTATACGATGCTGAGTTACTGCAGAGACTCGGCTAGGCTAGTTAGCGATCTATGAGATGGCGAGCGCGATGGTGCTGTTTAGCATGAAAATGAAATTTTAGTGTAAAGATGAGGAAGTGAGAGAGCTGGACAGACTAAAGCACCAAAGCACCTCTGCATCACTAAGGTATAACGGCATTGTGGGTAATATAGGAAACCATTAACGAACGTCAAACTAGATCAACGTGTTGACGAAAGATGTTAATAGAAGCGTAAATAGGAAAAAAACTCAGAATTTCATTATAAAATAAATCTGGGATGCAGGTGAAAATCACGTGTTAATTATAGCGACGTATATGTACGTTGTTCAGGGTGGATTTGTCCTTTAAATACTTTTGGAGCACAATACTGCATTCGTTATTTAATAGATTTTGTAACGATCATATATACTGTATATGATCCAGGTCACTTCTCAAGAGAATTATTATTTCCTTTCATAAGTTAAACATGAACATGGGCCATAAATGATTTTTTTTTCAGATCCAGATACGAGTGTTGAGAAAGCACAGCGGGAAATAGCTGCTGTGTACGTGTGTGTGTGTGTGTGTGTGTGTGTGTGTGTGTGTGTGTGTGTGTGAGAAAATCTCAAATTTCCAGTGTGTGTTGGTGTGAGGAGGTTTTGGGATACAGCTCGGCAGTTTGTTTAGATTTACAGCCATTCGCTTCATGGTGATGATGTTCCTCCTCCTCCTCCTCCTCCTCCTCCTCCTCCTCCATATATCAACCATTAGAATATACTCTGCCTGCGATTCTTTCCCCGACCTAAAATGGGGAGAGAAAAAAAATAGTCACTGGCCGTGAGGAGGTTATGGAACACCTGTCCATCACATTCCCACACTCATTCATACATAGGGGCAATTTAGAGCAGCCATTCTGCCTGTTTTTGGCCGGAGAACCTGAGAACCCATAGGGTCAAACTCTGTACAGACAGTAACCCGAGCTCAGGATTGAACCCAGGAGCCGTGAGGTGGCAATGCTACGGGCTACACCACCATGCCACGCCGTCATTTATTCTTATAGATGTTAAACAAAAGTATCATCAAACTCGGTGTTTTGTTTTTTAATCTAACACTACTGGAAGTTTGTTAGCAAACCGAAATATCGTGATCCATATCAGGTGCCAGGGTTATGCCGGAATTGGCACTGAACTACGTTTCCCATCCAACACCTCACCTCAGTTTCACGTCACATGACCGCTTGCACTTAATAAGCACCAGAGTCTAATAAGCACTAGTATTGTCTAGCTTTTGTCTTTCTTTGCTGTTCCTTGCTTGTGTTATGTCCCTGCCATGAAATCCTAGTTCAAGTTACGTTGTTAATTGTTTCTTTTTACATGAAACTGTAATCTGCGCTTGCATCCACCTTTGCCTCCACGTGACATCAGGCATCGCAGAAATGTTTTTAAATATCATCATATCATATTTCATATAGATACACCAAAAATCTTTCCAGCCAGAGACACTAATCAGGACGATTCTGCGATGATTGTGCCTGACCAATCAATAGCTTGCACTGTTTGGAGCTCCGCCCACACGTTTCTGTTCAGGAAGGAAAACGGGAACGTACAGATCATGACAAAATGTGGGATTACGGATTATTCGTTGCCATACCACACTGTCCAGTGGAAATGTGCGCCTGTGTGTGCCAAAACATACGGGACAGAGAGTTTAGTCATTTTGGATGAATCAACTTGAATCAACTGTCCTTGATAGTAACTTGAGCTGTGCTACCTGGATGAAAGACTGAGCTCCGGTGGCCAGGGTCCTTCTGGAGCTGCACCTCCTTTAGCGAGAACACTGATGAAGCTGCAGAAAGAGGAAGAGGAAGAGTTTAAGCAACATTCAGACACCCAAGTGAGCATCTAATAACTGCGGTGCAGTCAAAAAATAATGAAGTGACTCACTGTCTGGTAAGGAGTGAATGTTCTCTCCCAGACTGAGGAAGTACGCGTGTCTCAGAGACGCCTCGGCTGAGATCCTTTTTTTGGTGTCGTACTGCAGTCAGACAGAGAAATCCGGAGAATTAATGAACTAAAGACATCCTTAGAAGAAAGAAATTAAATTAAAAAAAAAAAAAAAGGATCATCTGTCTGAATCCTTAACTGTTCCTCTACACTGGCAGAACTTTTTGTGAATTTGTCAAAATGTTCTGTCTTGAAAATAGAAAATCTTTGCTGCTTCATTATCCAAACAGAATAATAAAACATTTTTTGCTTTACTGCTGAACTGGGAAGCAACGAGTGAATTTGCAGTCAGGATGTTTTTTTCCTCGTTAAGCCACCGATATCTTCGACAAGATGCAATTTAAAGTCTGTAACAGCATATAGTGCCTAAATTATTAAGCAGCGTGTCAGACATGATCCTCGCGAGTCTTTCAGGGTGGATGTCGTATGTTTGAGTAGTTTTAAGAGCACAGGATGCACCTTCTCACTTCAAAGTTTGATATCTAGATGTGTAGGGTTTGTCTTGATGTTTCTATACTTGCTGGAAGGCATCAGTGGTAGGTTTTAAAAGCACCCAAATTCTTTATTCAAGTTGAAGTGCAAGTATCTAAAGTACTATAGATTAGCTAAGGCTAATCTTTCCTAAGCTTTCATGCTAGCTAGCATGATGATAAGTAGCTGTCACAGTGCAAACTGCTAATAAAGTGATAAATATAAACTATACGTACAGCAGACAGATTACAGTAAGTTCTCATTCTCAATACTGCCATCAAAACCATCATGATCGTCATCTCATAGTCTCTGTTGTAACTCATCTGCATTGCATTCTGGGAATTTGAGAAAAGGAGCTGATAGCGAAACCTGAGTGTTACCCCTAATGTCTGAGATCATTGAATTTTTTTCTCACATTGTAACTGCGCTAACAAAAACAGTGTCCCCGTGTGACGTCAGAGCGAGACACAGGCGCTAACCTCTCACGGGAATGACAAAAGTACAGCACCAATCAACAAATTAGCACCAGAATCACTAAACACATCCCAAATATTTCTACATAAACACATTTGACATTTCTCAGGGTGGAGGTTTTCTCTAAGGGACCATATTCATGTTTCCGAGTGAAAAACACAGATTTTTTTTCGGAGTCTGTGTTAACACACTCTCCTTCCACAGGTGTGTGTTAATGAGCTGCGCTGCCTAAGATCTTCCTCCTCGTGCCGCTCTTCATTACGGGCCGGACGGCAGAGTTAGCCTAAGCACATCGACCCTATCAATCCCTCGGCCATGCAAATGAATGCAATGGAAAATGAAGCAGCCGTCACACAGCTGTCATGTTTCACGAGGTATAAAATTGGCTCGCGTTAGAGCAATCGTCTGCTGCGCCAACGCTCGGCGGGGTTTGATGAGAAACAGGTGCGAGGTTCGGACTCATTAAGGGTGCCGTCTCCGGTAACAGATCGCGTGCTCGGCGGCACGCGCACAGTCCTTTATCACTGTGACAGGTCACCTTTCTCTCTCACTGCATGTGGTGAAAAGAGGAGAGGAGAGAAGTGGAGAGAAGATGAGAAAAGAGAAAATGAGAGAAGAGAAGAGAGGAGAGGTGAGATGAAAAGAGGAGAGATGAGAAGATGAGGTGAGACAAGAGGAGAGATGAGAGGAGAGAACATTAGAGACCTTAGATGTGAGGAGAGAGAGAAGAGGTTAGAGGAGAGAGAGGAGTGGGAGGAGGAGGTGAAATGAGATGAAGGAGGTGAGAGAGGAGAGGGAGAAGGTGAGAGGAGAGGGAGGAGGAGGTGAGGGAGGAGTGGGAGGAGGAGGTGAGAGAGGAGAGGGAGGAGGTGGGAGGAGAGGGACGAGGAGCTGATAGGAGCAGAAGGAGGTGAGAGAGGAGTGAGAGGAGGAGGTCAAAAGAGGAGAAAGAGGAGGAGGTGAGAGAGGAGTGTGAGGAGGAGGTGTGAGAGGAGAGGGAGGAGGTGAGAGGAGCAGAAGGAGGTGAGAGAGGAGTGGGAGGAGGTGAGAGGAGTGGGAAGAGGAGGTGAGAGGAGTGGGAGGAGGTGAGAGGAGCAGAAGGAGGTGAGACAGGAGTGGGAGGAGCCGGTGAGAGAGGAGTGGGAAGAGGAGGTGAGAGGAGTGGGAAGAGGAGGTGAGAGGAGTGGGAGGAGGAAGTGAAGGGAGTGGGAAGAGGAGGTGAGAGGAGTGGGAAGAGGAGGTGAGAGGAGTAGGAGCAGGAGGTGAGAGGAGTGGGAGGAGGAGGTGAAGGGAGTGGGAGGAGGAGGTGAGGGGAGTGGGAAGAGGAGGGCCCCACTGTGTTGCCTGCATTTTCATATCAGTAAAAGTAAAAAGTAACAGAACTATAAATGCTTTAGTATTCACCACATGAGCCGCCATTTTGTGTAGAATAAATTTTGAGGTGACCTTTAAGCAGCACAACTTCTTGTCACTGTCCGGAGCTTTAAACACAACATTTCTTATTGTCTGTATTTCTTATTGTCTTTTCTTGTTTTTTTCCCCGTTCTGTCTTACATCTGTTGCTCTTGTTGCTGTTGCACTGGGGCAGTCGTGGCCTAATGGTCCGAGAGTCGGACTTGAAGGTGAACCTGAAGGTGGTGGGTTCGAGTCTCGGGTCCGGCAGGGATTGTAGGTGGGGGAGT
>JAKKZN010000020.1:16276717-16296901 GCA_033441825.1 Pangasius elongatus | reverse complement strand
AGACTCGAACCCACGACCTTCAGGTTCACCTTCAGGTTACAAGTCCGACTCTCAGACCATTAGGCCACGACTGCCTGATCATGACTGAGATGTGGTTTTCTATGCAAAACCCGCCTGTCCATTCACCTGTTGATTCCAAGTGGGCGGGACCCAAAATGACGTGTTAAAAGCCCGTTGTCCAGTGAGCATTAATCTTTGCTCCCATTAAATCACAGTGTACATAAATCTGCCACAGGAGCCCACAGAAGCTGTGCAAAGCCACGAGTCACGACTGAGCTTCTAATTGGCGTCAATTTAAATATCTTGAATAGTTTTGACGTTAACTGACATTTTTACCAATTAAAATTAACCAAAAAAAAAAAAAAAAAAAATATGTTAAAAAAATATGTAACAATAACAATTGTAACAAAATGACAATATCCATGAAACCCATTTTAATGATGCACAATCCAGTGGAAAATTAATGTTTTATTGCCTCATTTGCATATTTAAATTAGTATTATTATATGATTAAATTTGTCTTTTTTTGCATTGTGAAAAAAATAAATCATGTGCTCATACATACTGTCAACAGGTTGAGGCTCATTCTGATGCACGTTTAGGGGGAAAAATGAGCGTAAGGTGGAACTCCTAGGCCTTAAAATACATTTTTTTCCCTCGTCTTTTATCTTCCAATTTATTTGTGCATTTTAACAATTAAACCCAAGTGCACTTTTCCGTGCGTTCGTGAATGTTATTTTACAGCCCTTGTTTTGCGTCCTGCGTACTTCCAGCGCAGTGCTTTTAAGTGAGTCTGAAAGCTGTATTTCCATAAACATTATGACAGGAAAGATGAATGAAAGCTGAGTGTGCTCTAGAAAAATAACATGACCGTCATTACTGTATGTGAGTGACAAAATGAATAGAGCGCTGAGGCAATGAAATATTAAGCCTTAACTTCGCCGTGGCATCACAAAGAGAAGCCACTTCTGTTTTCTGTTGCGCTTTGTTCCTTCTTTATGAGCATAAAGGATCGCTAATGCCTCTTTATTTCAGTTCACCGAGAGCCTGGAAAGCATGACTAGACCTCGGCAGCTGATCATAGTCCTCCCTCTCTCCGTGCTTCACATGACTAATCCTCGGCCCTGCAGCATTTACTCGTTAATATCGCGGACGGCCGTTAGTCGGTTGCGTTGCGCCGATGATTCATCGATTCTCCACAGCAACATTTGACATTTCAGGTATTAAGTGCGAAGTACCCTCCTCATCTTCAACAACCCCCTTTTCCACGTTTATTTAAGTGATTTTTCTTTATTGGAGGTTATGAGTGATGGCATTATAACTGCACAGACTCTCGAGCAAGTCAGACAGTGCAAGCAGCAAATCAGGAAACACAGAATACTGACCATTCTGTAGAAGCCGTATACTTCATCATCTACACACACTACATGCAGTCTATCACCTGTACAGGTTCTAGCCATTTATATAATACACGCTGTCTTAAAGCTCTTAAAACTGCTAACTTGGCTCTTCTCTGTTGGTTCTATATAGAAGTGATTTCCAGCAAAAAGGGTTCTACTACTTTTTAAAAAAAAATAAGTACAGTTTATTATCCACTGAACCCCTAAAGAACCCTCTATGCCTATGTATTAACTGGGCAATACGTTATTTGTCATTATTTTCTCCTTATACTACAGCATGGTTGAGTTCTTGAAGTGTTGTTTAATTGTCGATGACAAGTAGTTCTGGCTGTAACATAAATCACAGCTTTATATTAATGCGCGTGTTAATGCACAACTCATACACAGGGGCTTAAGCTACACTATATGACCAAAAGAATTTGGACACCTGACCAACACACCCATATAAATCCCTTCCCCAAACTGTTACCATCAAGTAACAAGCACACGATTGTATAGAAGGTCTGTGTATGCTGTAGCATTACAATTTCGCTTCACCGGAACTAGGAGGCCCAAACCTGATCCAGCATGACGATGCCGCTGTGCTCACGCTCCGAAATCTAGTGGCAAGCCTTCGTGGAGTTTATTATAACAGCAAATGGGAACTACATCTGGATTCGCATGTTCAGCAAGCACATATGGGTGGGATGTTCAGGCGTCCACATACTTTTGGCCATATAGTGGACATAAACAGATTAAAAACACGCTTTCTGTGTATGTAGCAGTTATGGAAGGAGTCTCCAGTTTCTTTTCCGCGGTGGACTCCCGTGAGGTCTGAGAGTCGGACTTGTAACCCGAAGGTGAACCTGAAGGTCGTGGGTTCGAGTCTCGGGTCCGGCAGGGATTGTNCAGCTAAAATGGCTGCCCACTGCTCCGGGTGTGTGTTCACGGGTGTGTGTGTGTGTGTGTTCACTACTGTGTGGTAACAAAGTCGAAAAAGTGTAATTGACAGCTTTACCTCTGAATGTTGAAGCGCTGACGCTGGAGACTCCTTCCATAAACGTTAAACAAACATCTCCTTACGAAAGGTAAAATTCACCAAATCAGTGATTAGAATCTTGTTTTTTTTTAAAATCTGCTTATCATACAAGTTCCTGTGTGAGGTGTTGCTATGGAAACGCTAATATATTTTTAGCAAGTGCTTTAATCCGAACCTGTGATTTGCAGCTGCAATACTATTATCTACTATCAGAGCTGCTGTTATAGAAAACAAATCAACACCTTCCGGCCTATCAGAATCCAGAGCTCAACAGCTCTCTGGTATAAGATTAGTTATAAAAATAAAAATAAATGTCACATTTTTAGGATGTGTCAGCGTGCTCCATTACTCACTCTACTCACATGTATGTATTTTGAACACCTTGAAATAGTTTAGGCCACTATTTATATCGTGCATATCTATCTCTAATGTCCTTAATAACTGGACATTTTTTCCATTTCCGAGGAGTCATTTGGTTATTAAGCACGTGAGAGGTGTAGGTAATAAATGAGCAGCTCGGCGTACGTATATACTTTTAATTTCACTCCTTCAGAGATGTTTAAGGTAATCGCTTCTGAGACAGAACTTGCAGATAAACCTCATTAAGTCTGCTATGCATTTCCACGTTCTGTTTTTTTTCCCTCCTCTGATTAGGGTACGGTGGAGTTTCCTCCTCGTTGTCAGGCTTCGCCGATCTCGATGCGTCTCTGATGTTCAAAGGCATTCTGCCATTTAATTGCTAGTTTCCATGGCGACCGGGCTGCTTAACAAAGGCATTGCTGGGATCTGGATAACAAGAGATTCACTCGGTCTCTCAGGTAGCCATCTGAATCATCAATATTTATACCTCCGCCTCCGTTTCATTAGATCTCTAACTCAATATCAACTCGGCCACACACACACACACACACACACACACACACACACACACACACACACACAGAGACCAGCTGTGATTCATTTCAGTTCTCACACTCTTCATTGATCTCTCTATCTCAGGTGTGGGTCTGACCTTTCAGTTTTGGGGGGTTTCATGGAGAATGTTATTCTGCTCAGACAATTCAGGCAGAGGAAAGCACTTGCTGTCATGTCTTAATGGTGATGGAGAGAGAGAGAGAGAGAGAGAGAGAGAGAGAGAGAGAGAGAGAACCTGTGAAACATCCTGTTTCATTAATATGCTGAGGTAGACAAGGGAGAGCTGTAGCGCTGCTCTTTTTAATGCATGACACAAAGGAAAGGAACGAAAAAGAGAGAGAGAGAGAGAGAGAGAGAGGGAGGGAGAGAGAGGAGTGAGGGAGGGTGCGTTCTCTTCTTTATTTGCCAATATGGAAAGAGAAGGCCTTTTTCGAGCTCATTTAAATATCACAGCAGCAGCGAGCACTTTGATCTCCCTGGTGGTAATTGGGGTATATCACAGATGAGTCATTTCTCTCTCTCTCTCTCTCTCTCTCTCTCTCTCTCTCTCTCTCTCTCTCTCTCTCTCTCTCTCCCCCCTCTAACCCCCCTTCCCCCTCAAATCTATATTGGCAGGATTGTATGCATGCATCAGTGTTGCTAAAACAAAGGAAATACAATTACCTCTTGGCATCACAGGTGAATATCCAGGTTTTATATTTAATATTATTTATACCACAGCGCTGTTGATTTCTCGGTTCTGATCGGTCAGAAAGTGTTGATTAATTTTCTAGAACAGCAGCCCTGACAGTAGTGCAGCAGGAAGTGACAGGTTCATATTAATGCTAATTCTAACACACTCACAGAGGCAGTCAAAAGTTCATACACCCTAGCTTTTTGATGAAAGCTTATGGATACTCAGATTTGTTTCTGAATTTGTTTTTGAATTTATTTCTGAGTCAAAATGTGTAATTCATTGTATTTTTAACTTGAAATAAATTGTTTCCCCAATATCACTAGTGTCACTGTTGTTAGCTAACTTAGTTTGCCAGCTAACTGCTAGCAAACTAGCTTGTATTTGAAACAAGCTAACTAAGAGTTGAACTTTCATTTGGAACCATGTCATATTTTCACCTTATCAAAAAAAGAAGCCATGCTTCCAAACAATAGCAGTTACGACTTTGACTTATGACTCATTAGCCAAACTGGTTCCGCCATTGAAAGTTTCCTTCTCTCCTTTTCCTTCCCTTTCTATCTCAGCTTTGTATTACAGCTCCTTTAGCTTCAGACTTCCACATGTTTCCTCTCTGTCCATAAATTACTCTCCTATACTTCACACACAGCACGTTGACTCGAGCAGCAGCACGTTAAGCTTCATTGATCACCACTGTGCTCGTTTATCAAGTGAAAGTGCTGGTCCAGGACCGGCATCACCTTAATCGCGTTAGTAACGATGCGCAAAGCCAGAACCGATCTGGAATCAGCGGTGCTGCTTTGAGAATCGCAATGGCCGTGACCCAGCGTGAACGATGGCTTGCTGTGAGCAGTGAAACACCTTTGTGGAGGGAGAAGACAGGAGGCTCAGTGAAAGGACAATCCAATAACTGGGCCACTGAGAGAGTCAATTCTTCTGTTTTTTAATACTTCTCTGCGTCAGAGAGACTGAAAGTGCTGCTTTTATATGTTATAAATGTGAAGCTAATATTTGCAGGAGTCTACTCACTGGAGTAGCAATGACACATTTACAGAGAGGAAAACACAAACACACAGGACACTGAGCTAAAGGTGGAACGGTTTCGGACTTTTCTTTTAATCGATCAGTGCTGGTAATTGTGTCACTTTTCAGTGAGTCACAACATTCGACTCTCAAATGACTCATTTCTGTTAAACTTTGACCATCTACACTCCCTGGCCAAAAAAAAAAAAAGTCGCTGCTAGAGTGATTATAATGTTTCTAGCATGTTATATGTTTGGCAGCAGTTCTTTTAATCTTAAATAGAAAGACATATCATGGCCATATTCCAGGACGACACTGCCAAGATTCATCAGGCTTAAAATTGTGAAAGAATGGCTCAGAGAGCATGTAGAATCATTTTCACACATGAATTGGCACCTCTGAGTCCTGATCTTAACCTCACCTCTTTCACTGTCAGTACAAGATCGTGACCAAAAACTGATGCACCTCTTGATGGACATAACATCACAACATTGTCTTGTCTTGACAATGAAAGAGGTGAGGCTAAGATCAGGACTCCAAGGTGCCAATTCATGTGTGAAAATGATTCTACATGCTCTCTGGACCATTCTTTCACAATTTTAACCCTGATGAATCCTGGCAGTGTCGTCCTGGAACATGGCCATGATACGTCTTTCTACACGGTTATTAAAGAACTAAAAATCTACACACTTCATCTTTTAAGATTACAATAACTGTTGCCAAACATGTAACACGCTAGAAACATTATAATCACTCTAATAATGATCCGTTCATACACTCTTATGGATTTGCCTATAAAAATCTAAACAGTGACTTTTATTTTGGCTGGGCGGTGTATCTCTCAAATTGTTATTAAATTATCAGCAGCTCTGTGATTCAAATCACAGGTTGATCAAATACATAATTATTATTGTTCAAATACATTATTGTTTCTATAGTAACGCCTTATTCACAGGGACGTCTACAGCGAACACGCCACATAATCTAACACTGATGTTAAACAGATTTTTAAAAAGTGTGTTGTTATCTAACAAAAACCTGATATGGTAAAGTTTTCTGTGAGAAAATGTTTACTTGACATGTGTGGAAGGAGTCTCCAGTGTCAGTGCAGAGGACTTTGCGCTTCCTGTTTCCTCTGTAACGTGACAAACTGGCTTATTTTTTTGGCTTATTAACTTCAAGAGAGAAAAAAAGAGCAGCAGGTGAGGGAACAACGTTGTATATCTGCCATAACAAAGTGATAACAGGAACTAACTAAACATTAAATGTAGCTATAAACAGATAAAAAAAGTACAGCATGCCAAATTGTAATCAATGGCAAGTCTCTGTTGTATAAGAGGAATAAAACACTTTGTCATTGATTATTTTCCTATAAATACCCCCCTTGATATATTTTACTCTCACGCAGCTTCACTCGCACATCGAAGAGAGTCAAATGTATGTCTTAAAATTCTCTTTCGAACTGACAGATGAATCAGAAGCGGATAAGATTCACTTAATGCACTTCAGTCACTGCTGTTCTGTACGTGATTAACAGAATCGGATTCATAAATCCAAAGTACTGATGAATTTTCGACAAAAGTGTATTAATAGAAAATTCCCATTGTTCAGCCCGAACAATTGATTCAAAGAGTCGATTCATTTGCAAATGACACTATTGTTTAAGCTTCGTTTCAACCCTTGCTAGGACATACTATTGCAAGAAAGAGGGCTTGGAGTAAAAAGAACTGCACTGATGCATTATTTGAACATGTGAAAATGGTGGAAAACGATGTGCGAGAAAAGAAAGATGATAGAAAGGTACAAAATCAGATTGTATCTCGGCGAAGAACCGTTTTGAGAGACGAGGAATCAAAGTCTTGATGTTTCATCTAGCAAAACTCTGTACTGTATTGTAATCTACATTTCCATCAAACCAAATAACAAGGTGCATTATGGGTTTTCTATAGCCACTAGGGTACACAGTTTGCTCACTACCTATTGTAGTGCATTGTGGGATTAAAAGAGAGCACTGGATATTCTCTAGTATGGTTTGAGACACCATTACAAAATAGAGTGTGGAATAATAATGCGCTATATAGTGAATAGGATGGTTTTGGGATATTATGAAGCGCTAGCATGCCCTGGTGCTTGGATCTGCTCTCTTTCAGAATCTGTATTCATCTAACCACCATGATGTAAGGGCAAAAACAAATGCTCAATGTTCCTCTCATGTGCTTTGTAAATCCACTTCAGCTCGCAGTGGTACAGTCTGAGCCTCTCATTCACTGAGCCAGACTTTGATGTTGTGTAAGTGCTGCATGCAGGTTTCAATTCACGGCCCTTGAATGGAAAAACCGGTGGATATTCATTCAAGTGAATGAATTTCAGACAGGCAGCGTCAGAGAAGAAACCTCTAGTGAGGAGCTTCTCATCGTGTCTGTCTGTCTAATCAGCGTATCCGTCTTTACCCAGGAAACCTCGCCCAAGGTCTCCCTTTGGGATTTAGAAACCGCCGCAGTGTACTAATGATCTGAGAGGAAATCCCTCTGTCCTGGAGCAAGGTGGTGATTAGAGCTGCAGGTGATCTGAGATTCCCTAGGGAATAATCCGCATCAGTTTGGGAATAACTCTGGCTGCGTTGATGAGCTGAGTGTCCTGAGGGTTGTGCCCTTTGTGGCCTAATTGATTAGTTAGTTAGTTAGTTAAGACACCAGTGATCCTATCAATGTTGGAAAAAGGAAGGTTTAAATATACACTCAATCCAAGTGCAGGTTTTCTTTCCTATAACAGCACATCCAATACATTTTTTTGCTAGTAAGTGTGATTTTCTGCAATGAAAATATTTGAGGGTTTCATTTGTGGTTTTAGCAGCCGGGTGCTTTCATTAGGAATGCAGGCACATTTCATTCACGCCTGTCTGACAGGCTTGATAGCGCAACACAACAGCTGGTAATTACGGAAATGCGAGGGAGAGAGACACAAAATGAGGCGCTCTGGCAGTTTTTTTTTAGTAGTACACACATTAAGGCTGCAGTGCCGCAGATTGGTCATTCAGCCTTAGTGGTCTTATGAAGAATTCTTGACAGTGTGTGTGTGTGTGTGTTGCAAATTAAGTTATTTCTTAATGGAATCTCTTTCTCTTAGAAATCTCAAATGCATTAGCTATTAAAGATGACTCGTATCTTTCTGGGAATCAAAAACACTTGCTAACAAAGTAATGGGCTACAACATTTACATGATTGCTCAATCGTGCATTTTTTGCTCTATGGAAAATAGCTATGTTGCGACATGAATTGCCAATCCATCGCGACTATAATGAGAATTAGAGCAGACATACAGACAGGCAGACTAATATAAAACAGCATTCCCTGAAGTGAATCTCATCGTTATCCAAGTAGAACGCTGCATTAGCTCCATAGTAATTGAGTTCTGAAAATCTACAGTATTGGACCAAATTGGACTGATGGATCTCATATCTCAGGTCACTCTCGGGCATCGCGGCCTCTCCCCGTGACTCAGTCTTCACAGACTTTCACTCCTCCATGCTTGAATTGGAGCTCAATTTGCAGCTAGAAGTTAGGATAGAATATTAATATGGTCAATCTGCTCCTGTAGCACTTTCTTCTCTCTCTTCTCCCAGCCCAGATCTTATCCTCCCCCAGCTATCTCCATCAGCACCATATCTCTGGGGTTGGGAAAGCAGAAGCACACCATCTCCAGCAACCAATCAGTGCAGAGCTTCATCACAGAGTCTGGCAGAGACAGCTGAAGGATGCTTAAACAAACGTTGCCCCAAATCCCACACCAATTCCAATCTGTTTCTCAGGGAAGTCGGAGGATGATGTTGCTTAGTACCATGTAGAAGTGTCCAGGTCCATCTTGAAGATCTTTGATCTGGGGATCTACTTTCTCTCTGATTTTCCACTGTATGATTACTTGTTATTGTGATGGTACTATCAAGAATACATCTTCTGTTCATTTGGAATGTATCTTTCTAATAAAGAATATGAGGCACTTTTAAACCTCATTTGGTGTGGAGAATCTGAGATGCACTGGCATTCCATTCAGGGTGTATTCCCACCTCGTGCCCAGCGTCCTCGGGATCCACCATGACCCTGACCAGTACAAAGTGCTTACTGAAGATGAATGAATGGTTGATGTACATAATTAGACCTTAGGCCAGCACAGAGGATCCTGAGCTTGGGTAACTTACTGAGTTGGGCAGTGGTGGCTCAACAGTTAAGGCTGTGGGTTACTGATCAGAATCTTTTAGGTTCACACCCTAGCACCGCCAAGCTGCCACTATTGGGCCCTTGAACAAGGCCCTTAACCCTCTCTGCTCCAGGGGTGCTGTATCATGGCTGACCCTTTACTCTGACTCCAACTTCCTAACAAGCTGACATATGCGAAGCAAAGCATTTTATTGTGCTGTAATGTATATGTGACAAATAAATGCTTCTTCTTCTAATTGTCTGTGTGAAGTTTCACAAGTTCTCCTTTTGGGTTATCTCTGGGTTTTCTGGTTTCTTTCAGTTTTCCCCACCTACTAGAGACTGATGGTAGGTGGATTAGAGTCTCTAAATTGCCCCTAGTATGAACAAGTTTACAAATGTATGTGTGCATGGTGTCCCGCGGTGAACTGCTGTGTATTCCGAACACAAACCCAGTGTTCCTAGGACTGGCTGCAAATCTACTAAGAACATGACCAGGATAACGCAGTTACTTAAGATGAATGAATGAATTGTTAGACTTGAAGGACTATTGTTGTACCATATAGGTTTTTAAATAATGATGAAAAAAGACGTACCCTTGACTGTACCAGTCCACCGGCAAGCAAAGCTAGAGTTTAGTTTAGTATCCTTTTTTCTGATTGAGAAATTGAAAACCAAGGCTTCTAAAATTGTATATTTCATGGTGATGCTCACATGATGTGATGGATGATGCACTTTCGTCCCAATCGATAACATGTTGCATTGCAGACTTGTCAAATTGATTTGACTTTGAATTGGCTCTTCATCACGCAAGATAAGAGGCATGAACAAGGCATGAGCATCTCTGCTATCCAATTCTTTCACTATGCTCCTGTCTCCTTTAAAATAATTAGATTTAAGACTGACTGACTGGATGAAAGTCGCTAGCAGAAGCAGATGGTACTGTAAAACTGCACTATTACATCAGCATTAATAATGCAGACACCAGGCCAATGGCCCTTGTCTCCAAGTTGACAGAAGGAAGATTTGGCGATGTCCTGCTCCTGGAGGGTCAAGTATTTGTACTCTCATCATTTCCTCCAGAACAGCTCTGACCCCTCAAGTCTACAGAGGCCTGCCGAAATGCCAGCTCAGCATGATTTCCTGTTCGCCTTGCACTTTTCCCTCTCACTAAAAGATTACCAAACTGGCTCGGTCCCACTTTCTCTAATCTCTTTCCCATTACAAATGAAACAAGAATGGTGGATATTCCCTAAACTGACCAACACCATAAGCCTCTGGCCTTACTAAAAATATTACATATTAAATCCAGAAACTGTACTAAAGTGGAAAAGATCAGAAGGGAGGCCAAAACAAAAGTATCCTTGGTCTCATTTCTCACCTGGACATTTCATGCAATTTGTATCTGGATTTCTCTGTCATAAGATTTTACCCACATTTGTTGTCATATCTTCAATTAGCCAGATTAAAATCAAATTTCTGTATCACATGCAATATGCAAATGAGCTCTTAACACTTTTTTGTATTTTTTGATCTTGGATTTTTCTCCCAGTTTGCTCATTTTGCCAACTTGCTAATACTTGGAAACTCTTAACACTTGACTGCCAACTTCCTGTGTTGTTTCTTGTTTGCAGTTTTTTACACCAAAGGTGGTCTTAGCAACAACAACAGAAAAAATCTTAATCTTAAATCTTAAACTAAATAACTTTGGCAGTTCTGGACCATTTGGCCATTTTTGACCATAAAAAGTAAAAACCATATTCATTCATTGACTTTCGCAAGATATTTGATATGTAGGTATCGTATTTGGTATGTTTCAATATAAAACGTATAAACATAGGGATGTGATGCACCTTGATGCTCTAACTATTATACAGCGAACTATTCAATCCAAATCCCACCACCTGCTGCACTACACGCATTAAAAAACAAAACAAACAACAACAAAAACTAGGTAGCCTGATTCGCATGCACACATGACATACAATCTTTTCAGATTCCTGCATATCCATAGAAAATAAAGAAGCTAGCCAGACTATAATATCATTAAGAGAGGCGCGAGGTGACGTTCAAGGTGAACGTGTGGTGCATGATCATATACACACCCGCTTCTCTAGTATTTAGCCTGTATTAATGCATTTAACTAGCTTACTAGTTGGTCATATGTAATTATATTATGTTACCAAACCATTTTTTAACCTGCTCAGTTAGATTTTTGATTTGTCCAAACCTGTAATGTGTCAGAAGGGGTTTTATTTTCTTAAATCTGGGCAGAAGGGAGGACCTATGGTTCTATAAAATGGACAAAATGCATCTCAGGCCTCTGGCACTCTGACACAGATCTGATTTTTTTCAGGACTGTGTCGACACAAAGTCAGCTACTATCGTATGTGGTCTTAGATCGGATGCATATCCGATATGTGGCCATGTGACATGAATGGGAACAGTCAGACTGGAATTACTGTGGCTTTTTCCCAGCGTGCGTGTGCATATCATTGTCACTATCTTCATCCAGTGTGGCAAAACAACGACGGAGGACACAGACAGTGGTGACTCCCACTGACATCAAAAGCCATTGGTGACTTTTTTTTTTTGGACTTTTCCCAATTTTCTCCCCAATTTAGTCATGGCCAATTCGCACACATCAGGCAACTCTCCCCATCACATGACAGCTACCAACCAGGGAGGGTGAAGGCTATCACATGCTTCCTGCACATCTTTTCAAACTGCTGCTCATACAACATCAGGTGGCTGTGTAACACACTTGGAGCGCTATCTACCCAATTCTGCATGCATGATCTCACTGTTGCCCATGATTGGCTAGTGTTGTCTTTGTCATATTACTCCTGAGATACCAGTGAACCTGACTCCTTCTGTTCTCCAGACCTGCCTCACTTCTACTTGCTGAAAAAGCCTCATACACCTGAAAATCACTTGCTACTGCTGAAAATGGCCCCATATGGACTGCCTAAAGATCACCAAGGGATTACTGTGGATGATACCACACAGACACCAATAAATATGGCTGTGGATGTTCTTGCTTAGCTAGCATAAAAACAGCAATTGCTAAGAACTATCTAAACTCAAGTCATTCAGTCACTGGACTGTTAATAACTTCAGTTTGATACGATAGAATTAATGTTAAGACTCTAATGATGCTCATACTTAAGTTCCTGTTAACACAGTTAGCACTTTTTGTAAATTTAAATTTACATTTTATANCTTACCCTCATTGGGTCAGCAGTGTTGGTGTGTATCAGAGGTGCTCTTACCCTCATTGGGTCAGCAGTGTTGGTGTGCATCAGGGGTACTCTTACCCTCATTGGGTCAGCAGTGTTGGTGTGCATCAGGGGTACTCTTACCCTCATTGGGTCAGCAGTGTTGGCGTGTATCAGAGGTGCTCTTACCCTCATTGGGTCAGCAGTGTTGGTGTGTATCAGAGGTGCTCTTACCCTCATTGGGTCAGCAGTGTTGGTGTGTATCAGGGGTACTCTTACCCCCATTGGGTCAGCAGTGTTGGTGTGTATCAGGGGTACTCTTACCCTCATTGGGTGAGCAGTGTTGGTGTGTATCAGAGGTGCTCTTACCCTCATTGCGCTGGATGTTGAGTTGGTTTATCTGCTCGGTAAACTCGTTCTCCTCTATCGTCTCTGTTCTTGGCACGGACAGTGAGAAGCGGCGCTTGAAGTTCTTCATTTTGTTCATTTCTTAGTGCCCCGAACTCCTGAAAAGACAAGAACAAGTGGTCTTTTAATTCACTGCTGCTGAACAGCAAGATGTTTGTGACCTTCTTGTGTCTGCAATGTCAGATCGTACTTATTCTAAACAAAGTTTTAGTGCAGACCGTGTTTTTTTCTGCCTCGCCTTCACTTTCAATGAGTAAAAAGTTTTCCAAACTTGAACAAAAGGTCTTCACCATGCTGAGGTGAGCATGATCTCTAGGATGGAGATATACTTTGCTATCATGACTACAAGCTGCTTCCAGCAGGCGGTGGAATAACTCAACACCTAAATACAGTAAGGCTGCATGAAAAGGAGGTCACTGCACATCACACTGACCCTATACCGCTGCAGAGGATCTGGTATAAAACACAAGATAAGTCACATTTCTCTTCCTTTGGCTTTTTTACCCCTCGGTGTCATGTGGCAGAGTTGAGAAGAGGCCGAGCTGCTAGAACTTTCTTTGCTGTTAAATTCTCAGCACAAGCCATGCGGTTTGCTTAAGTAATTATTCTGATATCAAACTGAGACGGAGAGGAACTGCCTTTTATCGCCAATTAGTGTCACATGGCTACACTAAAATATGGCATTAACTCTTACTTCAAATGATTTCTATCCCTCCAATTACTCCCTGAAATAATAAACCATGACAATAACTAATGTCCATCTCTCTCTCTCTCTCTCTCTCTCCTATCTTTTAATCTCACCCTATCTCTCCGTGTCCGCTTGGAAAATATTATCCATATTATCCTAATCACATGAGGCAACCACTTCCTTCTTTAATCACATCATAAGGAGTAACACGTATAAACACACAGGCTGCTGTACGGCCTCTTGACTCGTTTCCACTATATGATACACTAATGTTTTATTTTCGTTAACAAGCAATGACAGAACTTTTACATTTTATTTTTTACAAATTTTATTTCTTGAAACAAAACATACATCGGAAATCTGAACCAGCGTAATCAATAGTTGAAATTGCCCAATAGCGCATAACACTAAAATATAAAAACGCGGAGGGCATGAAATACTGAATATTAAAAAAAAAACAAAAAAACAACAAAGTGTTGTGTTCTGTGTCACGCTATTATAGGAAAGCAATCAATGATAGTGTAGTGTGATGAAGCAGATTTACTGTTACTGCACCAAAGTTGATTATTTTCCTACAACAGTGCATCCTGAAGTGTTTTATTTCTTTTAAAATGCGGCATTTTAAAAGAAATTTTCACACATTGTACACTTTTTCCATTTATACTTACTTTTAAAGTTGTGGAACATTCGTGAAACAGAGCAGCTCCTGCTATCAAACATCGTTATTACTGTATATCTGGTATCTCGTTCCCGAATTAAAGTTAATATATATAAAAAAAAAAAAAACGCAGCTTGTCATGTGACCAAGATGCAAAGAAAGCGTAAACTCCTGAAGACTTTCCTGCGCCGGAAAATTTTATGTTACAGCTTTAAAGCTTACTGTTACAAAGCACTGACAATGGAGACTCCTTCCATAAATATTAAATAAAAGTCTCTTTACGGAAAACTTCACCATATCAATGATTAGATGATTAGTCCCTGAAAATTAGTTGTTACTATAGAAACGATAACGACTGCATTGATTTGTCTTAATCAACACCTTAATCAACAGAGCTGTGGTATATGACGCTTCTCCTCCATCCCTTTCCATTTACATGTGCCACTCACAAATACCTGTTCATCACGGCACATTCATAGCTCCTGGCTACAGAAGTACGAGTGCCTCTAGATGGCTTCGAGGCACCGGAGGCAGAGTGACTCAGTGAGCGCTCGCAGGGAGATGACTTTCTCAACGGCGGGAATCTATTAATAAGGCATGTAGTGAGCCAAATGGACTGGTGGCATATGGAGGATGACGGAGTGTGTTCACGATGTGGGAAGCTTCGATTCGAGACAGACTGAGAGCCTGGTCTCTGGAGACTGAGCAGGAGCTGAACAAGACGCCGGAAAGCCGGAGAATCCGAAAAGTAATCCAAGAAGAAAGCTCAAGAAACTCAGAGTTTTCCGGAGGATCTTCTTGTGGTTATTTGGGAAATTTGGGTTTGAAGTATCGAGGTGTTTGTAACAGTGTATTTTCTGTGCAGTGTGGATTAAAAATTGTTGAGGAAAGACTGCAGGAAGTTCAGTAGGTGATTAAAGCTAATCTATAAATATACATCTATAATTTATACAGAATTATTCTGCCTGTACTTTGAGTTAGCACTTAATACAGTAATATGGATGCAGTATGGATGCCTGCAGCACATTTCAGTATTCACATGCGCCGATGTGTATTTCTATTTTTATCAGGTTTTATCCAGCAAGTTTAAAGTGAACTCAAAACTTATAAATGATTTACCTATCTTGAATGGTTTCTCATTTTTTTGGATAGGAATTGGCAATATGGTGCTTCTGATGTCACAACAAAACTTTTCAGCCATAGAACGTGCATGCTAAGCTAGGCTACTAATGACCATAATCTCGTTAAAGGCAAAGGTATAGGATTTATTAAAGGTAAAGCCATAAAGCTATATAAATTAGCAAGGATATCATAATGACAGATAATGAAATCCAACTCATGGTGACTTGTTCACAAACGTACGTCAACTAGCCATCTATCTAGCTAGCCATCTATCTAACTAGCCATCTATCTAACTAGCCATCTGTCTAACTAGCCAGCTATCTAACTAGCCATCTGTCTAACTAGCCATCTATCTAACTAGCCATCTATCTAACTAGCCATCTATCTAACTAGCCATCTGTCTAACTAGCCAGCTATCTAAATGCCACCGTTACCTATAATGCAGTAGATTTGCCATAATATGTATTAAGTCTTCTAAACTTGTTACTAAACTTCCTGTTCTGATGTGTCAGAACTCATCCAAAATTGGTGATAAAATGTCTAATCAGACTTTACGCCTCTGTATTTTTGTAATAGTGCAGTTTAAACATCACAGATGTTGTTACAGGTACGATTTTCCCTCTGACTGTCACAAAGCACTGACACTGGAGACTCCTTCCATAAATTAATTAAATGTCTCCTCACAGAAAACTTCACCGCATCAACAATTACATTTTTTTTTTTACGTTTTTACTCTGTTTATGTGGCCTGCCAAATGTTGCTATGGAAACAGTAACAGTATTACAATCAGCGCGTTAATATAAACCTGTGGTTTGCTGTCGGAGCTGTTGTTACAGAAAATGAAGCAACTCCTTCTGACCAGAGTTAATGCATTCAGCGGTATAAAATACCATGATCAGGGCGTCTTTAATCACCCACGCATTTGCTTAGTGGTTTTTTTTTTTGCAGCATTGATTCCTGAACAAAGAAAATGTGCTGAGCATGGCAATTTACAGGAACACCATTTTATATTCACCGTCTGAACACACTCTCAGGCTGAGCAGCAATAAATGATGCATTTAACTGAAAATCCCGCTGTATCTCTCGCTTTACTGGAAGCTCTTCCTGCTCTCCATGTTGTTGTTAATAGTAACTGATATGGCGAGTCGGTACAGTTTATCAGAAAATTGACCAGTGAGTCTTCTCAGAGTCCGTAACCACACTGAGTGTCGTACCAAACCGAGCAACAATTGGTAGGTAATGAAAATCTAAATTTAGGCTGCCAGTGTTGGCATAGCGCAAACGTTGATCTCTGATAATAAGCCACTGACCCGTAAATGAGGCAGTGAGGTGAGGATGAGGCGAGACAAAGGAAGTCCTGTGGGTCCAAACACAGCTGTGCTGTTTACCTGCGCAGATAAAGCCCGTGGCTGCATTTCCATCTCGTCAAGATAAGGACTCGGTTCATAATCAGATCATATTAATGTTCCCAAAGATGCATTGGGAAGTGTTTACTCTTTATGGAGGATTTTATACTGAAATTGTGCACACACTCTCTCACACTCATTGTATTCAGATATCAGACTGAAGAATTAAGAAGTTATGCGAGGGTTACACTCAGGGGTTGGAGTTTACCAAAAAACAGAGGGGTGTCACAGAAACTCGCAATTCTGACCTTGAACTAGATTTTTTTTTGAAGTAGATTTTTCTTGCGTGACATCAGCTTGAGCAAGGAGCAGCTCTACTGTTTGCCAGTTTGATGTAATCACAATGAGATGCTATGCAATGATATGATATGCTAAAATGCATGTTTTGGCTATAAATACACTCTTTACATTTATATTAAATATTGCATCACAGTATTTATTAATTAATTAATACTGTCATTCCTTAAAGGTTCACAAAAATCTCTGTATCTTAATCAGAGACATTGCTTCTCTGGAGGACCGAATTTTTTTTAAGTTATAACTTGACTTAATGCGAGTCGTAAGAGTAGCAGAAGAGCACTTGGTCAGCTTATCCTTCAAACGGTGGGTGTGTTTTTCTTTACAGGAGAGCACACTGAATTAACAAAAACATTGGCATTATTTTATAAATTCTACAGCTGAAAATAGCTGCACAATATAACAAAATAAAAAGCAAAATAACATAATGTGCTAGATCAAGTGTTATTGTCCAAGCTGCTGAATAATGTTGTGGTTGCCGTATTGCTAAAAGAAACCAGTCTGCATTTTCTACCCATGATTTTTTTGGAGAGCTTAAAGGCAAGTACTTGTGTTTAAAGGTGGTGGTCTAGATTCTGTTAAAACCCCGGCTTATACTAAAAAAAAAAAAAATCTGGCAACCTCGGAGGTATGGACTACACGCAGGTGATAATCTGAATGGGGCTTAAGTAAAAGTGCGTAACCCGTGTCTGAATACGCGGAACTTTCCCATAAATATTGACGTAAAATTAATTCGCCATCCCTGAACAAGTGTGTAGTTGGCATCAAAAGGTTAAAAGAATGTGAAGAAGATCCCGTGTTGTTTTGGACATGGGTCAGCTTTCTCAGCACTGACTTTACGGGTTGAAAAGGGGAGGAAAAGACCGGTTTCGTCGGATTGACGACTAACGGTCCTTATGGAAGGTTTAGTCCTACGCCCCCATTTGTCTTGTTTACCGACTACAGACTCGGCTCGGCATGGAGCAAAGAGCGCACCGGGGCATCGTTCCACTGCTCAGAGAGCCAGCGTCTACGAAGGGAGCAAAAAGCACAAAGACCTACATGCACTGGGTAAAGACTTCCTCGCCGCATGCATGACACACACAAAGAACTCCAGCTGAAGAAAAAGTCACGCTAATGCTGTTTACTTCGCATGCTGTGGGGCTCGCACGCCGCAGGACGCGGTCGTGCTGATTGGAAACATGACGCTGCACATGAAAGGGAGGGCGAAAAATAATGAGATGATTCTGATCTCTCTGACAGCGCCTGGCTGGCCATCTCTGCTTTGCTGTCATCAAATGGCATCTGCTCTCCTTCTGCTGCCAGACCAGCCTGGCCCTGGGCTACAGGAGAGAAAATCCACAGTTTGGCACGAAGAAGCCCTTGATGCTACAACAGTGATATCTCAAGCTGTTTTTTTTTCTACGATTTCTCTCCCTCTCTTTATTTTCTCTTCCTTTTCTCTGGATGCAGTGGAGGTTTCAGATAGCTCGGCTCATTAAAAGCTACTCTCCGGGGTCATTTGTGTGTGTTAGCAGATTGTGTCTGATGTCTATATGACCCCCCTTTTCGCCCCATGTGGTTGATAAACAGCTCTGAAGAAATTTTGCTACAGATGATGATGCATTGCGCGGAGCAGCCATAGTCAAAGACCAAGGGAGGAAATGATTAAAAAGTCACCCAACATTAATGGAATGCAGTGACATAGTTAGTTAGGGAAGGATTTCTTGCTTGAACTCCCTGAAATATTTTATGACCCTTCCAAATGCGTGTTTGTTGATGGTTATATATTGCGTGGATGTCCCGTCTACTAATATGTACACGGTTTAATGTAACAAAGCGCGTCAATAGCGCGATATTACTTGCTCGTAAAAGATCGACGAATCAAGCAAAGTTTTTGCCCTTCCATTTCCTAAAATATCTCCACTCACACGAGTGAGCACGCCAGACCTGCGGGGGGAGATGGTACTCAAAAGGTAAACACAAAAGTTAACTTGCAAACACGCCATCAAATAAGAAATTACCGAACACCCAGTAACAACCTCGATAAATAGAGTTTTAGAACATTCAGAGCACACAAAACTACAATGAGCATGTGTTGTGCTTTCTAAAACATAAGTTTCTTCACCTTGGCATTTTTAAAAAAAAATTTTTTTTTCAAAAAAATGTCCATACACAAGTGGACGAGACCACAAATTCCTTCGTAACAGGATTAACCAATCAGGATCAAGATCGTTTTTCCAGTTTCTGTTTGAAAGCTACTAGCCAGCTACCTACTCTCTGAGTATACGGATGTCAAGGTGGAGTTTATCTTCCTACGCCTATAGGCTTGGGATGATTGACCATAGTATCAGGATTCGCAGAGAGATTCCAACGATCACGATGGCTATCAGGTTGGAAGACGTAAATGTTTGTTAGTAGACGTGACGTCTGCAGCTTTAAGATTGACAAAAATGAATTGTTGTATCTTCTTCTCACTTTTCACCTATTCTGTATCCTATATGGAACCTTAAAAACCTCTGCGACAAACATCTTTCTCGGATGCATCTTAGCTTCCCTTGTCCGTGCTGCTGAACGGATAAAAAGCGCGAATGTCTTCGCTTGCAAATCCTGGGTTTAAATTAAGAAAACAAAGCAGCGTGCTGTTTATCAGGGCGACGTCACTATACGAGAATTCAGTAAGTATCTCTGCTGCTGTTCACCACAGATCATATACACACGTAGTTTAGATCATTTTATTGAAATTTTATAATGAGCTTAGTTACAGCTAATAAGTCGTTAGGTTTATTTATAATCCTGACTTCAGTTTTGCAAGCACTCCTGATCTTGTTAACAAGTAATTAACCTGGTAAATGCAAAGTAACCTGGCTAAATGCAAATGCTAGTGACTAACAGCTACTGCCAGTATTTTTTTCTGATGTAATGACATAACATGTGCATGACACGCATTACATATATCTAGCCACGCCCCTTTCTTTTCCTTCTCCAGCGTCGCTTACGTCCTCCACCCCTAGAAAGCTACAGACTAAACTATCGTCAGTTTAACTTCACTCGTATGGCAAGATTGACTGACGGTAGATCGTGCCTTAAATAATTACATGACAATCACTGCTACTGTCAGCGACAGGAGCATATCAGACTTATCAATTTAATATTCCAGATCACGCTGGTATTTTATTAACATAC
>JAKKZN010000020.1:16257041-16267128 GCA_033441825.1 Pangasius elongatus | reverse complement strand
ATCACATCTTGGTTGTTTTATTTCAAATCCATTGTGGTGTTGTATAAAGGCAAAACCACAAAAACTCTGTCATTGTCCAAATACTTCCGGATATATACATATATATATATATAGTATATAGTAAGAACTTGTCCAGCAGTGTATATTTTGTCTATATGGTGCTTTTGTTTTTGGAAAGCAAGCTGCACGTGTAAATCCTATTCCCACCAATGAATCCGCAGTGACCATTTCCTGCTTTTCTATTGATTGTCCATTCGTCGACTAACGATGGAAAGCTAGAAAAAAATAAGGATCCTCTTTGTCATCTCCGCCACATGAAATGAAATGTCGCCATGTCGCCAAATCTGAGCATACAAAGTTAGCAAGGACACCTGTCCAAAACAAACATGCTGTGGATTTGTATTGAATGTCAATAGGGGCTGTTAATAGCGGTGTGTTCTAGCATTGTGCACTTGATAAAAGGGGGCCTTTAGCGCACGGGGCCGTGAAAAGTGACGTTAGCAGAACATGAGAGAAAACGAGGGTGGAGAGTGAAGGGGGCAAGCTGAGAGGCACTCTCCACCTCTGGCCTGCACTCTGATCACGATGTTGGTTTAGCATGACCTCCTTTCCATGTCCATTATTGGTTCTGACTAAAAAGAGGGAGTGAGTGCAAAACTCCTGATGATGCCACAGTTATCTATAGCCAGCAGTCCAAGAGAGCAAAATTGGCCATGCACTCTGGGTAGGAGGGGCATACTCTTTCTCCCCTGTCAATCACAACAACACTAGTGAATCTTGGGCACTGGCGAGCTCTTGTATGTGGAAGAGGGCAGATAGCACTTTCCTTTGAGTGTGTTACACTGCCCCGTGATGCAGCAGTTCACGATGGCTTCATGTGTCTTGGAGGAAACTCATGTTAGCCCTCACCCTTGGTAGCTGTTGTGTGATAGCTAGCTAGTGGGCGGGAATTGGGAAATTGACCAAAATTGCGAGAAAATGGGGAACAAATGTACATGAATGTACTGTATCCTGCAACAAGACAACAATCCAAAAGATGTCAAAATCAACCAAACCAAATTTCCTTTCTCATGAGCTTCTCAGCCTCCAGAGCTGATTTGAAGATGGCATTTCATAAGAGGAATTAGAAATGTCAAGGAGAGTGAGGAAGTTTTGATGAAGCAACCTTGGAATGTAAGAACTGAGTCAGGGAATAATAAGCCAGGAATTATTAGAGAATATTTATAAAAGGGAGACTTTCATTTTCCATGGCTATGAATATCTTCATGATTTCAGCATTTTTATTACTTAATAGTAATAGGGAAGGAACTAAGTCCATGGTTCTCATGATATCTGGATATACGTATCTAGAGGGTCCCTGACTGTATTGCTTTTGTTTTTAAAAATCACACAATGATGATTGAGATGACTATCAATTAGTATCTGCATGATTATTATTATTATTTAATTATCATAGCCCAATCAGCTTTTCATTTGACAAGAAAGGGGTTCGTCTAACTGCGATTTTAATAAAACCAGGATGTTAATATGATCCACAGTGGTTCGAATTTACTTCTGGGTGAGATCAAGAATAAAAATCTCTACTAGGTGCATATTTTCTTTGTTGTCGTTAACATTAAAATGTGCCATAATCTTAAGGGGTCCTTTTACCCTGGAAGCGTTCCCAAAACAACTGTTCCTCGATATTTTGTTCTAAAAGGGGGCACATACTTTTGCACTCAGGTCAGCCGATGGGCGGCTGTTGGTCACGCAGTCACTCTGTTCTCCATTAAACCTAAACACGACACATTAATCTACAAAGAAACACATTTTAGCCGAACATTCCTCGTTACCCATCGCTCCAGAACCCAGACTGTGTCTGATATTGCTTTTCTGATATTGGACTGATTTGCCATCAGAGGGGGAAAAAAAATGAACTTTCTTCAGTACTGCTTTGTCAAATCTCTTCTGATTTCTCTGTTCCTGCTGAGACAGTTAAGACTGACAAAGTTCAAACACAACACAGCGTTGTGTTTTGCCAAACTGAATCTCAATAATTGACTCTCAAGTTCACTTTCAGAAGCCATGCTCTCTTTTTCTATTCTTTTTTTTTTCTTATTTGCCCATTTCATCTCTCTGAGGTAATTTCTCCCACACTCTAATTTGACTCCAATAGGCAATAATGCCTCTTATTTGTCTCCGTTCAATGAAACTCAACTGAGCAATTATCGGCAATCACCTCAGCACCAACGCAGACGCCAGGGTGAATTATTATGAGTCATGAGAAAGGTAAAAGTAAATATTAGAGCCAAGACTGAGCCGTTTCAGCTCATGTATTATTCAGCAGATGAGCCTGACTACAAAAACAACTATGTCTGAGAGGAGTCAGTTCAATATTTAGTATGATTCATTGTAATCTTCACAGTTCTGTGAAATCACCTGCTTGAATTTTGAGATCAATGTTTACAACTTTACTCAAGTTACGCGGTGTGTTGAGCTGAAACACTTCGGCCGTGTTTCACAATCCTTCATTCGGAAGCGGAAAATACTTCAGGAACAATTTGTTGCTACACCCAGGTTTTATTTACAGCATTTAGTAAAAGGGGTAGGGCGATTTGACTAAAATATCATATCACGATACTTTATACGATACGTTCAAGATATCTCCACGATATCCAATATGTATCATGATATAAGTTTGCTCAGAAATTGTCAGCAAAACTGTAACGTTGCCTTGAAAAAGAAGCTTGATATTTTTTTTTTTTTTATTTAATGTCTCAAAAAAAAAAAATTAACACTGAAAAGGAGGAAAAATAAAAACAAAATATGTAAAAAAAATATTTTTAATGAATGTTTTACAAAATTAGCTGCTAACAAGTTTTAAAAAAAATTATATAAAAATTTTATTGTCATAATTTATCACAATATTGATATTATTTAATTAAATTGACAAGGACGACTTGAGTGTCAGTGACATTGAATATTTGTAATCTGACTCAATCACATTTCCAAGAAAAAATAACTTTTTACTTTTTTTATTTAGACATTCGGAGTAGTCGTTCTCTCGACCAGCTGATGTCTGTACACTACACACTGTAGATTTTATTCGTATTTTCTTTATTCACTTTAAAACACCCGATACTAATAATCATCAAGCACCGCACCAACTCCTCGCCTCCTGTGACTTCATCAGCTCTTTCTTCTTGTGAGATGTGAGAAGTTTGGTGAGCATGTCAGTGCATGGAAGCTAGCTAGCTAGCTGTTAAAGCAACGCTCGTCTGGTTTATTTATACCCTTTTCTTCTTTGAATTAGTTTGCATAGTCGTCATGAAGAAACTTCATGAAACCCATCAGTCTAAATATCCTTTGTAAGCACGGTGTCATTGTAATCCTATTCGACTGGATTTACATCACATTAACATCATGTGTGTGCATGGGGATGGGTATTTATAACTTGGTGGGGACCTGATTTGGCCAGAAGGTGAGGAATATCTGACAGTTTTGATTGTGTAGTGACATTTGGCTTGTGTTCATGAGAGAAACTTCTTTTTCTTCTAATAAAAAAAAAACAAAAAAACTGAAAGATCTCAAAGGTTTGCTTTTAGTTATTCAGGTCAGCAGAAGATACTCACAAGGACAGTAAGACAGCTCTGTGTGTGTGTGTGTGTGTGTGTGTGTGTGTGTGTGTGTGTGTGTTCAGAAAAAAAGTTCAGATATAGTGTCATATCCTGACAACTTGTTTGTCTGTTTGTTTTTAGCAGTCGGTCTCATTTTTCTCACTTCTCTCATCTAGTGTAATCTATAGAAGGGATTCTCAAACTTTTTAAGTGTAATAATAATTTTTTAAAAATCCACAAAGCTCTACAGAACAGATTTATATTTACATTTATGAACATAATCCAACTATTGAAATATTATTCAAATATTAGGTTCATTATACAAATGTTCATGATTCTATTTGACTATTCATAATCGCTTTTTTTTTTTTTTTTTAATTCCTGGATTTTCCACCAAAAGAGCACAACAGACTCCATGTTAAGATCATTTCTATATTTTTGACTTGTTGAGGTTTGGATTCATCTCGTTCAGTTCGAGAGTACTAACCATAAGAACAAATGTAATAACTTTGCTAATAACAAGAAGTCGTGATTTCTGCTTCTGTAACTAAATGAAATAACTCACCCCCTGGCAGAACCACTGACCTACAGTGTGTGGATTCAAAATACAACATCTGTGTGGTGTGTGAGAAGAAGAAAGTAACAAACACTGCAGTGAAGTACCAAAGTTTCAGTTCTAAGACCTTTAGTTTTGTATCCTGATGAATCTTAAAGCACTTTAATGCCTCTATAGACAGACAGCTTAATAAATTAGTCAACGATCAGCAGACCAACACACACACACTCTCACACACACACACACACACTCTGTGACCTCTTCCAGCCCGGCGCTCTCGAGCGTGACTAGCCTGTAAATCAAAGCAACAAGTTCCTGTTTCCGAATCACAGCTCGTATGTTTTGGCACTGCAGTTTATACTCACAGGAGTGGAAGAGGAGCGTGAGGAGCGTGTGTGTCCCTGACGCTGCTGCTGCTGCTGCTGCTGCTGAGGACGAGGACAGCACCAGGCCCTCCAGCTTCTTTGGTAACACTAATAAATCCACAACTGGAGGATGTGTGTGTGCGTGTGTGTGTGTGTGTGTGGTCAGTGAGTGTGATGGAGGTGGACACACACACACACACAGTCTGTCCCCGTCTCCACAGGCTGCTCCTGCACTGCCTTCGCTTCTGCTGTTTTTCATGCGAGGCCCTCCTTCCCCCCCGCCGCCAAAAGAGAGAGAGAGAGAGAGAGAGAGAGAGAGAGAGAGAGAGAGAGAGAGAGAGAGAGAGAGAGAGAAAGAGAGGCAAAAAAAACCAACAACCAACAACTGAAAATATGAAAGAAAAAAAAAATACAGGAAGCAAATGTGTGTCTGTGAAGGATTTTATAATCAGGCTCAGTCTCCACCTCCGCTTGCCTCCCCGCCCCTATTGTTATGGCAACGGCCAATAGCATGAGCCTGTGATCCTCTCACATGGGGCTAATGCAATATGGTTATGTATGTATATGTGAAGTGTGTGTGTGCATGGTGGCTGTGGCTTCTCTAAATAGCAAACATAACTAATGGAGGCTGAACTGACTGCCGTAGGCTCTGCACACACACACACACACACACACACACACACACACACCTCAGAGCACAGTTATATAATAACATTTCGGCTGAATCCCCGATTCTGATTGGTCAGAAAGTGTTGATTAATTGTCTATAACAGCAGCTGTGACAGTAGTTCAGGTTTATATTAATGCTCTTGTTCCCATAATTCATTGTTTCTATAGTAACAGCTCATTCATAGGGATTTGTAAGGCAGACACTTCATATAAACAGATATAAAAATGTGTGTAATCATTGCTATTGTGAAGTTTTCTGTGAGAAGACATTTATTTAACATTTACAGACGACATCAGCGCTTGTACCAGGCAGAGCTAATGCTGTAGCTTTAAAGTTTTCTGACATGGGAGAGTTTATACGCTGTGGTTTTGATAAAATGACAAGCTGTGGGGTTTTTTTTGTCCGTGAGAGAGAAAAAGAGGAAAAAAAGGCTGGTGAGGAAGCAAATGTTTATAGCTGCTATAACATAACTGAGAACAGGAACTAAAAGCCTCAGTAAACTAGACAATGTTCGCTGGCTTCCACAAGCAATCTGACATAACAGTGGAATAAACAATTGTCATATGAGTGGTGCACATGGGAGCTTGGTGAACTTCGTGGACCAAGCGACCCAACCTGTGATTAACGGCTGCAAACTTGGCATGGCCAAACCAATTCGACGATTATGAGAAGTGGCTTCTTCCTCCTGTAGTTGCTGAAAATTTTAAATCAGGAAATTCTAACAGCGCCACCTGCAGTACTGGAGGACTCATACACTACAGCAAAACGGAAACGTAGCGGTCTACACTGGTTTCTTAGACGTTCCACATTAATTATAACTATAAATGGATGAAAAGTATGATGAAAAGTGCCATTCTTTAATTTAAAAAAATTGTAATCATTGGCAAACTGCTTTTTCTTCTCCAAAGCATCACAAGAGTTACATAAGCTGTAATGAATTTGTCCAAATTAGATATTAGCAAGAAAATATTAGCTAAATGAGCTGAATGTAAAAAAAAAGTTATTCATGTCCTAAATAGAAATGTATTTATTTGTTTGTTTGTTTGTTTCCATGCACCCCATGGTCAGGAAGAAAAAAGTCCAGTGTATTTACAGAATGATGTGCCGAGAGCTACTCCCCTCCTCTGACCTGCCCTCTGATGAATACACTGGTTCGATGCTCCACCCACTGTTCACAAAATGGCTGATACTGTTTGTGCACTTTTCTGGCAACAAGCTTCAGAATATTGAAGGGATTTAGCACAATTTAGTCATGTTTATGGCATTAAGTCTTTAAAAAAATGATTCAAGGATTTTGTTTGAAACAGTTGATGAGATATTTTTGAATGTTTGAATTTTTTTTTTTTTCCTTTACCCAAAAATGTCTGGGTTTGTTTTTGTCAATGTCAGACAAATGATGTGTTTCTGGGAAAGTAAGTCTTAGCCCGATTTCATAAGGAAACCTACCAGACTCTCTAGTGCAAGCTTGTTTGATCAGCCGGGTCCATTATTGGCTCTGAGTAAGTAGAGTACAGTTGAGTGCAAAAGTTTGCATCCCCAAACCCCATGGGTGGAAAAAAGCAAAATGTTCAATGGAGTCCAAAAGTATGAGACCACACTGGAATTTAATTAAAAGAAATTAAAAACAATTTAATTTTTAAGAATTATTTTTACCTACAGTGCACATAAAAGATCAGGTAAAAAAATAAAAACAAATTAAATAAAAAAAGTTACTTAAAACATTTTTTAAAAAAATGATTATTATTTAAAACCAAGAAAGGAAATGTTCAATATCTTGAATATTCAATATTGAAGTATTTGCACTATTTCTAGGGCACTTTTTAAACTAAATATGCTATATTGACCTCCTTTGTACAAAAGCGCTCTTAAAGCACATGTAGAGACAACGCTCCGATGTTTAAGTTTTAGACAAACTTGTGGAGTCCATGCAGGCTGTAGGAAATAAGTAATTCTGAAATTCATCGAAACATTTCTAAGATTCTACGTTTCACTCCAGTTGTAAGGAAACATTTGTATTAAATTAGAAACGAATGCAAACTAGAAGCACTCGTGGCCTCAGAGGTTTGGACCCCACTGTACCTCCAAAAGAGATCTCCCATCTACAGANCAAGACAAGAAGCGAAAACATAAAGCTGGAAAACAAATAAACTAAAGAAGACATGACCTTCTCTGTATTCAGAGCTGACCTGAAGAGCCGAGGGGTCAGGAACAATAAGAGGTGGATGTTAGATCCATGAGAAAAAGTTTATGACGAAGTATAGACAGTTATTATTGATTTTTTTTAAATTACATTCAGAAAGCAAACATTTGAACTTTTTTAATTCATTCAATCTGCCTTTCCTAGTTTGGATCGAAGAGGCAGCATGCTGAGAAGATCATCCCAGACCTTTCTATCACCAGCCATAGATTCCAGCTCCTCCTTGGGGATCCCCAGAC
Source organism: Pangasius elongatus (assembly GCA_033441825.1). NCBI lineage: Eukaryota > Metazoa > Chordata > Actinopteri > Siluriformes > Pangasiidae > Pangasius > Pangasius elongatus. The sequence continues at coordinate 16,259,505 of JAKKZN010000020.1, read as the reverse complement.
TTTTCCAACTTTCCAGCAGGTCCTGGGTCTGATCCGGGGTCTCCATCCAGTGCAACATGCCTAATACATCTCTTTCTAGATGAAGCCCAAAGCCCCTTAATTGGGAGGAGCAGAAGCTTTGCTCTGAAGCTTTTTCTCGGATTGCTGAGCTCCTCACCCTATCACGGACAGTACGCCCAGAGGAATCTCATTCCTACCATCAGCACTTGACCTTATTCTTTCAGTGTCTATCCACAGCTCGTGACCACGGGTGACAACTGAAACACCACTTTTGTTAATTGTAATGATGAAGGCCCATTTCTGATTAAAGTTTTGCACTCATCTGGATAAATGTATTTATTCCTTTAAATCTGACATGCTTTGGCAGACTTCTCAAAAAGAAATAAAACTTCACGTGGGTGGTGGTGATAATTGAAAGCGTGTGCGTACCCGTCTACTGCTTATTAAGCGTTATGTCTTTTCTCTTCGATGCTTTAAGCACAGTGGAAACTGAACCCCGGAGTCCAGTGACCTGCCGAGGTCCAAAGCCAAAGCTCTAATCAGGGACGAAGGCAGCCGAGCATGTACAGAAATAACAGGAGAAGTGAGGAGGGAGAAGTCGAAGGGAGTCCAGCATCCGCTTTCATCCAAGGACAGCACAGAGCGCCTAATTGAGGTTGGAACTTGGTGGAGAACTGGGTGAAGGGGTGGAGGGGGGGTGGCTGTGTAGGCAGGGAGGAGGTCGAGCAAGAGGTGATGAATGTCCTCGGTGCTTTGAGGGTGGCTATTAGAGAGCATGGTGTAACAAGTTTGTGCCAAGTTGCAATTCTCTGAAGGCTCGGACAAAAACACCAGCACGGTTTGCATCATTAAATGTGAGGTTATTCTACAAGTGGAGCATCTACGAGTGAGCGTTTTTAGTCCAGCAACACAGCAAAAGCACCAATGTTCTCAAATGTACACTGTACAGCACCTTGCATTCACCAAGTATTCGCCCCCCCTTGTGTGGGGGGGAAAAAATCAACATTGTTGTAAAATTATTTGAGAAATAAAAACCATAAAATCTGTGATTGCACAAGTATTCACCCTCACTGCTGTCACATGCTTAGTTGATAGGTATATTCATGACATATAATTCCTATTAAATCCATTTCAATTCCAGGTTGCACCACTACAAAATACATAAAAAGTTTAAGGGGGTGAATACTTATGCAAGCCACTGTAGATATTTATTGAAGACAATTTTCCGGTTTCGCCATGCAAGCTCTGATGATATTGCTTTTTCTTACAGATTGCCAGAGATTTCATGGCATACACGCTAATGAGAATAGAGGACGAGAAGTAAATATCATGTGACGAGCTCGAGCTGATGAGCTGAATGCACCTATTCAGGCTTCCAAAGCCGAGGAAGCAGAAGCTGTTTATAGAAATGTTGAAGCACTTTGGAAATCTGTAGCCTTTTCACATAAGTGTAGTAGTGAGCACAGGATCATAAACTGTTGATGATTAATTACTCCATTATAGATGGAAACAAAATAAAAAACAAGGGAGTAGTGAAGTAAATGTACTGCCAAGTAAAGCAGAAGTACAGGATATGCAATTAAAAAAAAATGCAATAGCGAATCTTATTATCAGAATAACCGGCGTGACAACAACAAAGCATTATTCATAAAAAGCTCTAGGGTTAAACACAGTTGTGTTCATATACAGTAAAAAGCCCTATTTGGACAGGGTTAGGTGTTCGTCTGGACTTGGAGCAACTGCAAAACAAATTGCCTATGGGCTCATCTGATTCTGTAATTAGCACCAAGCTTCTATAATTAGCATGACTGCTACCTCGCCTAGCACACATTTCTACTGCAGGTCAGTCCTTTTTTTTTTTTTCCCTCCAATCTAACTCACTTGAGTTAAATAATCAGCTAACGCTTAAGCTTTTATGTTAAGCCATGTCTTAAGTGCAGGGAGGGAAAAAAAAATTCCCCCTTTCTGCTTGATACAATCCAAACACAGTAATAATGCTAACAGTTCCTGAGTTTCCTGAGTCACTAGAATAGCAAGAAGGCAAAAACAGCTATTTTAAAGCAGGTAGGGTGAATTTAGAGCTGCCAGTCACCTACTGCAATATTTTAAAACCTGGAGAAACCCACATGGTCCCACGTTCATAAAAATACTGTTTACACCTTATACATACAAAGATTACAACACGCATGATGTGATTTTTTTTTTCTTGAGTTACTCAAGGTATTCTGGCCTCTCAGATAAGATCTCTTGTAGAAATTCTATCTATAACTCACCACAAGATGATTTCCATGAAGTTTACATGCCACTGTAAGTGTAAATGTAACCAAAGAGTGGCTTAGATGAAATATCAAGAAATCCAACTTAAGGGGCAGTCGTGGCCTAATGGCCTGAGAGTTGGACTTGTAACCCGAAGGTGAACCTGAAGGTCGTGGGTTCGAGTCTCGGGTCCGGCAGGGATTGTAGG
>JAKKZN010000020.1:16230880-16244404 GCA_033441825.1 Pangasius elongatus | reverse complement strand
AAGTCTGTCACCACTGAAAACATTTTTCATGCTCTCCAGTTCTGGCTTAAGAACTTAAGAAAATAAACTAGTTAAAAAAGTCAATAAATGAATGTATCATTATGCGATTGGTGCCTGTTTAGTCATGTGATCTGAATTTGAGCTGTAGTATTTTGTATTCTCTGCTGTATGACTGATCTCCACTGGCTTAGTGCTGCTGCTGATTGTAGTTTTTGTCGCTCATGCTGTCGTATGCTCGTTATGGCTTACACTGCCTGCGTTTTTACTGTGGTACTAGATTATTTAACAGTATTATGCGTCTACCAGGCAGCTGAATTCATTTCTGCTACCAGGTATTCTATTCTTTCTTTAAGTCTAAATGTTGGCTGTTTAATGCAGCTGATGTTTTTTTTTTCTTACTGCTGCTTTATAAAATTCACAGTGACCTTTTAAAACAGTGGGCATTCTCATCAGTTTATTGAGCTTGACACAAGCTGTCAGAGTTTCAGCCACGGAAGTGAATGACAGAAAGAGATAGATGTAGAAAGAATGCGCATCCCTCATTCCCTTCCTCCCTCCCTCCCTCCCTCCCTCTCTCTCGGTCGCTTGCTCTGTCCATCAGCATGATGATAGGGAGCTGAAAAGGGAGCGAGATGAAGTGATACGCCGGTCTGAAAGAGGTAGAGCATGTGCGGCTGAGAGATAGCGGGAGACGATGATGCGGCCAAGATGGAGGGAGATAAGGATGGACGGATAGAGAGAAAGGAACGGACAGCAGGTAGAGGACCGGAGGAACTCCTGTTTAGCAAAGGATAGCCTTGTGTAGCTGTACTGTAGCTCGCTCATAGCCATACATCGAGAGAGAGAGAGAGAGAGAGAGAGAGCAAAAGAGAGAGAGAAGTGTGAGAAGTGGAAGGGACAGGAGGAAGACAGCTTTCGGCATGTAATGAAAAGAAAAAGGGGAGAACAGCGAGGAGAGTGAGGATAGAGAGAACTGCAGAGAGTTCATGATTGACAGCAAGAGAGACAGAGAGAGAGGTAACTAGAAGCAGTAGGGATAGAGAGCCTGCAACTCTGTAGTCCTTTTGTCCTCTTCTGTCATCGGTGCCCACACTGAGGGGGCCGCTGTGCCCGTATCCATTCATCCAAGCAGGCGAAGGGCAACATTCAGTTTTTTTGCTCATCAGGAGGGTTTGTGTGCAAGCGCATGGGGGTGGGCGGCTGACGGGGGCTTCAGCGCCGCACTCTGGGGAGAATCCTCCCCCTCCGCCCACGCTCAAATAAGAGACATCTCCCACTGCTATGTGTCACTCAGCCAGCCAACCAAGGACATCCAGGCACAAAATGTCTCAAGCCTGTCAAGAGTGACTGAGCTCCACTCACTTCTGCTGCTGGGGGCGAGCAGGTGGCATGCTCTCAGGGAATAAGCATCTTTTTGAAAAGGTTCGCTGGGTTCACTGACTTTGCTTCGATGCTTTTTTACAAGAAAGAAGGATCTTCCATATCGGATATATACGTAGACTACACGAGTTTCAAATTATTTAGGTTCACGAGGGGAAGAAGTCAGATCGTAGATAACTGAACACGGATATTACTAGGAATGAACAGATAATGCATTCTAGATTTGTAATCATTTGTAAATCTAGGTGGCGTTGGAGGAATAAAGCACTTCGGGATGTGATGTTATAGGAAAACGATCAACTCCGGGCTGGTATCAGTAACTCCGCTTCGTCACATCACAGTGCTTTATTGCGTGCATAAGGAATATTATTACATTCCATGAGGCTTTCTGTTGGTCATGATTATCATAATTATCCATCCATCCATTCTCTGTACCGCTTGTCCTACACAGGGTCTGGGGGAGCTTGGGGCCTATTCCAGGGGACTCGGCGCACAAGGCAGCGGACATCCTGGGCAGGGTGCCAGTCCATCGCAGGGCACGATTGCACACACACTACAGACAATTTGGAAATTTGGAAAGCAGAGTACCTGGAGGAAACCCCTGAAGCATGGGGAGAACATGCAAACGCCATGTATGCAGGGTGGAGGTGAGATTCAAACCCCCAACCCTGGAGGTGTGAGGCAACAGTGCTAAACACTAAACATTATCATACCTAATAATCAACAATCAGGATTATCACCTAATGCGAGAAATTCAATACAATAAAATCGAGCAAGCAAGGGATTTGAGTCTGTAATTAAATTTTCTTGCTTGTGGCATGGTTCCTTTTGTCCGTCTCTTCCATTAAATAATGAAACCCTTATCTGGGGAGAAATCCTGTGGCTATGTTCACGACATGTGTTATGTTTTTTACAGAGTGTAGCCCCGCGCTGTCTTCTCCCTCAGGCCTAGTTAGGCTGTCTAGTGCATGTCAGCAGTGAAAGAAAGAGTCATGTCTCGGTGGACAGACATGAGCGAGGCTAGCGTCAGATCTCCAGCAAGCGCTGACATTAATTACATAGCTGACACCAGAATACACAGAACATATATCTCTTCAGGCAGCTGGATTTAGCGAATGCAGCCGGCTAGCATGCGACGTATGATCATGCGTCTTAATTAATGGCCCAACGCTTGAACGTTCCAGTTCCAGAGAAGAAGCTAGCTGTCACTGTTGTTTATTCATGATGTTGGCCTGTTTTTTTTTTTTTTCCTCTCTCTTGTCTCTCTTTCTCTCTTCTCTCACCTGTCACCCAATTAGCTTTGAGTGATCATCGCAGGAAAACACAAATGACATACACTCAGAGGAAAAAGACTTTGCGGAAAGGACACCAACATCGATATGGACAATTAACATATTACATGAAACTCATTTGTTAAACAGGAAGACGTCACCACTATACTGTTTCTTATGTTCCTAAGATTTCATTTTTCACCTTAGTACACATATTGTCATAAATAAAGAAGACCAATAAACATGATATGTTTAATGCCTTGGTATAATTACTGTTTCTACTAATACACCATTCTACTTGTTAATTAGCTACATCTGAATTATAACCACATCCCACAATACAGATATACTAGACTATGTGTTTAGAGTTTACTTCTTTTTGCATTAATGAACCTTAAGCTTACCTCTGCAGCTTGCAGAACTATTATATAATTAATCAAAAAAAGAAATCAACCCAACTATTCAAGCAGCAAATTGCAGGACAAGACTGGACCAGGAAACAGAGATGAATCGGCTTATCACATGACAACACCAATGTGGAAAGTGAGTAAATTGCCTTAATGTTCAGCGGTACGAAGGGGTGAGGGGAGAGTACAGCTAAAAACCTCCTCGTACACACACATCACACCATTAGTCAGAAATACAGTGACAGAAAAATGACGACACGGTGCTAAATAAATGATTCAATAATTATATAAATAACCATTTTTAAATATTTCGTGTACTATATCAAGATGTTTTTTTCCCTTCAGTCCGTATCTCCAGAACTTACAGCATTACTACAGCTCTGTCCTTTGGCTCTGTCCTTTTAGAGTTCCCATCTACAAGAAAAGCTGCAACCCATGCCACATGCCATGGTTGATTCACTTCCTGCAGTCAAGTCGATTCAGAATCGAATGGCTTTCTCACTGCGCTCGAGTTCACCTCAGTCGGACGCTCTCGGACCGGAGAACCACACTGACGAGAGTCTACACACACACCAGAGTTCTATTCAAACGCACTAAACTTTGCATATGTGAAAGACCCCTAAATGAATGTATCTGGGGGGAAGTTTGGCTATAAAAAAAATGACAAAAGTGTCATAAATTGTGTGCATTCTGCTGACGTTTGTGTGCTGTCTGAATTGTTGCACAAGCATCTCTTTCCCGAGTGCTTGCGCTTATCATGGCTCCCTTCGGGGATTTCCGTGTTGCTTTTCTAATGAATAGCTTGGTCCGATAAGGCCTATTTGTCTGTTTGTTGCCTTTCGTAATGTGCGCCTGTCTATTCAATATCCATTAGTGCCTGGCTCTCGCACTCAGCATCCAAATGCGAAGTGACAAAAACACCTTGATGTGGAGTTTGTTTGCTCACGTTTGCTGCTCGCTTTTGTTTGGGTTTAAGACACACGTCCATCTTTGTTAAGGCAGCTAATTGCTTCCATGGTGGCGCCGCTAGCTCGGTCTGTCTGGCTGTTGATAAAGTATTGATTGTCTGTCCGCTGGGAGGAGGAAAGAGCAGGAGAGGTTAGCAAAGGATGAAAGGGATTTAGGTGCTTTGGACTTGTTCCCACCTACAGCACAAATACCTTCTGACTGCAATCAAGGCAGAGGGAAAGAACTAAACTAAACTAAACTAAACTGCCGAGGTGCTCGGAGTTTTCTAACTGTTTTGTTCAAGGCTTGAGTTTAACAACAGCAAAAGAGTGGGTAATGTCAGCTTATACTTATGTATAATTACCAAGAGCAAGATATCTTTATGACAGGTGATATATATTGGAAGAATCTTTTAGAATTGTTTATGGCGATTTATGCCCCTTGTAATGAATCGCTAACGTATGTAGCCTTATGAAAAAGTAAAAGGTTTCTGGTCGTTTCAAATTGTAATGTGCGGAGAGTGAAGGTTGGACTCGAGTGCGGGTGCTTGGCATGATATTTATTTAGAGCAATCCATAAATCATTGTCAGAATACATAGAGGGGAGTTCAGTACACAGATAGACAGCGACGGAAACTAGTATTCCATAATCAAAGTGCAAAACAGGCAAAGGTCAACAAAGAAATCAAGTCTGGTAAAATAAGGCTTGCCTGAAATGCACGATAAGACTTCGCAAAGATACCAAACTAATCAAGGACTAAACACAGAACAGGTGAACACAATAGGGCAACAAACTAACAAAGGCAGGACAGGGGCAGATACAGGTCCAAAATAGAAACAAAAATCACACTGCAATGTTAACAAAAACACAAATGACATGAAAGGGATAATTCATGACACAACCCTGATGTTGATGTTGTTTGCTGAAATGAAACTCCTGTGTGGAGCTTCAAGCAACTTTAAACTTTTGGACTTCTTTGAAATTGTTTTGGCCGAGATAATACCGTTTGACCTAAAAGCGAAAGAGTTTTAGATTGCCTCGTGTAACACAGGGCTGTAACTCGAGGGTCATAACATCCAATAATGAAGGAATTATTGGAATTACTTGAAGATCTTTTTTTTCTGGCAAATACTATATAAGAACCAGGAGGAGACCAAAACCAATCCTGATCTCGCAGCAGGTATTCTTTACTGCTTCCCTGCCCTTATCTCAAATTCCGTATCATCAAATCTCTCGATACTCCTGCACCAGGAATATCTGGTGTTATAAGGGGAAAGAGAGCGATAAAGAGATAGGCAGGAAGGGGAAGAGGGGAAGAGGAGGACAGGTTTCATCACGCCATGAGAGAGGATCTGGCTGTGAGCGCAGAGGGGAAGCGACATGCTGAGACCAAAGACCACCTAACAGGGTTTGATAACTACACACATGCATGCGCCACACATCCAGCTCCATAGGGAGATCAGGGGCCAGGAGACGTAACCGTAGCGATGGATGTTGCTTTTATTTACGCACCAGTGTTGGGGTCAGGCAGAGTTAGCGTCTGACATTAGCGAGGGTTTGTGCGCTGGAGAGCAACAGTAGGCACTGGCATTTGTCTATGCTGTGAGTCAAGGAGCGGTGTGACGTTCGTGTTGCCGGGGGGATACGGTGACCTTAGCAAGACCATCCTTCAGCGGTAATGGGGAAACAGTAGTCGCAGACTCGCGTTATAAACATCTTAAAAGAGCAAGTTCTTTTATCTGAAACAAACCACTATTGTCCTTATAGTCTGTGCTCAGTGGGAGAATTCGAAACGGTTCGGGGGTTAGCAATAGAGCTGGGAATGAAGAGAGTGTATACAGATACAAATACAGATAAGTATCATCAGTGGTTTGCTAAAGCAGTCTGGCCTAAACACTGCCTTACTCAGCTCCAAAATAAAACCATATTTCTACCATTTCTGCTCTTTAAATGAACATCTTCCACGATACCAGTGAAGCAGAATGAAGTGCTGGTTGAAGGACCCCATTTTGACCCCCACTACGTCCCGTAAATATTATTTGGTGGTTATTTTTAGCAGCTACAAACAACAGGCATCATTTATCAAGCTGGATATGAATGGATTTATTCATAAATATTTGGTATTCATGAAAATTCCAGAAATTCGGAAAACCTTTGTATCTTATTCCTGCTCCTGAGTGTGTGTAAATTTACACATGGAAAGGCTCTCACCTTGATCGACTTCGAATCATAATTTGCATGGATTACTGCACTTTTATATCAGTAATATTCTGTCGAGTTTAAATTGCTTATTTTTATTCTTTTTATGGCACTTAGCAGACTCACTTATCCATAGCGAGTTATAGAAGATCAAAAACACATCCTTATATCTCAGCTGATGGAGTTAACATTATTAATAATGATGGATAATTAATTAATTGATTATATATATAATTATTATTAAAAATCTGCCACTTTTGTCTTTCAGTCTTTACCCTGATTGTTCATTTCGTGCTCCCGGCTGTCTGTGCCCTTTTATGGAGTTTTGTGGGCATCATTATATGCAAATGAGCTGTGTCAGGAACGCGCATTGCACATTTTTACGGGTGATCGACATATGCGCATGAGTGTACAAGAAAAGTAAGAAACTCTAAAAAAAAAAAAGTAAAAAAATAATATATAATATAAATAAAAACTTCTGATTTACACCACGCCCACTTCCAGTTCAAATCTGAATACAGACATTTGCAGCACTAATAAAGAGAAAGTCTAGCTTACCTAACAAGGTTTTCCCAAATTACTCTGAAATTAAAAAAGCAGTAAAAAAAAAAAAAGTAGAAGGAAGTTAATCTTAACCTGACAGACACACAGATGCTTTGTTGATTCCCTAGTTAATTAGCCAGCCATTAATTAATCAGGCATACCAGCAATGACTTTTAAACTGAACCTTTAGAAAACTATTACTATAATTTACTGTTTCATTAGCTTTACAATTTCACTAATTAGCTGCTTTTATAGAGTCATTTGTTTTTTTCTAGATGTCCAGGAAGCTCCTAAATATGACCTAGCAACATCTCTATGGCAAGATCTGTAAATAACCGCTAGCAAATTAGCGCACATCTGTCAAGGTTAAACATGAGGAGGATTTCAGCGTCTGAGGTGCGATTTGAATATTCATAACGATTCTCACAGCCGATTGGTCGGAAAGTGTTGATTCATTTTCTATAGCTATAACAGCGGCTCTGACATCCGTGCAGCTGCAGATCACAGGTTTATATTAATGCTTGTTTCTAATATGTTATCATTTCTATAGTAACAGCTCATTCACAGGAGGAATCTAATAATAAACAGATTAAAAATGGGTCATTATTTAACGATATATGGTAATATATGTATGTATATATATATGTATGTATACAATATATGGTATGTAACAGTGATGGAAGGAGATAAATGTACAGTGTCAGGGCTTTGTATTAGTTTTTCCCCACAGGAAAGTCTTTTTTTTTTTTTTTTGTCTTTACTTCGAAAGAAAGAAAAAAGAGAGGCTGGTGAAGGACAACTGTTTACAACTGCTAACTGATTTTTGTAAATTTACTGTGATATTAGAAGAAGAAAAAAAACACTTCAGGATGTGTTGTTATAGGAAACTAAGCTACGATCAGCGAACAGGAACTCCACTCTGGGCTGGTCGTTGATTATCTTCTTATAACAACACTAAAGGGAAGGTTTTCTTTCTTGCGTAGACAAAGCAGTTAAAACATGTCATCTGAAACATGTCATCTAGGTACGCTGGCTAATTTAATAAGTAAAGCATCCCTAATTAGGTTTTTTTTTTTTTAAGTAATGAGAAAGTCTTTATCACGGTGTTATTAAATTTTTCCCGAATATTAATCTAGATAATTGTAATCAACCTTTTTATAGCCAGTGGGACATTAAATTTCAATCCTGTCTGATATCGAATGATAAATGTTCAAAGAAAGGGGCATGTTTAATGACATGGCATCAGTAGTGTAAAGCATACGCACGTTATCCGATATGAGTGTGTGTGTCTGTTGTGTGAACAAGAGCAAACACACACACACACACACACACACTCACATAAAGATGATACACTGATCTCCTGCTAGAGTAATACAAGAGGATCGGCCCTGTGACAAAATTAAAGTGAATGGGCAACGGAGGGCAAACCTTTGATGCCATTTATATACACACAAACACCTCTCTCACTCTTTCAATCTCAATCTGTCTGAATGACACTAAGGCCCACCCAGACACACACACACACACACACACACACACACACACGCTGCTCCACTCCCCTCGGAAAGTCATAGGCCCTGTTAGAATCCCATCAGAGTAACAGGTCGAGAGGGTCAATTATTTACAGCGTCAAGCCCAGATTGCAATTACGCGCACCGAGCGTGCTCACAAGACCAGCGAGGAGCAGGAGAATAGCTTGGGATGAGCTGTGATGCGATACCTCCATCCTCCTCCTCCTCCTCTTCCTCCCCTCCATACACCACCCCTCCTCCCCAGCCCCAGACTCCCTTCTCCAGTGATTGCAATGTGCCTGAGCCTCCAGTGTGGCTAACACTTGTAGAAATTACCTGACAGAACCAATATAATGTTATTACCCAGCCACGTGCATCCAGCTGTCTCACCACGAGTCTCGTCCCTGCAATATTGGAGCACCGCTTCTCGCCACCCCGCCCCAATTTATTTCCTCCAAATGAAAATGAATTATGTATTTTCCAGTGTCACTCTCGAATATAAACCAGCACTGCACAGCGGCCTGCTTCTATTACCAGCCGAGCATATGGGGCAGAGCTGTGTGAGTGAGACAGCGAGTTTTAAAGCTATAAACTGGATGTAGGTTTTACCAATTTCCCCTGTAGCTGTTGAACAGTTTCAATCTTCTAATGGCTAATGCTGCTTGCTGAATTGAGATTTGCAACTCAACATGATCTAATTGACAGGAAAAGGCGTACGTGATGAACGATGGTGCAGATTTCTTTATTTCCAGCTACTGAACATAAGGTCTAGCTTCAGCAATAATGAATTCTCATAATTTAAATATAATAATCATAAAAAAAAAAAAAACAGATTAAACATCTAATCATTGATATGGTGAAGTTTTCTGTAAGGAGATGCTTATTTATGGAACATTCATGGAAGGAGTCTCCAGTGCCAGTGCTTTTTTTTTTACAGCCTGTAGTTTTCCTAGATGGGAAATTCTTCAGGACAGAGGAGTTTACTTTTTCTGGTTCCTCAGTAACATGACAAGAAAAAAAAAAGAGGAGAAAAAAGACTTTATAGCGGCGATAGCGTATCTGAGAACAGGAAGTAACTTGTTTGGCAGGAATTCCACATTAAATGTAAATATAAATGGATAAAAATAAGTGTCCTAAATTGTAAAGACTTATGATAGAAGTTCTATATAAATACCACAATGCAAAGCCCTGTGGAGTAAGAGGAACAAGAATAGTTTACGGCGTGATGTTATGAATCTGAGGAATGATGGCGATTTCTTTATTAGCTATCTAATGTGATTAGCTGGGCCTTTTGAGGTGTAGCTTCAGGCTACCAGATAAGGATAAAGCTCGTTATCTGGATTCCGAAGCCCTTATCCTTTTTCCTTTCCAGCATTCCATCAGTCTGACATCTCATTTCAGTGTAGCAACAACCTTCGCATGATAACAAAATGAAGAAAAGATGACGTTCTGCACATTTACGTAGCTATGACTACAATAAGCTATTAGCGATTAGTAAAATATTTTAGAGGTTTTAGTAAAATACCGAGGGATTAGATATTCAATTTTGTCCAAAGGAATGAGCAAACTTTCAAAAATAGTTAAGTGCAAAAATAGGGTATAAGATCATAAGGTTTGGCAGATCTAGGACTGTTGCATGTTTTGTTTGTTTGCATGTTTTTCTGTTTCTTATGTTCTGTAAAGCTGCTTTGAGACGATGTCCGTTGTTAAAAGCGCTATACAAATAACACTGAATTGAATTGAATTGAAAAAGCAATAAGTATGTATAACTACTAAACCATTAGGAGTTTAAAAATTCAGTAAAGATCGCTTCTTATTAGGTTTATCTTAACGTCCAAGTCAAAAGGGATTCCTCAGTATTTACCAGTGGACATTAGGATTTCTTGACACGATGTCTCTCTCCAAAGCATTAACCAAGTCACTGTCGTAACCTGTATCATCGAATTTCTTCAGTTCTCCTTCTGCTGCCCCCTCCTGAGCATTCTTACCCTGAAGAGGACAAAAACAAAATGAGCAGCATTAATATACTCTTCAGACGTACAGTAAAGTTGACTTTATGTCTGGATATATATATATATATATATATAAACCTTATATATTTTACCATCTATGATTTCATTGAGTGTAATTTTAGGAGGTTTGTGACAGTTCTGTTTCCCTTTAGCCAAATGATGCATTGAAGTTCAATACATAGCTTGACAAGGTCATGTCATCTCCTGTGAGACATTCATGTAGTCTTTCTGAACTGAAATGGCTTTAAATCAAATGTATGATGTATGATGTGCTATTTCCCCACATAAGAATTAGACTTTTTCACTAACTTTCTCTTCTTTAGCTTTAGGATTGCGGGGGTCGCGGCCGGTAGGTCTGTCGGATTTAGAACTTGGCTGGAGCTTTCCTGCAGCGCCACGGTGCTGCTGCATGCCGGGACTGTCTTTACGCTGGGCCTTCACACCAGTGGTTGGCCTCTTCACCTGAGCAGGTGGTCTGGGAGTCAGAAAGCAAACAACAATATATGTATAATATTACATATATATATACACCACAGTCAGGGGCCCTTCACCACAGACGAAATGTTCCTTATCCATTAAAAGGTAGAGTAGAGTAGAGATGGTGTCATTCGAGGCACACAGACATATACAGTAGGACGAAATAACATTCTCTTAGTTATATCGGCAATATATTATAGAAAAGTGACAATAGTCAGGCACAACACATGAATCACATCACTTAGAAGTTACAGTGCAAATAGATAACAAGATACATGACAATATTGCATTGTGAAAATTTCAGAAAATCTAATAATTATGCATCTAATGCAATTATACTGTTTAAACGCCTGAGGTCCCAATCTGCACAACCCCTATATAGAGAGCACACTGGTCACATGACTGCATTCTTTCATGGAGGATTTCTGCCAGCTTTGGGGCTTCATAACTATTTGCAGTTAAAATAACGCCTCGGGTGCTGCTACGGAGCTCTTTATGACTGTTTATTGAACAGAATTTGAATTAAATATTTATTTTTAAGATATGCTGAGCCTGTAATACATTTTATTTACACTATTAAACCTCATATCATTTTTTAATTTGTTTTAATTTGTAGAGTTTTACACAGACAAAAATGCACATTGTTTATGATTCAGAAATAAAAAAGGATTCTTTTCAGTCACGTTTCCTTCGTTCAGATTTTCTCGTGAATCGTATCGAATCCTAACCAGAGTGCGTCATTACCCCCTTAATAAACACTGTACAGGCTGCACATGTAAACCCTAACAGGGTCTTTATACTGGGCTTCAAAACCTAAAAGCTGTTACAGCTGGTTCGCTCAGACTGATATACCTGCCTAAGATAAATTAGAGGCCCTTGAGTAGTTTGACAAACCCAGTGTTATAGATCAGCATAACAGCCGTCAGCTGTACCTGTGCTCCGCAGGGGTGGGGGGAGGCCACACAGCAGGGTCCCTCGTGTAGTCCTCCGGCCGAGTGCTGGGAAGATCAACTGGCTTATCCGTCTTGAAACTCTCCAGGGTGTTTACAATGCTTCTTACCTGTTCATATTCCTCCACCAGCTCCTGTCTAACCTGAATCCAGCAAGGGAATGGCATGAGATCAGTGAACAGGGCTTGCAAGACATGGCTGCATGATTGCCATCATATACAGCAAGACGATAAATTGAACGTAAAACCAGTATGAAGTGTCTAAGCAAGGTGAGCATTGAGAACAGCTTCAGCGCAGACTGCCAGCAATTCTACAAGTCTATGGGGCTGTTAGCTTTTGGATATCCCTTCAATCTGTGCTTCATATTGCACATTCAAATGGTAGAACAGCAGAAAAATGATAATGCCCACGGTATTGCACTTTACTATTCACAGATGTACTGTCAGTGATAATAAAAAACTAACAATAGTAATACTGCACAGTAATGGTCTTGCACATTGTAGTGATATTATTATTCGCAGTGTCCAATGATACAACTTTACTCCCTGCAGAAGAGAGGAGGAGTTATACAGATTGATGGCCATTAGTATAAAACATGGGAGTGACAATGCCCCCATCCACAGGGCATGAGGACTCACTGAATGGCGTGTGTGTGTGTGTGTGTGTGTGTGTGTGTGTCCTACCTGTTGCCACTTGACCTTTAGTGCAGGATCTCTAAGAGACTGACAGTGCTTTTGGATCTGTTGCAGAACGCCCTGGTAGTACACCATAGAAGAGTCATAGTTCCCAAGCAAGGCATATTCCCTTCCCTTTTTAGTATTGTCACAAATCTCGTCCAAATTCATCCTGAAAAATATCTCAGTCAGAGCTCGGCCTAAAAACTTGATCTCCGAACGTTTGGCTGAAGATGCATTTGCTGGTGTTGCTGAACTGAAGACAGGTCACGGAGCTCAGAAGCCCTGAATAATAGAAAGACACACACATTATTGTGGAAGCGTAATAGCTATGATAAGCTGATATGCAGCTTGGATTCATAATATCAACACCCATCCAAGTACTGAGTATTAGTGACAATAGCTATCTCTCAACCTTAATATCATTATTGATATTTGATGCATTAATATCATTATTGTGGATCCTGTAGCTGTTTTGAACTAATAAGTCACTAGGCTTTGTTACTAACAACATCAGTTCCCATGAGAAGCCCCAGACTAGGCCTCCACAGGCAGTGTAGACTGATGAGTTAACCAAATAAAATATATATAAATAAAGATGATCATTAAGCAATCATGAACATTCCTAATCAATATTGCGTTATATCGCATATTTGAATTCGAATGAACTGTTTATTACCTTCATACGAGCTATTGTGCGCGTCTGAGCCGCAGCTCGTGCCGCTCTGACGTTACCATGGAGAGACGCTACACGAAACAGGACGGAGACAGAGGATAGGGGCGGGGCTACAGAGAAACCGGAAGTGACACGCATAACGGACAGCCTTTACGACGTGACGTAATATTTTCGTTCAGTGGCTTTGACTAGTAGTAAAACCAAAGTTCCTGAAGCAATCACGCTTTTCTCATAGTATTTCAGCATAGTGCATGCTAGTGATAGCATCATCTGATCCTCCAAAGCATAAAGTAGGAGTTTAGATAGTAATTCAGTTATTTTGCAGCAGGTTTTGGGCTTCCGGTGTTGTGCCGAATTGTCACTCCTGAGGGAATGAGCTACATGCACAAACACTTCCGCATTATAAACCCGAATAAATAAACAAACAAATACATAAACTTTTTTAAAAACTTTTACTAAATCATGTACAAGATTAA
>JAKKZN010000020.1:16137650-16156023 GCA_033441825.1 Pangasius elongatus | reverse complement strand
GCTGTCCCTCTGATGTAGTCGTTCCTAATCCTGTCCAACCTCGTCACTCCCAAAGAGAACCTCAACATCTTCAGCTCAACTAAAATGTTATTTTTAGAAAAATAACTGGGAAGATAGAGTGATAATTTCACAATGATGGTAGCTGTGTGACAGAATACTTTAGAATTACTTCAGATAACGTTATGTAAGGAATAACACACTACAGACCGCTTTATTCCGCTTATACCACAGCGATTTGCCAATTATTACAACCTTTAATTTATTAATGAACGACATGTCACACATTTTATCGGTATAGTTAGATTTAATGTTGTGGAACGTCTGAGAGACAAGTTACAGTAGTTCCTGTTATCGTCGTGATAAACAGTCGTTCCCTCACCAGCCTCTCTCTCTCTCTCTCTCTCTCTCTCTCTCTCTCTCTCTCTCTCTCTCTCTCTCTTGCTCTCTCAAAAAATGCAGTCATTTTACCAAGAAACTCTTCTGTTCTGAAGATTTCCACTGCTGGGAGACTTCGCAGAATAAATGTCTACTAATAAAAAAACGTCACCACATCAATGATTATACATTTCACTTTATTAAAGAACTTCTTTTTTTTTAATTGTTTATTATTAGTCTTAGATTATGTGGATAGATGTGGATAGTATGTGGATAGATACTTGCTGTACAAGTCCCTGTGTATGAGCTGTTACTATAGGAACAATAACACGTTAGAACGAATGCATTAATATGAACTTGCCGTTCATGTTACAGCTGGAACTGCTGTCTGAGTCATGCACACCTTCTGACCAATCAGATTTGAGAATTCAGTCGCGCTGATTACGGTCCAGAGAAGGACACCGACTCTAAATATGAACCAGTTTCAGCCAATCCCATGCATTTATCTAAAGTAGCTGAAGGTCACTTATCGGACTGGAGACAAGCTCAGAAAGGAGAGAGTTTCCACAGAGTTTTGTAGATTATTAATTTTATTTACTGTCTATTGTGTGATCAGCAAACTAACGGCATGGGCTGGTTAAAAAAGTCACTGGACAAAGAAGTATATGTGTAGTCACTTTGCTTCAAAACAATGTGTCTCATTTGTTGTGTGCTGAAGTCAAAAGTGGTAAAGTGAAGCGCAACAAAACGTAACCACTTCAAATTGTCTTCAAATTCAAAGAAATTCAAAGACATTTTATATAACTGAGCCTTTACAAAATTAGGCTGTTTAAATGGTGAAGTTGAAGTAGCAGTATTTTTCTCTATCAAGTAAGAAAGGACAGAGTGAAGACACACTCATATGTTAAAATCTGCAGGATGAGAGGAATCGTAGTACCAAAACACCCAACTTGAATGATTATTAGGTAGAAGGGTGTTAGCATAGCCATCGAAGGCTTATCGATCAGTGTGATTTATTGACTTTATGAAGACAGTATTTTAAATTATTTAAATAATATTACTGCCTGAGCTCAGCTCTGCTTACATTCACATAAACCCGACATCCTATGTGAGCCATCATCGTGACTGTAATCTTGGAAACTTTCGGGACTGAAATTGATGCACAGCATATGTCCACAGTCTCAAAACGTTCACTCTCTGGCACAGTCACATTACCGTCTGCCAAGTTTTAGAAGTCGAGCTCTACTACGCTTTGTCTCTAAAAATAATCACACAGGAATAAAGTCGCGAGGATGTGTGGGACTTGAGACTCATTCCTGTCTTACAGAGGCATTTCTATTGCAATTAGTTGTAAGGCCTTTTGGGCTTGCACTTTAAAGAGACTTATCCCTGGCTGCCAGCTGTAATCTCCTTCCTGAACGCTCTCTCCATCTTCTTACTTTCCGTCTCATTATTTTTGGCATTTCAATTCTAACAGCAACTTAAAACCTTGATAATTGAATTGGGCTGTCTCTGATGAAGGGCTTTTTTTTTTTTTTTTCAAGAACATCATGTATTAGTAATCAAAGAGAAGGTCCTTCTTTAAATATCGTATTACCCTAACCTTAACTATTCATAGTTTTTCTCTGTTTTTGTTGGCTTTATGGTCGTTGCAGTGCCACGGTTAGTCACAGTGTATGATTGGACAGTTTCCTCACAGTTGACTTTTTCAAAATACTAATTAAAATGCAGTATATAGCTTGTGCTATATTGATTTTTTCCCTGCTGTGATATTCCATTGTAAAATATCACGCCACATGATGAAATCATCCAGAAACACTAGCCTAAGAAAAGACAAGAAAACTTTCATCCTTGTTTTTCTTTTCATTGAAATAACCGAAAGTGCCATTTTTGACTATTCTCAGCTAAAATCCTTCGGTGTTATCACTACTGTATATAGTTATATACTCTTGTCTAATGTTAGCTAAGTCGAACATACACTGAAGGATTTTCTTTCACATGAATAAACTCAAAGCATTCTCCATTTACCTTGATAGAAGGCAGAGCGCCACACTAGTCAATAGCGTGTGAGATGAGGGGAAGGGCTGGGGCTTTCAGGAAGTGTTGAGTAGTATTGGAAAATTCAAAAAATGCACAAATCATTCTAGATTCATATGTGGCTCATCGCCAGTTTTATCGGGGAGGAAAAGATTGCGCTTTTGGCGTAGTTTGAATGATAACTTGTACTTGTGTCCTCCGATGTTAAATGTCAACCCCCTTTTCGCTGTACTCGTCCTAAATCACACTACAGCAACCTCCATTTCTCAGCGCCAGGGACGAGACTGCACTGAAACTCCTTTGGCTGAGTAATCTGTTACTGCTGTAAACATGTTACATTGCTACCTCTGCTGCCGCTCTGAGCGTAATCGTAACTTTACGATACACGACATCTATCCAATACACAGAAGACACAGAAACACTTTCAGCTTATAACAACAACGTGATATACTGACAATGTAAGAGATTTTTTTTTTTTTATCATTCTGATAAATACACTATATGGCAAAAAGTTTGTGGATACCTGACCAAATGTGGTTCTTCCCCAAACTGTTGCCACAAACTTCACACACAATTGTGCAGAATGTCTTTGTATGCTGTAGCATTACAGTTTCACCTTTGTAATGAGCTGGAATGTCATTGCACCCCAGGCCTCCTCACCCTACATCAGTGCCTGACCTCACTAATGCTCTTGAAGCTGAATGAACACAAATCTCCACAGCCACGTTCCAAAGTCTAGTGGAAAGCCTTCCCAGAAGAGTGGAGCTTATTATACCAGCAAAGGGGAATAAATCTAGAATAGGTTGGTCAACAAGCACATGAATGTAATGTTCAGGTGTCCACAAACTTTTGGCCATATAGTGTATGATGAAATCATGCTATTTTCGAACTTGTTTATCATACAGTGAAAATTTAAAACCGTATTTGGCTTACGGAAATATCTTACATTTTAGCAGAAATGAGACCTTGTCTAGTACTTGTCCAGATGTTGTTTGCACATTTAATCAAACCAGTGAAGTCCCCAAATTAAATTCCAGAAATTACAGGCTTACTTCCTGCAAAACATCCGATTAGCCTGAAATATTGAGCTCATGCATACTAATTCATCCTGCTTAGAGGGGATTGTGTTTATATTAAACCTTTGCAGGCTCTTCTCTTTTTTTTTTTTTTTTTTTGTTTTTGGGAGTGAGTAGTGCTAGTCGGCTAATTGTCTCCAGCATTCAGCAAGCTGGGTTTGTTTTGGTAACAGACGGCCCGAGGTCTCGCCTACACACAGCGTTTTTGCCTGGTGATCTTGTGAATATTTAATATCATACCCATGCAATCCTTGCAAAATTGAAAAGTAGTCGAGCACAGAGAATGGCCCGCCGCACCTACACTTCAAAAGAAAAACGAAGAAGAACAACAGTAATGAAATTTCAAACAGCACGCAGGCTCATTTATATGTGCACCCGTGAGATGAATTCAGGGTTGCTATGGAAATGATCGTCTCTGCTACAACCGTCGCCGACCCTGAACTAGAGATAGCGTCCGCAGAAGGAGCCTTTGCTCTGTAATATCAAAGTGCTTCACTCTGCAGAAAAGGGAGGAGGTGCAGACTTGAGACAACATCTTGAGTGTAATTGGGTCATGACACAATTTCGACATGTGGAGATCCAATTTGATCATCACTGTGCTGACACAGAGGTGAGATTTGTAGGTCTCGGGGTTCACATGCTCTGCTGATTGTTCATTTATCCGTCTGCAATAAAAAGAATCACATTTCAGTATGGTACCGATATTCTGTCACGTTAGCAGGTGTTGCCGCAAGAAAATCAATATGTCAAGCTCCCTGTGAATATGTGCTCCTCTTAATCAAGTCATTGCTTCCTTTGGAGAATGGAAACAAAGAACTCATCACCCTCTGGCAGAGCACAATGAAGCTCTCACATATTTACTGTTATGTTGGTGAATATCTACATTGTCCGTATAAATAAAACTTGCCAGTAGTGGCATATATGAATTACAGACCTACCAACTTTGCATAGGAGACCTGCTCGTGCGCCAGTCCAAGTACGAGTTAAAAAAAAGAGAAGTCTTCTTTTTTCTCCCACAATAAATCTGAAAAAGTAACAGATACTGAAAATAGCAGATGAGCCAATCAACACATGAATCTGGAGTGATTAACAGCTTGTAGGTGTTTTGGACTCTCTGATATTAGCTGATGCCCTGCAAGCCCCTCCCTTTCTCATATCTCACATTTGTAATACTTTGGCTGGTGCCCTTGCTTTCTGTCGAGGCAAATAGCATACTGGACATTAGTGTATACAGTTCCCTCCGAAAGTATTGGAACAGCCAAGGAAAACAAAAGCAGTTGATGACAGAATCATTGTGAGAGCTGAGAAGAAAAACCCAAAAACAGCAGTCAATGACGTCACCAACAGCCTGCACATGGCAGGGGTGAAGGTATCACAATACACCATTTGAAGAAGACTTAGAGAACAGAAATATAGAGGCCATACCACAAGAGGCAACAACTCATCAGCAGTAAGATTCAGAAGGCCAGACTGGAATACTTGAGTTGCAAAGGATATGCAACTTACTTTAAGACTATCTGTTCCCATACTTTTGCTCACCTAAAAATTGGGTGGTCTGGCACTAAAGGTGCCATGTTCTAAGTTGTTTATCATGTGTAGATGTAAATATCAAGAAATGAAAGCTGAGATTCTGATTTATTATTATTCTGATCTTACTTTTTTATTATGGATTATGGAGAGAATTTTGGCTGAAAATGTAATAATAAGAATACTAAGAGAATAAATAGGCCTACTATGAACCTTTACAAATAATTTTAATGGTAGCCTAATGACAGTTAGTGATTTAAAAAAAAAAAAAAAAAAGCCTTGTGAAACCATTTCTTGGTTTCTCCAAAGGACTCTATACAAGCAATTTGTAAAAAGAAACATTTTCAATGTTTTCTTACTGTTTACTGTTGTGTTTCTATCTACATGAGGCACTGCACATTTTCCTTCTTCATGGTTGGCAGGTCTAGAATTAATATAAAATTGTAATACAAAAAATGCAGTGCCTCAAGTTCTCCACTGATGCAACATCAGCAGCCAGCACTATAATAAGGGACGTCAGGCTGGAGCAGATTTACAGGAGACATTTAGGACACAGAAAATGGAAGAAATATGGAAGTCAGATACTGCAAAAAGCATCAGGCTAAAGAGGATTCCCCCAGAACCACATAAACGCTACAGAGATAAACCAATAAAACCCACTGCAGTGCTGATTGAGAAAGAAAGTGTGCATGTGTGATTTTGAGACTAAGCAGCATTTGAGAACTGGGATGCTAATTAAATGGAAGTCAATAAAATGGATACCCGCTGTGCCGCCATGGGCATGGAGGAAATGATGACAAAAGCAGCATTCAACTAAAACCCACTGGATAATATTGAGCTAATAGCTCAACTAAAGGATGAAATTAGTCCCAAAGTTAGTTCTAAGTTAAAGAGAAAAGAGAGAGACTAACTAATTGAAAGTTTGAAAGCGGAGCATGCGGATTGTAAATGACGGCCGTCGGCGCTTATAGGCCTACAGTTGATCTCAAGCTGTTCAAGCAGTTAATTAAAAAAAGACAGGGAGAGAAGTAGCGAAGCAAATCAGTTACAGATTGGAGAATTAATGTGCTTTGCGAGGCATGCCAGAAGAAAGCCACTTGCTTCGTTAACTAGAAAACTCCTGCCACGAGTTGAAGGAGAGAAAAAAAACAAAAGCGGCGGTCTTTATTTATTTGTTAAATTACTATTAAAAGTAAACTATCCATGTCTTCTATTTTGAAGAAAGAATGGGTAAAAAAAAAAAATGAGACCTGTGCATCTTCTTCTATTGTTTCTATGGCAACCCACCTCTGCATCATTCAGGGGGAGGCGAGAAAAGGCGTCTGGAGAAATGTCTCTTTCCTTGAGCTTGCTTTTATGTTGCTGTCTCCTGGCGGATGGAACGTGACAGCTTGCCTTTAAACGATCAGGGAGATAGTAAATGCCCAGAGTGGATGGCGGGGATTTCAACGCGAAGGCCTTGGGGAGCGAGCCATGCCTCAGAATACCCTTGCAGAAAGTATTCTTCTCTGTTCACATTATATATTTTATCTTTCATTGATAAGCCGTCCTGTGAGAGGTTCCAAAACGATCATTTTGACTTTCACAGTTAATTGGAAGAGTGTCCATGGTTTAAAATGGCTTTCATTTAAGACCATATTAAAAGCTTTGGATCCTGTCAGCTTTTGGACCTCCAAGGGCTGACATTAGAAAATGAATATAGCAAGTCTTCCTGTGATAGAGTAAAAATGGGAGAGAGAGTCCACCTCATTTACAGCATGATTGAGCTTGATTAAGTGCTCAGCACTTTCAGGAGTCTGTACATACTTAACACTCCTTCACCAGAGACCCGGAGCCCTCCACCTGTAGTAAACCAGTCAAATCATTATTACAGTACAATTAGATGCCTTATGATGCAAAGCCGCCTGCCAAAAACAGTTTTGGTAATCAAGTTTATCAGCGAGTCATCCGGTCAGGGAGCCACCATCTGCCTGAAAGGCAAAGAATGACGCAGGACTTTTTTGTTGTTGTGGGATTATAAAATGGATGTTTGTCTCATGTGTTTGCACGTACCCAAGCCCTTTGAAGCTGTTTCGGTTCCACAGTAGGGTTTAGAGCTTAACACAGCATCCAATATTAATTAGGTTTGACTTTGATGAGTGCCAAAACCCAGTGTCGTGTCATGCTAACCAAGCGCAGGTCTCTGGTGAAATGAAGTGTCAGTGTAATGAGAAATCCATGATGCCGTACGATGCAGCCTCGACGAAGGCCTCGGTGGAATTAGTGTATTCCTTTGATGACTCTCCTTGTAGGTGTCCTTGTAAGTGGGGGGAAAAACAAGGGAGTTGTTGCTTGGTGCAAGATAGGGAATGAAACAGATGGGGGGAAGTGAGAAAGGTGGTTGCTTGGTTACTGATGGGATGCTAAGCTGTGCTACAACAACCCACTTCAAGCTAATTGTGTACACAGCTGAGGAGAGCCACGGCAGAACGGTCGTGCAAAAATCGATTGCATCAACAGCCGTGCTGTTCCAAATGGAGCGCTATTTCTCTCGCTCCGTTTCTCTGTCTGGCCTGATAAAAATAGGAGTAAAAAAAAAATACTCCTGCATGAATATCATTTGAAGAGGGTCAGAAGAGTAGGCTGAGTAGTGAAATGATTCAGTCATACTGAGGCATGCAGTGAATGAGTAGCAACATGCCGTTATGTTGTAGTTTTTATAGTACGGCTTAAAATGATGGGAGGTTTGTTTAGAATAAATGGGAATAAATTAATGTGCCTACCTATTTTTCCATAGGCTAGAGATATTTAATAAGTTCTCTAAACATGATAGTTATTATCACTGTAATGGACATTAAACTACTAGTTTTTTTTTTTTTCTTCAGCTATTGTTGGCTACCTTTAAGTAAAGTTATGCAGGTAATGACAAATCATAAATGATGCAAAGCTTATATAATATATAACTCTCCTCACGGTTAAACATGTCGAGAGAAAATAAAGGCACTAGCTGACTCAAATATCTTTTAAGTGTGATACAAAGAAAGAACACCACAGCTCATAGCCGAAATGCTGGCCAACGTTAGAACCACATTATAAACTTTGTTAGACGTGGATAATAATTGTATACACGATCGTTTTGTGATCAGTGTTGACTAGCTAACTAGCTGGCCGTATGTTGTTACATTATTTTAGCTTCAATTTTTTTAGCCTGGTCACTTATGTTTCCAGGCAACCAAAATGGAGGTTTTACCTGCCCGGCAGGCTAGCTGATGAATTTATAATGTGTCCACTCCAGAGTTCATAGCGGAGTTCAGCACATCAGCAGGGTTGTAACAAGAACAACTTACCTAATGACCACTGTCTTTTCAAATCGACCCCTTTAGAACACCAAGGAAGTGGTCGCTCGGGGCAATGGCGGTGCCCGCAGCTCACGAGTTCCACTGGCAGAACCTGGCACGCCTCTCAAGCGGGCGCGTGTATCACTCTCTGGCCGAAGTCGGAGGTCAGCTATACACGCTGGGGGGCTGTGATGCCACCGGACGAGCCACCAACTGCATGGAGCTCTACTGCCCAGAGGTGGACCAGTGGGTGAGCCTGCCCCCGATGCCCACGGCCAGAGCGGGCGCCGCCGTAGCAGTGTTAGGCAAACAGCTTCTCGTAGTGGGAGGCGTAGGCAAGGAGCAGCACCCTCTCAAAGCTGTGGAGGTGTACAACACGGAGGAGGGCAAGTGGAGGAAGAGGAGTTCGCTAAGGGAGGAGCTGATGGGGCTCGCTATTACTGTTAAAGGTTGTTTTTAGCATTTTTGTTGATATGAATAAATAAATCAGTGCCTTTTCAAAATAACATTCTCTAAAACAGTAGACCGACTTCTAAAAAAGTTCATAGGCTGTTTTAAATTAAGAACTGGTAACCATTTAATTATTTAAATAGCATGTTTATCTTTTAATTTAAATTTTATCTTCAACATGTTATATGTTTTTATTCTGAATAAGATAACTGATTATGTGTATAGGACAGATTTCATTCACCCAAAGCACACACTCCATTTTAGGCGTAAGAGTTTGTTTTTTTAGACACATGCAGGAAGATGAACGTTCCTCCGTGTTTGTATGTAATCAGACGGCAGAGCCTTCGCTGTTGGTGGAATGGGAGCAGACCTGCTGCCCAGAAGCGTTCTCCAGCAGTATGACCTTCGCAAGGACGTCTGGGCCCTTCTGCCGCCCATGCCCACCCCTCGCTACGATGCTAGCATCTGCCTTCAGGGAACCAAGATATATGTAGCAGGTTGTGTGTGTGTGTGTGTGTGTGTGTGTGTGTGTGTGTGTGTTTGTGTGTGTGTGTGTGTGTGTGTGTGTGCAACTTTATAACTGTCAGAGCATTTCAGAGACTTTTGTGTGTGTGTGTGCGTGTGCGCGTGTGCGTTTATACGCCTCCATCTGTCAGAACATTTCAAGGCTGTTCTCGTTTGTGTGTGTGTGTGTGTGTGTGTGTGTGTGTGTGAATCCCCTTCTGCCTGTCAACCTATTTCACTGAAAAATTTTCTCCCCCCCAGGTGGGCGTCAATGCAAGCGTTTGGTAAAAGCATTTGAAGTTTTTGACATGGACAGCCGCACCTGGTCTTCGTTACCCAGCATGCCTTGTAAGAGATCCTATTCCGGGGTGCTGTGGGACAACACAGGGCGCCTCTGCTGGCTGGGAGGTCTTCGTCAAGGAGGTATCCATCAGAGCTCCAAGTTCACCAAGAATGTCAGCATCTTTGACACCAACCAGGGTATGATGTCATAAGTATTCACCCGCTCTAATTGCACTTTTCCGTATTGTGTAGTGTTCCAAGCTGGATCTGAATCAGACTTATTTGGAATTAACTACACAAACAGCCATCATGGTTTGAAAAATAATTTACAAATAAAAAAGTACAAGTTGCCATTGCTTAAGTATTCACCCCATTGACATGAAAACCCAAAGTTAGTAACTACATAACTACTTGAATGGCATCCAACTGTGTGGAATGAAAGTGTCAGTATGAATACACCTGCTCCTGGGAGGCCTGAGAGTTTGTTGGAGAACATATCTAAATAAACATCATCATGAAGATCAGCAAACTTTCAAAACAATATCAGTAAAGAAAAAAAATTCCAAAATTTGAACATGCCATGAAGAGTGCCAGTAAATCTGTGAGTCTGCTCGGAGGAGGCCACCAAAAGTCTGTGACCGTGTGTAGGGGGGATTAGTCAGAGAAGCAGCCACCCTTTTGGTGTAGTTATACTGAGATTGCATGACAAAGGGGTTGAGTGATGAGAAATAAAAGGAAAAGTCAAGATAAAGTGTTTTATCAAGGTGTTGGGCCAGCATGACGGCTTCAGTGCACCTTGGCATCGATTCTACAAGTCTTTGGAGCTGTACTGTTGCTGTACATGCACAAATATGGTGAAGGATGACTTAGTTGACCTTATGCCTTTTTTTTTTTCTTCACTGCAATCCATTGCCTATGGTTGTACATTCATCTTTGTAATGAGGAGTTCAAGCACTGCAACCCCGGTATAATATTCCTCTGCATGTGGAGGGAAAAGTCACTGCATATCAATCCTTCCAGTCCTTCCTGATCCTATAATGAAACATTTCTACCATATTCGATTACCCCATCCACAGGGCATTAGGGCTCACGGAATGGTTTAATGAGGATGTAAATGGAGCAAATCATATGCTATGGCCCTCAAACTCACCATATTTAAAGCCAATTGAACACGTACGGGAGATTTTTGAGCCAAGTGTTAGCGCTCTACACCACCGTTATCAAAACACCAACTGAAGGAATATCTTTTGGAAAAGCAGTGTTCATTGCTCAGAGTTGTAGAATCTATGTTAAGGTGCACTAAAGCTGTTCTGGTGGCTTGTGGTGGCCCAAAAACACCTTGTGAACAGACTGTATAAGTGAAGAATATTCTACACATAGTATCTACATCATATGTATATAATGTGTAATCCACTTAATAATGCACTGCAGGTAAGAACTATGACAAAATACATTTTGTGAAAGTACGTATTTACCGAAGAAAATCTTTTTTTCTGGCAGAACTCATTTTTCAGCCAGAAGAAGGTAATTTTTCAAAATCGAACAGCACACGGAACTGAAGGATCATTATACTGCACAACTTTATTCGCATTCACAGAGATAACTGCCATTTTCTGTTCGATTTTGATTCACATTAGCTCCAGGGAAAAAAGCTCAAAAAAAAATGATGGGAAGAAAAAAAGGTGTGACAAAATGTAAGGCTAGCTGAAATGAGTTATTGATTTCTCTGCAGGTACTTGCTGCTTGCTTTTGCCCTCTACTGTTTCCGTTCAAATGTGATCATTCCTAATCAGGCTCACCGAGCAGAAAAATCGCATAATAGTATTTTTTTTTTTTTCTTTTGTAGCCCCAAAGGTGCCTAGTATCTCGGGTAGGCGAAGGCGGTGGGTCATTGTTAAACCCTCTGCTCATTGCACACACTGCAGTAATAAATCATTTATCTTTTTTTTAATTATTCCATTACTGCAGCGTGTGTCACTCAACAGGTGTTGGAGGCGTGCTCAGAGGGAGTCTGGGAGATTACGCCTTGATGTCTAATTTCCCTTGGCTGAGAACTAAAAGAGGCAATAAAATAATAAATCTCCCGATCTAATATTACCCGCCTATAAGATCGATAAGATCTGGGTGTGCATAGCAGGAGGGTGATTCAACAACGCTATTCAGAACCAGATGGCAATTCCTTATTTACAGAGCTGTTGCTCTTTTTAGTTCATCCTCATCGAGTCCATCTGTTCCACTGTCTTCACGCAGCCTGGCATGGAGATTTCAAGAAAATGACACTTGATAAGCAAGATAAACTTATTTATTTATTTATTACAAAGCTATTTTAATGCTATATAGAGCTGTGTATGTAAGGCCGAGCTTCTTGGAATTGATTTGAGAGACATTAAATGAGATTACCACCTCGTACAACCCCCACCCAAAAAAAAAAAAGTCTCAGGATTTTGGCTAGCCACAGAGTAAAAAGCCTGCCAAGAATCAATCAATATGTAGTACAAAGTTGCTAAACTCCCCATTTTTCAGTGAAGCCAGGAAGCCAAGGCAAAAATCAACCACCCAGGCCATACTGATTAATTTACTCAAAAAGCAAATAGGGACTATTGGCTGAGGGAGCCATCCTAAAGAGCAAAGCTTGGCTTTCTCTCACTTCAGAATAATAACTGATGTGGGAAAGTCATTAGGCCTGGGATTGCTTTATTGCAGCTACACATGCAAGCCAGCATGAAGAAGAAAGCTATTGCAGCATTAGAGACAAAGAAAAGAAAATGGTTTAGGCTCTGGCATCTATCCAACAATCTTCTTCTGGATGGCAGCATTGCTTTCTTTGGCAGCCAGCTGTAATGTGGAGTGTAAATAATATGCCAAACTAATGTTTAATATCTTACTTGCAGAGGACTGAGAATCTCAGCTCTTCCTCCTCAAAGTGTTCTGGCTCAGTGCTTTATTGCAAACTTGTCCTTACAGTCACTATTACAGGAAATGAAATCCATTCTGTCAGATCGAATCATAGAGAACTTCTTCTAAACACAAAGTCTAATCCTGAGCTGCTTCACGAGTTTGCACACAAACTGCAATTTTTCTACATTTACATATTCAGCGACTGGATGTACGAGATGACGAGCGCAGTGGCAGTGACAGTGGTATTAGCGTGAAAGTTGAAGCTTTGGAAGCTGGTCTGTGGCAGAGTGTACAGATGAGGAGGTGAGAGAGCTGGACAGAGTAAAGGACTAAAGCACCGCTGCATCATTCTCTTTAGGTAGAGATGGAGCAGACGTAAATCTCACTGCAGAGGTAAATCTCACTGCAGAGGTAAATCTCACTGCAGGTAGTCACACAGCATTATGGGTAATATAGGAAAAATGGTAACCAAAAAGTGAAAATAGAACATCAAAGAAGATTAAACTAGAACTCAGAATTTCATTACAAAATACATTTTGTTAATTATTCAGGATGGAGGTTTCCTTTTCACTCATTACTCTTTGGAGTAAACGGATGTGTAAATACTTGCTACAGGATCTTGGTTGAAGTCTGAAGAAACCGTTTCCATGAAGACGAAGCGGGCAGACTTTGTGGCCGCCATCGTACGAGGAAGAATGGTTGTTGCTGGTGGACTGGGTATGTTTCCAAAAAACTCACCACCTGTAATGTCTGCACATTCATCAAGAGCTGTAAGCCTGTATATTGTCATTGTTACCTGTTTGCTCACCTGTAGGTCATCAGCCCTCGGTGCTGGATACCGTCGAGGCTTTCCATCCTGAAAAAAGAAAATGGGAGAACCTGGCTCCCATGGCGACACCTCGCTGCTCCGCCTCCAGCATCATGATCCGTGACCGTCTGTTGGTGGTGGGGGGTGTCAATCAAATCCCGAGCTCCGCCCACGAGATTCTTTACGTGAAGGAGGAAGAGGTTGTTTAGCCGCTCTGTAGCCTGAGAAAATTTGCCTTCAGCATGACAGTAGACTGCTAAACACGCTTGCCTGTTTTAGAGTCTTTGATAGGAAAATTATATAAAATCAAATCCAAAGCACAAAGTCTCCAGCTATAGCTCTCTCATTGTTCTATTCTACAGCACACACACACACACACACAGGGCAAAAGACAATCCACTTGTCAATCTGAATACTGTAGACAAGCATGTGAGGGTGTAGTTTATATTATGTACGTCATGTATTTTAAAGTGACTAAGTATTGGATTCTGTGTCATTCTAAAGAAAGTGTCTTCTGAGATATTTGCAGGGTATTTTTGTAGCTTTACTTAAAATGGTCAGATTGCTATTGCTGTAGATTTGTACTTCCGACTATGGCCTTGAGAATTCTTTCTGTTTCTCTCTCACAAGGTGAAGTTTATAGCCAAAACAGGTGCACCGTTGAGGTAGCCTAGTCAAATTACTCTTCATGTCACCCTGCACTTTGTGAATTGTGATGTATTGTAATGAGCTCATTAGGATATGAATATCTGACTGTTTCTCAGAAATTTTCTGTTTCAGAATAGCTTGTTGGAGATTTATCTCACAGTTTGATCCATAGAGTAGCTCTGGGGGGGCATGCCAGGTAATTTATAATAATAGATTGTGTATTAATGGGCCTCATTTATCAGGTTTTTAGTAAAGTTGTGTGTAAATGCTTTCATAGGCCAGACCGAACTAAAAACTCTCAAACTAGAAAGTTTTGAAAATGAAAATGACAAAATTATGACTAAACATTGAAAGAGCTCCACCTAAGCGTGATGTGCACAAAATCTTCCAGTAATGCAGCTCAGCCATTGCAGCGCATCAGCTCATCAGTCCTCATTAAATGGCTAGTCTTGTTTGTCTCAAATGAAATGTGCAAATGAAATAAATGATTTAAGTCGATATGTAAAATAAATTTGCAGTGGTACATTGCCAATTATACGATTTGAAGCCAACCAATCAGGGTTCAGGGGATACGTTAAAAAAAGCTTTCGTAGGATACAAACGTTTTTCCCAGCTAACTGGATTTTTATTCATTCTTGTGTAAATGCCACTGCATAGGATTTACGAGTAAATTCGTTCATATCCAGATTGATAAATGAGGCCCAGTGTGTGTATGATTCCAGGCTTTGGACTTAAATGCAGAATTTGAAGTGTTGCTCTTAGTACAGAATGAAGGTACCTGCTATGTAATGTATTATGGGAGACATACTAACGCTTATGCACCGTTATGAGTCAGATGAAAAATTCACATTTCCTGTCAGTATTTGTTTTATGGTAAAATAACCACAGCAATAAAAGTCCAGCACAATGTAACAAAACAGATTTTGTAGAAAGGACTGCACCATTGCATTTCAGCCATTAAACAAGCTACATAGCTCATTCAAGCCTTTGAATCTTGCTTTACTTTTTTTTATTTTCGGCGTGTTCACCTGGATCTTGAAACCTGTGCCGTGTAAAGGCTTCACTTGACCTCCACTGCCCTTACTTTTGTCTCCTTTGATTGAATCATATCAGGTACATGGCACTCTCTGCTTAATCTTGGCAGGGAAAGTACTTTACTGTGAGTGAGAGGAGACATCAAAGTCCTAGCCACGGGGTTTATTTGTCTTTATCGATTTTCTTCCTGTCTTGTACATTTTGCACAGGCGAATGGCTCATAGTTACAGTGTCCCTCCCGCTCAGTCTTACATTACAGGAGCTCAGCTAAAAAACACTACTGCGCGCACTTAGGGCTGTTCATCAGCTAAATGAGCTTCAGGATGATGTATGAGCCAGTTTAGCTCTAATTAGGCAGTGCCACCGAAACCAGATTTTAATGAAGTCAGAGTTCCACTTGCCGCAAGCCGAGCAGCTGGTTGAAATAAGGATCATCTTGCCTAATGTTTTTCGGATTGAGTCGTCAGGGCTTACAGACAGTGTATTTAACTCTGTGTATATGATGATGGCCAACACAAGAGCGCAACTTTACAGAAAACCACGCATTGATGCAAGGCTTCAAGCTGTGAATGTGCGCCTGTGTGTCTTGAGAGCTTTATGATTAATTAAATTATGTTTAGATTATGGAGGAGTGATTTATTATAGCCCTGAGTGTGTAGTTATGTCATGTACCACTTGGTGGCACTGTTACACAGTAAATGTGCTGCAATAATTATGGCCCAATCGAACACACAACATTTTATCCATTGTAAATAAAGGGTAAATGTAATAGCTGAAATATACTGTATAGTATAGTGAATACAGTTGCAACACAATAATAAATTCACCGCATATATGTACAGCAAATAAATAACCTTTGAGTGGCTGCACTCGTTTTTGCTGCCTCAACTTTATTCATCCTGTTCGTAAAGGACAGTGGAATAACTGGCATAACGGAGAATAACAAGCTTTTGGGGCATTTAAAAAAAAACAGTCAGCTTTATTATTTTTATTAAGGCTACTATCTTTAATAATTTCTACTGTCAATACTAGCAGCAATACTTTTAATGACTTGTAATTGCTTTTGCAGTGACGTTCAGCTTTATACTCTTATTTAATGATATAATGTGCTTCTAATAAAACATTAGCCACATCAAAAAGCAAGACTTATAGCAAAAGGTTTTACACTAGACAGATACCTTGGTTATGCCAGCGTGAATGAGAACTCTGGTTGTATACATTATAAAAAAGTATGTGGACACCGGACCATGACAGACATATGTGCTTGTTGAACATCCCATTCCAAAAGCATGGCATTAATATGGAGTTAGTCCCTCTTGTGCTACTGTAGTAACCTCCACACTTCTGAGAAGGAGCGTGGCTGTCGGGATTTGCCCATTTAGCCACAAGAGCATTAGTGAGGTCAGGCACTAGTATCAGACGATGAGCTCCAGTGTGCAGTCGGTGTTCCAGTTCATCCCAAAGGTGTTCAGTGGGGTTGAGGTCAGGGCTCTGTGCAGGCCACTCGAGTTCTTCCACTCCANGCATCGTCATGCTGGAGCAGGTTTGGGCCTCTTAGTTCCAGTGAAGGGAAACTGTAACGCTACAGCACACAGAGACGTTCTATACAATTGTGTGCCTCCACCTTTGCGGCAAAGGTTTGTGTAAAACCCACATCTGTATGATGGTCAGATGTCCACATACTTTTTATATAGTGTATATTTATTCATTCAGTCATTCATTCTTCATTAGCAGGCTTGTCCTGGCTAGGGTCATGGTGATCCGGATCTTACCTCAGAAACCATCGGCGTGAGGCAGGAATACACCTTGGAAGGGCCATCACTCCACTGGAGAGCACCATGCACACATATACATTCACACTCTCATTCACACCTAGGGGCATTTTAGCATAATCCACCTCCTGGCATGTTTTTGGGAGGTGGGAGGAAACCGGAGAACCCTGAAGAAACCCACACAGACTCTGGGGCAACATGCGAAACTCCACACATGAGGAGCTCAGGATCAAACTGGGGACCCTGGAGCTGTGAGGCAGCAACACTACCCACTGCTTCATGGTGCCACTGGATTATATATTATTTATTAGTTCATAACATTAAGAAAGAAATATTTCAAGAAATAAAACAAGATTCAGTTTTAAAACAAAGATGCTTTTAATATATTGTTGACTTATGGACTGTAGCGGCATTAGCATTCTCTTCAGTAGGTTTCTCTAATTCCTGACATTACATTTCCATCGTAATGCGTGAGAGCTTAACATTGGACCAAACTGTGGAGCCCTAATTAAATCTTCTTGTCTGCTTGTACTTAAATAATTGCTCTAATTTAAATAAATGCTTTACTTCTGAGTAGTGTAACATTCCTCTTTGTGGATTTTTTGAGTTAGTCAGTGGTATAAATCACACATTTTAGAGTGCAGATATAACGTTATGCATCAGCTTCAAAATCCTGCTACGGTGCTACTAGCTAGTGCGGAGGTGTCAGACGCCAGCGTTTCTTTTAGCACATCTGATTCAGTCCCTCAGATGAATACTGTGGTTTACACTGGGTGGGAAACACACACTCTTATGTGCCAACGTCTCATGTCTCTGTGTGTGTTATCTGAACAGTTAGATACAGCTTATCTAATATTATGACAAATTCAGATTCTTTGTGATCTTATTAACTCTCCACTGACAACACTGACTAATTTTAAGCTCAAACACACACTAGCTGTTTCTACACCACTGGCTGAAGCAAATAACATACTTAAAGTTGCTTTTTTATATCTTTACAAAGTTATTGAGCCTGCACCTTTTCTTTTTTTTGCAAATTTTTTTTTTTTACCATTGACATGTTTTTTTTTTTTATTTTACCAGTGGCATGTTATTTTTTTTTACTAGTGGTGCGTATTTTACCAGTGGCGTGTTTTTTACTAGTGGTGCATATTTTACCAGTGGCGTGTTTTTTACTAGTGGTGCGTATTTTACCAGTGGCGTGTTTTTTACTAGTGGTGCGTTTTTTACCAGTGGCGTGTTTTTACTAGTGGTGAATATTTTACCAGTGGCGTGTTTTTTACTAGTGGTGCGTTTTTTACCAGTGGCGTGTTTTTGCTAGTGGTGCGTATTTTTTTTACCAGTGGCGTATTTTTTTTTACTAGTGGTTCGTATTTTACCAGTGGTGTGTTTTTACTAGTGGTGCATTTTTTACCAGTATGCCTGTGAAGCCGAATGCAGTTATGTGTGGTGGATGCTGAAGCTGAATTATTTTGTCCATTGCCCTGTTGAATGTCTCATGTGATTCCATTAGTATGAAGCGTAAAGAAAGAGGAAAACAGTAGCATCTTTTCTCATGTTTTGGCCTTATGCACAATAACTGTCATTTTCAAGAGTTGCATTTTTATGTGATTTAGGAGGTCTGACTCAATTTTGTGACTCATA
>JAKKZN010000020.1:16114959-16129708 GCA_033441825.1 Pangasius elongatus | reverse complement strand
GTTCCAGTTCATCCCAAAGGTGTTTAGTGGGGTTGAGGTCAGGGCTCTGTGCAGGACACTCGAGTTCTTCCACTCCAGCCTTGGCAAGCCATGTCTTCATGGAGCTGGCTTTGTGCACAGGAGCATCGTCATGATGGAACAGGTTTGGGACTCTTAGTTCCAGTGATGGGAAATCTTAATTTTACAGCATACAAAGATGTCCTATACAACTGTGCGCTTCCAACTTTGTGGTAACAGTTTGGGGAAGGCCCTCATATGGGAGTAATAGTTATATGACGTTTTTTGTGCTGCTCAATATAGAAAGTGTTTCCCTATTCTGAAAAGATCATCTGTCATCTGTACATGCCTAATAAAAATCGTTCTACCGTCAGCTAGATCGCACCTCATGTGTGATGTGTGTAGCACAGCATTCAGAATGAGTCAGCTATTGGAATGTCACTGGTCTTTTTATTTGTGACACTCCTGCACAAATTATGTCTCTCTCTCTCTTTCTCTATCTAGCTATCTATCTATCTATCTATCTATCTATCTATCTATCTATCTATTATTTTTAAATATACACCCCAAACAAAAGTTAATAATGGGTACAATAATGGGTACATTTGACTTTTTCTGGTACGTCTCTGCTGGCAACTATGAAGAAAATCTGATAAATCTACATAAATAATAAATTAAAAATATTTGTACTCATTTAAGTTCTTCAGATAAACACTGATGTAAAGTTTTGTTTGGTTGCTAGTTGCTAGTGTCACGGAGTAACCTGCGTTCTCCTCTGTAAGCTCAAAGTCCTTAAGAAACACTGCAAGTGTACCGAGGGATCTTGTTAGGGCTAGAACTTGGTGCTTTATGTTAACTCCTATGGGAGTAAGCAGTGCGTGTGGTGGCCCCATGAGCGCAGGTCGATCCTCGCAGTCCCGAGAACAGTGTGCTGCATTGTGACTTTTCAATTCAGACATTTACTGAGAAGTCCATTATCCATATTCCATCTAATCTAACGCACTGATCATATTGTTTCTAAGGTTACAGTTCCAAATTGGATGGCTTTTGACTTGTTGACATTGGCATGTTCTATTACTTTCTTCTGGATAACAGAGATGTGTTCTGTGTCCTTATAATCAACACGCTGGTGGCAGGAATTCTGGGAAATTTGCATTTTACTGTTTGGGTAAACATACTTGACTCATGTTCTGAAAAGAAAATCAGACACCATAAGACAGTAAGAGATTTCAGAGTGTCAGCATTTTAAAGTGCACCTTGCAGTGGAAAATGCCAGATAAAATCTAAAGAGTTATCTCAGGACAAAGAATGTAAGTACCCATGCGGTTCTGCCCTTTCAGCAAAACTGGTAATTTGCAAAAAAAAAAAAAAAATTAAAAATCTGTAGGTGTGCTTTAAAAATTGGTTTACCACAAGAAAAAAGCCGCTGTGAAATTGCCGGGTTTGTCTGCGGTTCTCATGTTGGTAGAATGTTGAATTAAACGTGTTCAGGATGCCACATTCTTCAGTTGCTCTTTGAATAGTAAGCTTACTGTTTGTTGTCATATTTTTGTTGGGAATGGGTCGGGTGCTCATCCTTCAGAAGGTTCCACCAGTGATGTAGGGTTCTCTGCTGCACACTCTCAGCTTACTGGTTGTGTATTTGCACATAACACTAAGTTGAAATTTTTAGCTGTGAGTTAACAAATGTAATCTTTTCCCAGTATGTTGCAGGGCATCATATACACATCCCCACGGTTACGTGGAGAACTTGTAAAACTCCTCTCAGACAGTAACCACAGCTCATGGATTGAACCCCGGACTCCAGAACTGTGACCAACACGTCTTCCTGCAACACTGTGCCAAAAAAATAAATAAAATAAAAAAGAAACTCGGAGCCTAGAGTATTAATTATTAAGTAGTAATATTCAATATTTGTAGATCGAGTTCTTGAAACTCCACGTTTAGGTTTATTTTCTTTCTTACAAGTTATCGTTTCTATAGTAATGGCTCAGAGGGTCTTGTATGGCAGATGCGCCACATAATCTAAGTTAACTAAACATATTAAACGTGTTATTTAAAAAAGAAAATTATGTTTTATTGTAAGGAGACGTTTATTTGACATTTATTGAAGGAGTCTCCAGTGTCAGTGCTTTGTAACAGTCAGACGTGAAGGTTTAACTCTAAGGTTTCTGACAGTTGTTCTCTCACCAGTCTGTTATGGTGTCATAGATGGTATAGATGGTATAGATGNTATAGATGTCGGACATCTATAGCGTCCTCTGATAGGCCCCTGAGTGTCACATGATCTTTACTCTAGCACCAGTAAAATATAGGTTGAGTTTGTTTGCCCGGCGTTGTAGGTCTTACCTGTTTTGGTTGCACTTTTATAACTGAACATAGCTAAATATGTACTATATATACAATTGGGATAAACTGGTTGTCAGATTTACGTTACGTGCTAGCCTCTGTACTAGCTTCATTGGCATATTAGCAAAGCAAGCTAACTGTACTAGCCACATACATTCACCAGAGGCAGCAACGATCTCTGCTACTTCCGTCCAAGCTTTATTTTTCTTCCTAACATCTCTGTAGACATTTAATGATAGGTCGTATATGACGGGATAAGATGAAACTGCGGTATTTCTTTCAAGTTTTCTTCCAATTTTGCACGTCAAACTGTAAATGAGACAACCGAAGAAGCATCAAACCAAATGTGTCGTAGGACTGGTCTGAGGAATCATTCGAACCAATCGTTCGGATTTGTCGCTTTGAATTTTTACAGAATTGAGGAAATCTTGAGAGAAAATACTGCTGCTGAAATCATTCAAGGCTCCACGTCGCTTTGTTACAGTATGGAAAATGGCGGCCTGTCGCTTTGTGGTTCTCTCGTGTAAACCTAGGGTTTGAGCGTAAGCTACTAAGTATTTATTAGCTACTAGTAGGTAAGTAAGTATTTATTAGCTTTTTAATCAAATTTGTATAATGATAGTTATCTGTAATCTGCTGTATACTGGAGTTAATAGGGATAACGTTTCCTTAGTGCCTGCTTAATCCACACAGCTCAGTATTTACCACGCGCGCCTTTCGCGGACGCTGAGGGTCACGTGGTATACATGTCGAAACGCCGCGAGCCGAGCCGAGCCGAGTCGAGTCGAGCCGAGCTGAGGGCGCGAGCGGTGGCGTGATTGGTCCACTGCGCTTCGGTGCTCTGCTCCACGCTCGAGCCGGGGAAGAAAAAAATTATTATCATTATCAATACGGCTCGCGCTCGCGCTCGCTCTTACGCGCTACACGGCACTTCCTGCTTTCGCGCGAGTGATAAAGCGAGACACAGACACAGAGACAGAGAGAGGGAGAGAGAGAGAGAGAGAGAGAGAGAGAGCGCTCGCGCAGCGTCCAGTGGAGCTATGTAAGTAACTAACGGCTCGGTTACTCATTAACCGGCAACAACCCCGCTACATAAGGCATGCGAAGCGGCGTGGAGGCCGGAGGCTACCGGGGACCGTCGGTGCAGGAAGGTAATGACGAGTGTGCGGGGAATATTCTCTTCTTCTTCCTCCTCTTCTTCTTCTTCAGCTGGTACTGGTGCTGTTCAGTGCGCGCGCGTGGGGCTTATAGATCTATAGGCTATTAAATAATAATCATCATAATAATCATAATAATAAATAACACTTGTGTATAATAATAATTTAAAAAAAACACACACGTGGAGTGCATAACCCATATTAAATCCCATTCTTGCACTCTGCATTTTCTGTTCATGTGTGCGTTTTATATTATTTGTTTGATTTTTTTTTTTTTTTTTTTTTTTTTTTTGGATGCCGGGTATGATGCCGTGATGTCTTGGTAAATATGGCTGGTTGTTTGTTTGGATGAGAGTGAAGCAGAGGCAGAGGCAGAAGCTGCAGACCGGGAGCTTTTAATTTACGCCGCTCGGTGTTGGAGTGTATTTGATCAGACTACTAAGTAGGGGAGTTTGTTTCGGTGTTGGAGGTAATGAGGTAATTGAGGAAACTGGCTTTGCTCCACTGCCGTGGACACTCTAGAAATGAGAGGAGGCCGCTTATTGAAAGACTGAAGAGAGTTTTTTTTTTTTTTAAATAATAATAATAATAAAAATCATTCAGTGCTTAAAGCTGAGACAAAGAGGAACCTTGGTGAAAAGCTCCAGCTTGCTCTGACCTGCTAGCAGCCTCCAGACTAATCTCCACCAGCAAGACCTGGGGTTCGGAGGCTGGAAGCCGGTCCGAGCAAGCTGGAGCTTTTCAGCAGAACCCTTAAAAAAAGATCTTCCAGGAAGTAACAGGACACACAAATAATACACAAGTATAAGATTTACCTAAGCCTTTTTTTGTTTAGTTTTGTTGTTCATGTTTGATTTTTAGCAAATGTCTAAAATAAAACAATACCAAGATTAAGAGTTCTTTTCTTTCAACACTTTCTTTTCTTTTTCTTCTTTTTTTTTTCCCCAAAAGTTAATTTCCATGATGCACTTCCATGATGCCAGGCTCTGATTGGTGTATTTTTTCCCTTCAATTTCTTTTCCTTTGGCAGGTGATCACTGGGCGATGATCTGACCCTACGCACATTTTTCTGAGCTTTGTAACGCGATCTGTCAGCTCCAGAGACCTTTAAATACATTTCAGGGTCCACGTGGTGTAAAGTGAGCCAGTACAACTGTCCAGAGCTTCTCGGGACAGTCCTGCCAAGTAAGTGCCCTTTTTATCACACGGAAAGAGAAGAGAGACGAGGAACGGTTCACGGACGTTCAGCTCTTCCCCCGACTGAAATACTGAAGTGAAGTTCTTGTAGGTTTCCACTAACTGGATCGTGAAATGTACCCTCCTCTTATCGGTTGGCCTTAAAAAAAAAAAAAAAGGAAAGGTTGCAGTGAATGGGGAACGTAATTTGTATGCTACCGAAGTTCAGGCAGGATCTTATGCAAAGCCTGGAGAGGGCTAAAGCACCTGCCTCTTTTACTCAACCTGTAGAGTGCGAATTATAAAGTGACGAGCTGAGGATCCACACCTTGGATGGGATAGATCGACACTGTAGATCAGGTGAAGCACCAATCAAAACTTAGCACTGACTAAAAGCGACCTTCATTTCTTCTGATACGACTCACGACTTCAAGGCTTCCGCATGGTCCTCTGGTCGAAAGAGCAAGACAAACTGCCCGACATGTCTGCGGGGACGGAAATCATAGAGGTGAAGAAGGACTTCATCTCTTCGAACGGCTCGGTCCACCCGGTCATCCTGGCCACCGGGGCTGAGGAGAGGCAGCCGAGCGGTGGCGAGTACGAGCTCACCGAGGTGACGTCTTTGCCCGAGCGACCCGAGGCGGAAAACGAGCGGACGGAAATGGTGGTGATCGACTGTCGCGCCAACGCCAAGGGTCAGAGGGAGGAGGACGCTCTGCTGGAGAACGGCAGCCAAAGCAACGAGAGCGACGACACGAGCACGGACCAAAGCCCAGTGCCACCAGTTCCTCTAAAGGAGACGTCTTTTTCCATAGGACTGCAGGTCGTGTTCCCTTTCCTGCTGGCCGGGTTTGGGACGGTGGCCGCCGGTATGGTCCTTGACATCGTTCAGGTAAGTGCGTGGCGATTCAAACGTCCTACTCGACTCCTGTTTGCTATTTAAACTGAAGAAATCCAAAATATAAAATGAATGTCTTACCACCAGACTACTAACACCTTTACTTTAAGTTCATTCCAAGACCATATGGTCTTCCTGTGTACCACGATTAGAAGATTTATTTATTTGTCTCTAAAGTTCCCCAAAGACAGGATTTCACAGTGTTTGGCTCTGCTAGCCTTTTGATCCACTGGGAAGATATTAGGAGTCAAAGTGTTTACATTACACACCAGAAAAACCCCTTGGATGTGCTGATCCAAGCACGCTGGACGATGTGACGATGTGCTTTTGTCACCCAGAGGCTTTAACGCGCTGGTTTACTGTAAATCTTACATGATTCGAATATGATTTGACGCTATTCTATTGAGTTCACACTTGTTCTTTTGAGTCAATTCTTCCTTTTTCTGTTTTCCTCATCTGAATCAAGGCTCCTGGCCTTTTCCAGTATAATCTTAAATAGGAGCCTTTTTTTATGAACACAGCAGAAATACATTTCAGTTAATAATAAACAGCTAATAATAGCTTTTTTTTTGCACAATCGCCAAGTCTCGATCTCTTCGAAAGAGGCCTTATTGGTACATTCCATTGAAGACCGAAGATCGAAGAGGTGGGCAAAAAAATATCATACCACGATACTAAGAACTTTCCATAACGCCAGAGAATGTATCACGATAGGGATTAGACTTGCTAGCAAAGTTCTAGTCAAACACCACAAAAAAGCTGAACAGAAAAGAACGATTCCCAACATCGTTATTTTTAAGCGCTATGAAATAGCATAACGTGGAAAAGAAGAAAAAAAATTAAACTACTGCCACACAAACAAGTACAGATTTCATTCTCGCGGCATCGCTCGAGGATAGAAAAGTGGCGGCAATACAAAACTGCACAAATGATCATATCGGCAATGTTATATCGTCATATTGTCACTACTGAGAATCCTTTTACATTTTTTATTTGGTTATTCCTGCTAGTTAGGGCTGGGCGATGT
The DNA here is from genome assembly GCA_033441825.1 of Pangasius elongatus. Taxonomy (NCBI): domain Eukaryota; kingdom Metazoa; phylum Chordata; class Actinopteri; order Siluriformes; family Pangasiidae; genus Pangasius; species Pangasius elongatus. Next base: position 16,123,104 of record JAKKZN010000020.1, on the reverse strand, counting down.
GATAAAAATGACGGTGTTACGATATTTTTCTCCGATACACAATATGTGTGTAAGTATATAACTCTGATAACCAACTGCCAGCAAACACTTTTAAGTCTACGATGTCTACAAAACCAACCAACAAACTGAAAAGGATGAAAACTTGTAACAAATTCTAATAATAAATAGAAAAAAAAAAATAGTTTTAAAGGTTAAGCACTAAAGTTTGTTATTGCTCTTTTTTTCAGAAAAGTTCATCGTGGTATAATTTATCACAGCATCGGTGTAATATCTCGAATATCTCGACACATCACCCAGCCCTAGTGCTCCTCGCTAGTTCAGACATCTGCAAGGTGTACGCCAGCATATCTTACAGCCGTCAGGAAATTCGTTGTGCGATGACATTAACGATGTTGAGCTGAATTGAATTCTAATCTAAACCGTGAAACCGTGAGAAAGTAACGCTTCATAATTTATGAATCGCAAGAATTTCAGCTAACATGCAGAATCGTGATTGGATGTTTTGAACCATTTGCTACAGATACAGTTCTTTTACTAAAGCCTGTACTTTTAGCTTCGTGCTCGTAGCTGAATGCGCGCTGTTTGTGCAGCTAGTCAACTATTCAGGCGACTCGTGCAAAGCAAAGGGGTTCGTTTGGGATGTTAAAAGTCACAGAGTGAGTGAGAGAGCGAGGGAAGAGAGAACGCTGTAATTACTCGCCCGTTTTTTTTTTTCTTTTTTCCCTGTTGACTTTGTGTGCTTTTGTTTTATGTGCTTTTTATTCCAGTAGCTTTCAAGAATAAATTTAAAAGCCCGATGGTTCTCAGAGTGACATCCAGGAAGCAGTGCGAACGAAAAAAACTTCCTTCCATTGGGAGAAATTACAGCATACCATCACCAAAATTATTACATTTATATTTATATTTATTATTGCTTAATTGTTGTAGGTAGTCGCTTCTTTAACTGGTCTAATCCGAACAGAAAAACAGCTTTGACCCAGGGCTGGGCGATATTATATCACAATACTCGATGATCAAAGTCATACTTCATTCATACAACAAAATCATACTTTTATTTAAAGGTTACTAAAATAAAATGACACGGTTAAGGACGAGAGAATCTGCATCATGTAGAGAAAATCTCCATCTTTTAACATTGTAAATATTCAAAAAATTAACATAAAAATTAGCAGCTTCCTTTTTCTATTCATTGTCATTATTTAAAAAAAAGAAAGCTCTAAAAAGATATCAAAATACCTACAATATCTCAGTAAAGTGTGCAGTAGCATATTTTATTATGATACTGATATTATATTCTCATATCGCCCAGCCCTACCTGGACCTCGTGTGTTTTGTCAGTTGAACGTTCAGGAATTTAAAAAATAAAATAATAAATAAAATAAAATTAAAATTAAAATAAAAGCTCTGTGGATCCACGTATTTGAATAATGAGACTAATATTTGATTTGATTTCATAAAATAAATCTGTAATAACGGGACACATGGATTTTTATTTTTTAAATTTTTTTATTTATTTTTTTTTATAGCTAAAGGAGACCGAAAGAGCTGAGAACGTTTCAGAACCGCGAATTCAGCTTGTATTATTTATAAGAATTTTTTGTGACGATGTTGCTTGCACATGCTCAGTAAGTTCATGTTTTATTAGAAGTCTGAAGGCGTCTAGGATTTAAAAAAATAATGTTAGAAGATTTTTGTCTCGTAATTAAGCACATAAAGCTGGATCCTCCCTTGCTCTTCTGTCACTTTGATGATGCCCATGCTGGAAAGCCCGAGCCACATGGGAAATGGATTTGTGAACTGATTATCGGACCAAGTCGCAGCTCTGTGAGGCGCAGTGCTGTTTCTGTCTTCACATCAGGATACAACTTAACTCTAAAATCGCTTTAAATTGATTATTCGTTAGTCAACAAATGGTTTATTTCTGAGTTTCAGTGACAGACACAAATTTAGCTTTTTTTTACAAACACAAAATTACAAAATTACTTCTGAAATCGGTTCAAATTAAATAATAACGTGTAAATTTTGTAGATAAATTTTAAAACATTCAGATTTTTATACGTTTTTTTTTTTTTACTCAATAATTTCCTGCACATTTTAACATTTTAAACACATTTTAAGCTTTTCTTCATTCACAATTTTTTCAACAGGAAGCAAAGGACATTAGAGAAGGGGAAAAAAAATGAGACAAAACATAACTGCTGAAAAATATGTGCAACATTTTATTTCTAAAATATTACGCATTTTTAAAACGTTGTTGTCCGGAGTGAAATAAAATGAAAATACATTTACAACACACACAGCAATTGCTCTGTTTAGGTTTGAAGGTAAACGATGTCTTATTTAAACCAAAAGAAAACTAATGTCTGCTATAGTCGAAACGGTTTATTACTCGATGAAACGTTTTTAGACGTGCGATGCCCGAGACGTTTCGCACGTGTCACCGTCAGCCATGTTGGATTGAATAATAAAAATCAGGATAATGGTGGATATGATACTGCAGTGGTTTACATCTTCAAACAATACAACCTTAAATTAACTGTCTACGAGTGTAGATGCTGCACACGAAAGGGTTGAACAGTTTTCTTCTTGTAGCTAGTCACTAAAAAAAAGAAGAAAAGCTAAAAAGAAAAAAAGAAAAAAAAAGCCCGGCATGAACTTGCGCCGAGGTAAACAAGTTGCACCTTGATACACAAAGGCAGGAAATTAACGTGAAACCCCAAAGGTGTTATTTGGAACTGATGAATCTGCGTTTACTGTAAAATTGTACGATATCGATGACTCTATGAGGGCGTGGTATTACTCAGAATTTTACTCTTGACATCCTGTGCTACGGAAAAACCACATGACTGAACATTTTATCAGGTTCCTTACGTTGTAGCGGTCATGAGGGCGACGGTGCGAAACCAGAGCTTGATAAGCATCTACAATGGAGCCATGTGTCTTAAGGTAGAGATGGTTGGATTAGGGATAGAGGACTATTCCTTAATTCTCACCTTAATCCTGGTATCCAGTAGAAATCCGATAGCGAAATATCCTGTTCTGAGATGCTTTCTGTACACGTGAGCACCGTCGGGGAAAAGATCGTGATTTTTTTGCTTCATCCATGGCTTTATATCAGTTCAGGCTCTGAATGTAAAAGCCTATTCTGAGTAGTGCGGCACAATATATCAAAATTATCAGAATATCGCAAATGTAAATATCGCGATATGCGTATCGCAAGGGCTTGCAATAGAGATTGCTTTCTTTTCCTCAAAAGAACATGAAACATTTATGGTGGTTATGTCATTTTCAGTTTTTAAATATATATATGTAATTTAAATTGATTTTACACACTTATAGCATTATAGTACCGCATATCGCATTATTTAACAAGCTATCGCATATCGCGTTTTTCTTCAATATCGTGCAGCCCTGATGAGTCGTAAACGCATCATGAGTGAAAAGTGAGTCATCTGTTCTGACTATGACCGCGTTTGACGTGCTCAAAACCATCAATCATATCAACACCCAGATACGGTCAATCTTAACAGGGAGAGAGAGCGTAGGCTGTGAAGCTCACGCAGCCGTTTAGCGATATATATATATATATATATATAGTGCGTCAGGATTCACAATGCGAACCATTAAATCAGCAAATTCTCACTTCAGACTTGCTAGCATGGCTAATCGATGCTTGGACACGTGTGGATAAGGAAGGATAAAGCATTTGGATCTTTGTAAATTTCCTTCAATTTTCTATCCAGTCCCATATTTTTATTCTCATTATTTAGATGGCTCTAGAACGGCTGTTTGGAAAGAGGATGGTGGTTTGGTCGAGACAAAAACAAAACAAAACAAAACAAAAACGCCAGATGAGAAGCGTTCGGTCCAGACAGTCAGACAGCCTATTTTTACCAGGAGGAAAACATCAAGCCGGTGTCTCAGCACTCCCACAGGAAGCCATTTTGGGTCTACCACATCCAGGCTGTCACCCCATTCTTACAGGAATCAGTGCAGACAAGCAAGCGTGGGCAGTGCCGTGTTCTCGTGGAAACACTCTCTTAGCAACCTCCTCGTTTTTCCACAGAATTTTTTACTTAATATTAGGGAGTGAGCTTTATGGGGTTTTTTTTTTCTGTCTGTTTTTAGCAGTGATGTTATTCTGTAGTTTCAGGCAAAGTGAGAGATTGTGTCCCTGACTTCCTGTGGGGGTAAAAAGCGTGGTCGGTAATCAGGAAGTGAAGTTTTCCGCCTTTGAGTCACTGAAAGAAAGACTCAATGAATCGCACCCGGATCCTGAACTGACTTTACGATCAAAAGCTAGTCAAAATGTTTATTAAAAAAAAAAAAGGGAAATAATAATAAATAATAAAAAATAATCAGAAATACAATAAATAAAAGCAGTGACAGAAAAAGGAAAATAAAAACAATATAAAATGTAAAAAAAAAATTTAAATAGAATATCCAATACCAATAGTGATACTGACTTCTTTACAAACTACTGAGCTTTAAAATATTTTTTAAATTGAAGCGCTTAAAAAAATACAGGAAAAAAAAATACATAGCTAAAAACATGACTTACACTGGCACTGCAGATATGATGAATATAATAAAATATAAATATATTAAAAATCACTCAAAATAAAATAAAAGCTAGTCTCTTTATAACTGAACATTTGCAATTCCAAAAATTTGAAATCTAATTCCCAGCTTTTCCATTTGTTACAGGATCGGATCAAATTCATTTGCTTTTCTTCTGATATCCGATGCACTACTGATCCTGGTATATGAAAATGTATATAAAGTCTAAAGTGAAAAAAAAATGAAATAGATATGAAAAAAAAAAGCATGAAACAGACTTCAATTCAAAGAAGTTTGTTTTAAATCAGCGTTAAAGCATGGTATTCAGCACCGAAACACAGGAGCAGGTTTTAATTGGTTAGTTTTCATCACCACGGCTTCACGGGTCATGGAGATCAGCATTGCGCACCGACTCCATGACGCTAGTGCCTTCTCCGCTGGTGATGCGTCACCGAATTCCTCCGTGACCATATATACTGGAGCTTTAGAGACTGTGCAATCTGAGCCTTGCTAAACCTGCAAGTTCACAGGCATTGAGGAGGCGTTGGCCGAGGCAGCGCTGTTCCCCGGAGACATCATCATATATCTCAGAAGACGAGCAAGCTAGAGGAGAGGAAAGAAGAGGAGAGGGGCTGTCGGTAGCAAGGAAACCAAAGCCAATGTGGCAGATGGCCAGTTTCCAATTGATGTAGACCTTTTTTTCTCCAAAGTGGGCCCTGTACTGCCAAAGAAAGAAAGAAAAAAATGCCTGTTAGTTGTAGCCAGCCAAGCAGAAAAACCTGAAGTACAATTTTTTGCTACATTTTCTTTTTTTCTAAAAGAGGATTGCTCTTGTTAATTCCCAAGCGTTGTGTTTCAACCTGTATAGCTCAGCGCTTTTCTCTCCTCTCAGAGCTCGGGCGAATCCTCTGCATTGATTTAGTTGTCCAACGTCAGGGCTGTAATTGCAATGCGCCAGTGGGATGGGCTCTAAAGATAAGCACTTTCTCCACTTATCGATCCGCACGGACTCTTGCTGCATTGCATCTGCTCGAAAAAAGGAAAGGGGAAAAAAAAACGGCTGCCAGTTACTCCAGTCATCAGCTATTTCTTAGGGATAAATGTTGGATGAGGTTCAAATGGATACGATCAGAGAAGACTCTACTGAAATGCATGTCAGCAAAAGATTTACAGCCAGTGGATGAAAAACTAAAGAGCCACGAAGCAGAGCTGTAGAGTCGAGTGCAAAAGTTGGTGAAATTGAAGAACATGTACCTCTCTTTTAAAAATGTACCAACCAAAAAAAGTTCAGAATGAAACGTGGGTGTATTCTACAACCCCGCAGTCAAAAAGTGAAAGACTTAAAATTCATTTTGTCTGGGAGAGGGGTGTGTGCAAACTTTTGCACTGTACTGTACTGTATTAATATCCTGTATGAAATGTGTACGATTAGATATTTCTTATTTACCGATATGTCTTACGTAGTGACCATTAAAGGATCAGGTTCACTATTCCAGTATTTTTATATATAAATGAACATCTGGTTATCGTTTTAGGTTACAGTTTATTTTCTTCAGTAATCGTTCTATTTTAATGAAAGGTTAGAATTCTCTCTCATTTTCAGTGTGAGATGAAGCTAATTGACCAAAGATATTTTTTCATAACGCATCTTTACCGAGGGTGCCAATAATTCTGGAGATCTCTGTTTGAAGAGCGTGGTGTTATAAGTGCAGCAGCTTTGCCCAGCACAGTCTCCAGCAGAGAGAGAGAGAGAGAGAGAGAGAGAGAGTCGTCTCGAGTTACAGCATTGAATCAATAGCGTGGTAAATGAAGGTCACGGAGAACCCAATGACCTCACATGCTTGAGGACCCCATCATGCTGAAATGCCATGGTTTTCTTCTCCTTGTCTCTCCCCGCAGCATTGGAAGGTGTTCGCCGAGGTGAACGAGGTCTTTATCCTGGTGCCTGCTCTTCTGGGCCTGAAGGGGAACCTGGAGATGACACTGGCCTCCAGACTGTCCACCGCAGTGAGTTTACACAAATAACCTACAGACCAGAGTGAACCCATGTATAATAAACAACGACAGGGTCATGCTGTTGGGAGAAAACAATCAGTGACGGGCTAGTGTCATGGAGCTTCGTAACGTTACTGTTACCATTACCAGAGAGTTTATTCCACTTACACCACAGAGATGTGGCAACAATTACATTTATTTATTAATTAAAGAACTTCATACTTTTTTTATCTGTTTATAGTTACATGTAATGTCATGTAGTCTTTCCAGAAATGTCCTAGCTACAGCTTTTCGACAGATCTCGATTTGAGTGCACTCTTAAAGCCACCACAGCACATTTTTCAGCCATTGCAACAAATTCCATTAAAGATTTCCTCTAACATCGTCATCAAACCTAAACAATACCTCTGAGTAGCTTTATCTTAGTAAGTAAGATATTCCAGGCGTCGTGTATCATCAGCTAACCAGCCAGCTGAAGTGTTTAACTTTTTGACGTGGAAAGCCAAGGAGCTTAATTCACTGTTAAACCTTTTTTATTATTACTATTTTCTTTAAAGATCACAGCTCAAGTAGAAGTCTGGTATTCAAGCTCTCGGTCACAGTTTTATGACCTGACCTTTGGACACCTGGCTGGTGTGCTTGGGTCTTCATGTTGTTTGACCTTTGCGAGAGTGTGTTTACTCGGACGTCTCCCTTATTTGTGGTTTAAGATGAACAGTTTATTTAGCTGACTTTGGACCAGAAAAAAAACAAGTGACACCAAAAAAGTTAGTCCAGCTGATAAGTAGTAGAAGCAAGGAGGACGTAGAGGAAAACATCAGGGACGTCAGCTACTGTTTGTTTTGAGGATCAGTATATATTCGTCTTATCTCACAAGGAACGTCAATATCATGAACAGCCAATAGCTGCGATAAAAGAATTTGACGAATAGTAATCCTGTGTTCACGCCGGCAGTGACTCATCATCACAGAGTGATCACCAGGTTCAATAAGAACTGGCGATCTACAGTGACGCAGAATGGGTGGGGCGAGTGATGTAAACAGTTCAGAGGAAATATGAGTAGAGATAGCTCACTGCTTAAAATATGAATAGGGCACAAACTAACTCAAAATGGCAGCTATATTGCGTAACCCTACATTCCCTGTGCAAATTAGGTATGAGCAACAAATCCGAATGATTTGCTCGAATGATTCCTTGGACCAATCCTGACGTTTCTTCAGTTCCACACTCGCAACTCTAGTTCTGCTTGCTCTTAATTCCCATTTACTGTTGGACTGGAGAAAAAAAAAAAACATAACTATGGTTTCTTCTTTCTACCAAAGAAGTAAAGCTTGGAAGAACGTAGCAGAGATCATTAGCTTGATTTTCTAAACTACCAATAAAGCTAGTACGAAGCCAAGCACGTAACATGTAAGTCAACCAACCAAATTTCGCACTGATTAGTGTGTTATTTAATTTGTGTTTAACACAAACACTTCAGAAGCTAATGTACACAGTATAGCTACTGTCTGCTGGGGCGGTCGTGGCCTAATGGTCTGAGAGTCGGACTTGTAACCCGAAGGTGAACCTGAAGGTCGTGGGTTCGAGTCT
>JAKKZN010000020.1:16025963-16047389 GCA_033441825.1 Pangasius elongatus | reverse complement strand
GCGTGAATGTGTGTATCACACGTGTGTATCACACACCCAGGCTAAGCGCAGGTCGAGGAGGGCTGTGCTGAAGCTCTCTAGTCCTGTAGGTGGACTGGAGGTGGGAAGAGGGAAGATCCAGGCTCTGGGGGCTTTTGGGTTTGGCTGTGAGGTTCAATGGCTGACTGCTCTCCTATAACACAAAGAAAATATAACGATTCAGAAAATTAAAACGATTGAATAAAATGCCATGCAACTGGTAATGCTGCGAAGTAAAGGAAAGGAATCTGTACCTGTCGAAAGACTGTACCACTGGATCTTTTGATAGGGGTGGAGTGAGGGTTTGGGAGTAGATGCATGGGATATTCCACTGAAAACAAAACAAAAAAAAAGCCACACATAAAATAGGTGCAGGAACATCAATCATGAAAACGAATTAACTGGGATGATTACAAAGTCTTTGAACAATGTTTCGCCAGTAGAGTATTTCATCGATTAAAACAAAAAAACAGACGAAATGAAGGGGGAAAAGTAGGAGAATGGTTCCTTGAGGAGTTTTTTTCCGCCCAAAACCATTAACTCATTGACCAAAGTAGCCGTCATGTCCCTAACCCCAAGCTCCAAACTTGGACAAAACAACAAAAAAAACAACACTCGTCCTTCAAACGCAACGCGCCGAACAGCCACTTCTTTTCTCCTATTGTGCGCCGCTCTTTTGAGTCACTTTTTCCTTAAGGGAACATGCAGTACGTTTGTGCTTCAGCTTGTCCGTGGCTTTCCACCACCATCAGTGCATACTCCAAATGAAAAGACGACCCTGAGCCTCTGCTGAGGCCTTCTACAGTCTGCACACCGAGAAGCAATTCAACTCGGCTGACCTCTAGTCGAGCTTCTCGTGTTTACACAAGAGGAACAAAAGCGGGAACACCAGCGCCGAGGCATTCATTCGCACAATTACTGCTTTTATTTAAAAATTAGACCTTGAGATTAAGGGAAGAGGAAAGAAAAAGGGAAATCGAAAACTGAGATGCACTGAGGTCAGAAACTCTGAGTTTTCCGAGAATTTTATTCATCAGAAAATTGCCTATGACCCAGGTGTCATCGCTTTCTTTCTTTCTTTTTCTTTTTTTTTTTTTTTAACTCATTGTGCATTGCAACACATTAACAAAAGACAAATCACACTCAGTAACCTTGGTCCGCAAAAGACCAGCTCAAACAAAAAAAAAAAAACTTTTAAAGGTGCGGAGGTTGTTAATATTTGAAATCATTTGCTTAGATCTCTTAGACAGAAAGCATTTGATCAATGTGAGAAGATTAGCCGCTGAACCCGGTTCCTCCGCTCGCAGTGTAAAAGCTAACAGTTACACAATACGGAGCTGACGTCCGACGTGACAAGAGTGCCAGGATTCCAGAAACAAAACACTCCATTTATTGACTGATGAAGCAAGGAAGGAAGAATGAGAAAAAAAAAAAAAAAAAAAAAAAAGAAGTGAGCACAGACGGAAAGAAAGGAACAAAAAAAAAAGAAAAAAAAAACAATACAAGAAAAGAAAAAAATGACGCAAGAAGAAAGCAAGCCTGACATAATGTAAAGAAGGGTGTGAAGAAAAGACGCATGAATGAACACAGCAAAGAAAGAAAGAAAGAAAGAAGTGAATAAAAGGAAATAAAGACAAATACAAAAAAAAAGACGGAACAAACAACATAAGAATAAAGACGGATGGAAAGAAAGAACAAAGAAATAACTGGAATTGGCTAGAATTAATGTTTAGTAATATGAATGCTACATGGACTCAAGTTACATAAATCCATTTTTCTTTTTTTCTTTTTTTTTAATTAGTTGACAAATGTATCAGCGCAGCAGTAAACACTCTGCAACGCCTTCAGACTTCTTTGCTCTCTTGATTTAACAAAATTCTGTAATTTCTGTAAAGCTGCTTTGTGACAATGTCCATTGTTAAACGTGCTATACAAATAAACCTGAATTAAACTGAATTTAACAAAACCAAGCTATCCGGTGCAGAACTTTCCAGAATCTTTGCTCACACCATGAGACCACACACCTCCTTCTATCGCTCCTACTATCCCCCTCTGCTCGCTGCTGGTGGAAGTTTCCATGACATTTCCATGGAGATGGCTACAGCAAATTAAAAACTCAAATTCAAAACTCAAGTCCTCGGCTAACTGCCTAAACAAACAACAGCGCAGCCTCGAACGTGTTCGCCTGAGCCTCGCCGAACCTTTGTGACCACGTCGCAAGCCAGAAGAACTTTGACATAAGTCTGAGTCATCAGGAGACGCCGATGTCTGAGGTAAGTTTCTAAAATTTTCTACAATGAAAGAATAGTTATTGCATAATGGTGTGGTCTTTTACAATGCTATACTGTAGCACTGCAGCAGGTTAGATCACTCGTGCAAAAAAAAGAAATCGGAAAGAAAAAAAAAAAAACAACCCATGCCTGTCATCCAGCCCACCATGCAACTGAGCTAACAGTTTTAAGAAAAAACTCGACTATTAGTAGTAACGTTACCTAGCTAGCTAAAGTTGTGATGTTTTAACCAGCTGAGGAAATGAACAGATAGTCAAAACAAGAGCAGTTACCATTCTGCTGACTAGTTTAACTAGTACCAAGCTTAACTTCTCAGAATACAAAGCTTAGTATGCTAAATAGTTCACATGTTTTGCAGATAGCATTAGGACAGAGAGAGGGTGGGGCAGAGACACTATATATGAATGCATTTAAAAACATACTAGTAAAAAAAATCTCATTGTCTGTTTGCTTGTGATATTACAGTGCATGGTTGAGGAGGGAGGATGTGGAATGAGAGAGAGAGCAGGATGGAGAAGCCACAAATGCACAAACAGAGAAAAAAAATGCATAAAAAAAAGATCAACCAATCACCAGGTTAGAGGTCAAGACAAAATATCCCAAATTCAAAGAGGGAAGAAGTCGGGTAAGTTCCCACTGGACCCCGTCTTCCTTACGTACGCCAAGTCAGTGTTTGAGAGAAACCTCGCTTGTGGTGTTCTTGTTTTGTGGAGCAGTAATTGTTTGAGTTTCACATTTTCTAACCTACCCAACCAGCTAACAATGCATTTTTACTTGATGGAAAGATATGTGATATACTGTACAACACACACGTACACACAAAACACAATTGTGTATGCAGTACCTTCTCCTTCAGAGGTATTTCTATTTCCTTATTGTTAGCACTGCCTACCTTCTCATTTCGGGTTAAACTCTAATCGCCCATTAAAGGTATGAAGAGTATTATTATGGGATAAGGATACGTTTAAACATGCTCTGAGACACTCACCTGGCTTGCAGGGAATGGGCTGAAGCGGGAGCCCCATCTGTGTATCAGAGGACACGGGCAGTGGCTGTGCGTTTGGGTGGAAAGCCGGGATCATCACATAGGGCAAATTCACCTGCTGAAGCAAAGGTCAAAGAGCACACGGTCACTCCAGTAGAACAGGTCTAGTCCTACTACACTTACTAAAACTGATTCAGATTTATGGTGGGTTGGTGAGGCTTCACCTGGATCTGCTGCTGCAGGAGGTTGATCTTGTGCTGCTGTTGGATCAGCTGCTGCTGCTGTTTAGCAATCTGAAACACACACACACACACACACACACGAACATCGGTCACTCAAAGCATTCAAGAGGTTTCTACTTTCATGCAGGTGAGAGCGAGTGTTCAGATATGAAGACCGACTCTGCACGATTCATTCATTCATTCATTCATTCATTCATTCATTCATTCATCCTTAGTTACTGCCTGGTCAGGGTCAGTGTGGTTTAAATAAGGCTACTAGTTTGCTTATACATTGGGAAATACAACAAAGTAAATGTGTTAGAAAAAAAAAACAAATAATTGGCAGGTACATAAAAATGGTTGTGCCCATTTTTAGAAACTAATTAAAAACTGGAGTGATGTAGCCAGAACTCGCACAATATGCTGACACTGCTGTCATTTCTACGTCTGGGGTTTTCCCCTGTTTTTTTTTTTTTTTTTCTCAGAGAATTGGCAGGGTTCAAATTTAATTCTGAAAAAAAAAAACCTTCTCTCGCCCACTTTGGGTTTAAAATCACATACAGATACAGAGATACAGGTACAGAAGTGAATACTTGGTGTGGTAAACATACAGATACTGATATTTGGAACACTAAACAGATCCAGATATGCTGTTACTCCCCTGCAGGGCACTGATCTAGAATTAAGCTGCTTGAAGCAGTTTTCTTCTCTTATCTCTCTGATCAAGTCATGATCATTGTTGCTTCCTCTGTACCCCCTCTCATCTACATACACCTCTTCACTATCCTCCACTGCCATTTACTCGGGTCTTGGTTTGTCCCCTCACCTGTTCCTGCTGCTGCCGGGCCAGCTCCATCTGCTGCTGCTGTTTCTCCAGGAGCAGGGCGGCCATGTTCCTCTGCTCCGAGTGTGCTCCCAGCAACTGCTCCCTCAGCCCAGACAACTGGTTAATCATCAGCAACAGCTGAAGCTCCTTCTCAGCCAGGCTTTCTGGAGTGCCTACACACACACAAACACACACACACACACACACACACACACACACACACACACACACACACAGTTTGTCATTTCAAAAGGTTGGTTCAAGAGTAGGATAAACAATGACAAAAGAAAAACTTGAGAATTAAAAAAAAAACCCACAGAATATTTTCCACATGATTAAATGTCTCCTGCATGACTGTAATTCCGGAGTAATATATCGGCATGACATGCGACACTATGACACACGCTTGACATCCGCAGTAGTTTTGTTTACCTTTTACATTGGCAGTGCCTTGCAATCCCTTTCCCAAGATCTTCTCTCTCCAGTCTGCGTTCAGGATTTTCTCAATTGTGGGCAGCACTGTGGACCAAAAATCAAAACGCCAGCCTTTAATCATGATACCTTTAAAAAAAAGTTTTAAAATTAAAACTGAATTTTAAAATTGGCGGGGAGATTTACGGAAGCGCCTTGTTGCCATGCAAGAAAAAAAAATGACCTATCAGTATATTATTATTACAAACAAAGCATCTCGTTATTAGTAGAATAATAGTAATAAAAGACTTTTATCTTGCAGTGAAGTGCAAGTGTTTTCTCAAAATATGTAGTGAAAATAAGTAATTGCTTTTCTCTATAATGAGATGTCTTTCTCGTAATGACGAGATGTTTTCTCGTAGTGACATGCAACGTATGTCTCGCAATAACGAGATGCTGATGGGGATCTATGTTTTCTTCGAGATTTATCTTGAGGTAGGATGAAAAAACAATATTTACAATATAGACAAGAACACCGCCTGCAAACGTAGCTTAAGATTAACCGAATCGTAGCTGGAGCTACGTTCCCACTTCGGCTAACATGTAATGAAGATACAGAGCTCTATATTAGCACTGTCCAAACTGCATGCTTAAGTCAACATACACTCAATTCAAAGACATGACTGGCTCGGTAGTAGCGTTTGTACATAACGAGTTTCAGAAAGACTAACATAATTAATGGGTAGAGTCATTCATTTGGAATGACAGTAGCATACAAAGCACTTCTTGTGTACAATTACAATTTCACCTTCACACACAGAGGCAGCTGTACAATGGGTGTCTTACTACTGATGCCAAAGTAGATCGAAAGTAATAACCACACCTTACTTTTTTTTTAGCTGAATTAACAATGCAACTTCTTTAATGCAAGACTAAAGAAGCAAGCTTCGGTCACCGAACACGTCATCGGGGATCACGAGGGTTAAATGGAAAATCATGTCTTATTGGGCGAAAAAAACTAAATCTGTAAAAGACTCTGATGGAATATTTATCATGACCTTCAAGATTTCTGCATAGAACTTTTCAAATATGAACCTTTTCTCACTATTTAGTTCAAACTCTGTGCCTCATGACCTGCCACGAACACAAACACACCACTTGAATCCATAAGTGGCTGAAAGCGAAGAGAGACAATTGGCCTTCATTTAAACTCCAAATGTCAAGATCTGTCAAAAATGCTCATACTAGACCTTGGTTCATTTCATTTAAACAATGCACTTTTCTAGCTAGAAAGTTATGAACTAGTGAAGACTTGTCCTTAAAGGTAGAACTCACCCTCGGTGACATTCGGCTGGGCCTCGGGCCTGCTGTTGGGCCTCTTCAGCACATCCTGACTGCTGGGACTAAGTGTGTGTGCTTGCTCTTTGCTAGGTGAACCTGCCTGTGTATATAAAGGGTGTTCACTGTAACACTAATGTCTACATGGTTGAACTGGAAATGTACAAGTTCACGAAAATAATGTTTGGTACAGGGTAAACACACAGTGTTACACTAGCATACATGCAGTATATTCTGGGTATAAATAACATCCTACTAACATACCTAGGAGCATAAGTTACAATCCTCTGTGTGAGGACAATACAAGGTGAGCTATTAGGGCAGTGTGATTAGATAATAATGGGGCTGAGCAGTGATATGCAGTACAAATCACATCTTTAAGGTGAAGATTGTATTGATGTTTGCTTCTTACCCAGAAATGAGCACTGCCCCCAAACAAAGTTCTGCATTTCCTTAAAAAAACGAATTAGTAACACATAGATCTAGCTCAAGGGGTAGGATTGGTAGGGGCAATAGAAGTTTTAGGCCACCTGAACGTTTAATGCCTTCCCACTATAGATCACTATAGATCCAAGGGTACCCTTGGACGCCAGGTCTATTCACGGATCTTGGAATCAACTCCACCACTATTGGTTTGTTTTTGGGGAAGGGTTTTCATTGGCACTACAATCTGCCTTCTAGATCAGGGGGATCTACTCTTTGCAAGCTGCTCCATTAAATACAGACACACTGTACCATAAGCATCATCCCTACCTTAGGGGACTGAGTGCTGCGAGTCGTGGACTTCTCAGGGTCGCCTCGTTCGGCTGGCGGCCGTGATGACCAATCGCACGAAGGCGAGGACTGCTGCGACTCCCTGACTCCGCCTCCGTCTCCAGGCGCCTCCTCCAGCTTGATGCCGATGCCCACCATGGTCACGTTACCACCAGCATGGGGTTGTATCGCAGGAGGACTGGGCTCACACATTCTGTGAAAGCAATGACGTTTGATAATTTACATTAAACCAGAACCCTGGATTCATTTCTACAGCAAGCAAGCAGTTCCTGTTGCGATATCAGGATGAGGAATCTCTAATCAGGGCATTCCGCTGCCATTCTTTGGTTATCTGAGAGAGCAGGAAGGCCCAGGCCAACAGCTGACTGCTTTGCATGAGTAACAGAAGGGCTTTGTGAGCACCACACACAGGCCACCCCATTCAATCGCTTTTCAACAAAGCCCAGAATACGGTAACACTTCTTGTGGAACTCCAGGGCTTCAGAGCACTCGGGGCTGAAAGCAGGGGGGTGTGTATGTGTGCATGTGTGGGTATACACTTCTCAAGGACCTGAGTCTATCAACACAGCGGCAGAAGACAGATGGAAGACTCATGTTCTCCCTTCTCCCTAGACCTCGTCTCAAGTGGCAAACCAAGCCCATGTGCGATGATAGATGAAAGCAAGAGAAAGAGGGGGATGGATAAAACAAGAAAAAACAAGACGTTATTGTAGAAGTGGCTTAATTCTGGAACACTTCTCCATTCACTGTAGTTTTTTAGTAAGTCAAATACATATACACACACACACACACACACATAGTACAAGGCCTATTGTTGCATAGAAGGAACAAAGGAAGTATGAACAATGGGAAGGAGATCAACAAAAGCAATAGGCTGGGAACGCAGCAGGGTAACAATGCAGCTACAATGTGCCAAAAGGCTGCGGCTGGGGAAAGCAAAATAAACAAAAAAATGCGGAAGACTAACAAAGCTGCCAAAGGCAACAGTTCCTCCTTCAATTTTCATTGACTTTGCCAACACAAAGCCACCTATGAATTCACACTACACAAGGTCTTGGCCACTCAGTAGAGCTTTGCTATATTTGAGACCTAGAAAAGGTGGCTGTGGAGGAAACTAAGAGACAATTGATAATTGCCAGATAGCTCTGTAGTTGCCTAATGGAAGAGCACAATGAAGAGGCCTTCAGCTCTTCTCTGTACAATTCCGACCAGCATCCTGTAGAAAAAGGAAAAGGATACCAAGTGACACAACCAAAGTGCAAAAGAGTACGGGGGGAATTCGGTAGAACTGTGCAACAGTCTCAAGCCGCTTATCAAGTTTTATAAAAGTCAAAACAACCACGCACCAATCCAACTTGTTCGTCCTGGGAATCAGATGGTATGCGACACTGATCTGATACTCATATCATCTAAGTACCCAAGTCACCTCTCTGCAAGTTACACAAAAGAGTTGTATCTTGTGTTTGGGTGTCAAATCCAACCTGATACTGATAATCAATTTTAGACATTGGCTCTTTAGACCAGTACATCCCTAACCATGACTGATTCTTCCAAGGTCTGGAGGACACGGCACCCCTTCTTACCACTGGAACAGTGCACTTACATATCTCTCTTAACTAAACGCCAACGCTGGGTCTATTACAGAGAAGTATACACTACTATTAAGTTGCTACGTACTTAGCGGTACTTCTAGCTATCACAGATGGTCTGCGAGGGGAGCGCAGACTCGTCAGCTTATTCTGAGTGCACTTGCGGTTAAACAGGCATATTGTCGTTTTATTTGTAGAGTTAAAACCGTTAAAATGTCAGACAAACAATGCAGGAATTAGAGAGGAGTATGAAGGATAAAGCTCTTTTCAAGGCCCCCACTCCAAGGTAAGTGCAAAGTTGGCTTCCCTGGCAGATAAGATTTGCAGGTCGTTGACTGACAGTCATGTAGATAATGAAAAAACTGACTTGCGACAGTCCTAACTACAAACACACAGTGATTAATATTTCAAGGGTTTGATGTCCTAGTGCTTTAGACTTTAAACAGGATTGTGCACTCAACAGTTTATAACACTCTTGACATGCATAACATTAACAATAATATCCATAGAAGGAACAGAACAACCACCATGGACAGATTTTTGAATGACTGATATGCTAGAGAGGTTAGGATTTATTCCTAAACTTAAAGGACTGACCTAAGTCTTCATAAAGGACGTCACATGAAATTATGACAAATTGCTAAAAAAAAATTTTTTAAAAATCAACAACAACAAATATAACTAAAATTGCCTACTCAGTCTTGACTGTTGAGCTGTTCCAAATGAGACATAACAATTTTCATCTTACCTGTTGTGTGGTTGAGGAGCCATTTCTCTCGTCACTATAAACGTGCTTTCTGAAGTTGAGTCTTGTTCTTCGTCCAAGAATGGATATTATTGTATTATTAGTATGTCAAAATGCTGCCTACAGCAGCCTCGTACGCTACTACAACACGGTTTGGAATTCAGCCTTAGCTGAAGCGCCTCTGATATTGAATGCTTTCCATACGCACGACAATAGAACGAATGCCTCAGGTTGTCTAACAAGTTGCAGCACGTTAGTTCAACCAGCTAACTAACATCGTGCCCCCGGCGCCGCCAATGCAAATATCACATTACTCCCCCCCCACCTCCTTCGCACCAAGGGTTCCACGGTGGTTAATTTCCTCATTATGACAAGTTATTTTTGAAAAAGCCCAAACAATAACCAAGAGGAGTGCCAGGAAAACGCCTGAGCTCGAGGAGAAGTTAGTGTCCAACACATGAAAGACAAGCACGGCACTTGTAGTAACATGAATGACATGATGCCTGTTCGAACTTGCTGTCTGCGAGCAAGACGGTACTCTTCCTTTTCTTTCCTTTTTTNATCTCTAATATGGTGTGCACTAAATAATCCTGACATTTTGCCTGTGGCAAATAACACGTCTTGTTGAGTAACAGTTTGGCACTATCAAAATAAACACCTGCTTAGAAACACAGTATTTCTTCAATGAGGATGACTTTAATGGTGTTCATTAAGATGACAGAAACTTTCATATTGTGTTCAGACGAATTCATTTCACAGCTTTGTTTTAAAATCCAAAGTGAACTAGGCAGAATATAAATCAAGAGTGATTAGAGCAACTGTCCATGTACAGCATATATAAACTGAAAGGTGCAACTCCAAGCGAGTCTTCCAGCTCTGGAACGCTCAGCGACTGAAAACTAAACTAAACTGTGTCATTTCTCTGCTCTAACACACCTGAAAAATGACCCAGTGATTCGAATGAGGTGCGTTAGAGCAGGGAACCACACCACCCCATGCTGGTCAGACCCCCATGGTCACAGTTGTTCACTCCTGGTTCAGACACTTCAAGCCCCTGAGCATGTAATACCAAGCGTAAGCCCATTCAGCTGTCGGATGCCAAGAGCCGGAGGTTCCCAAACTCCTCCTGTTCACAAATGCGCTCCAGCAACAAAGTGAACCCTGAGCAGTGTCCCTGACCCGCAAAGAGCGTGCATGCACCAACCTCAAGAATGTCTGATCAGCCGTTGTCACCCACAGCTCATCTCTCATGTGCAGTGCCGTTTGCCAGCGTGGGAAAGCGGTGAAGCAAGTCATGGCACAGCTGCCGAGGTTCTCTATGACCCGAGTGCTCGGTGACCTCCTCGGAATGGAAACGCTCCTCTTGCTTTGCAGACTATCCCTGGCTCTGTCTGGGACACAGTGTGGCCACAAAAGCAGGCCTTTATCCAAAGCAAACTGTGGCATTTGCATGACAGGCCTGCCTTCTCAATATTTACATATAGTTCGTAGTGCATACTACACCATATTTTTAAATAGGCATATAGGTCATAATAGGTCAAATACTGGATTTTTAAATAAAAAGCACTTTCTGTTTATGTGGTGACTGATATTAATTTAAAAATATTTTTAGTCATCCAAATGCTAATCAATCAGTCGTTGATCAATTTAATGACAGTGCAAAAAGTGGGTGGAAAATGTAATACTGGGGGTTATAAAGCAGAACAAAATGCAATACATGCTCAATAAACAGGGATGCTGTTTGTCTAACTCACCTACAGCAGCTATTGAAGCTCTTTATTTAAGCCATTTAATGCTGCATCAGGATAATGGGAGAAGAAAGTGCCTCGCCGGTTATTTAAACAAATTTCATTTTCTCCGTAAACCTCCTCAACAAATAAAATGCAAACGATTACAAACAATGACGGCATTCATCTGGCAAATTTAGAATTAAAAAGTCATGACTGTCATGGATGCTATTTATCCACCGTCAGTCAGGCATAACTCTGTTTACACTTAGCCTTAAGCTTTCCAAACACACGTGTCAACCAAATTTTTAATAAATGCATAAAACGTTCAATCCAGTCTATGCCACCTCTACAAATTAAACATCCTACCATGTGAAGGAAATCAGCATGCCATTATTCAACCATGTTGCACAATGGGGGATAGCCAGTAGAGACTCTTTATTCTTTACACTCCAGGTCATAATGGTCCTTTAATATGGATTTTCCACTTCCCTGCCAGGGACAGCCCCCGCTCAGTCCCCTCCACACAGGTACGGGTCTTTGGATGTTTTGAATAAAGGAAGGAAAAAACAAATGCAAATCGACAAAGATCCAAGAGGAGACAAAACTCCAAAGACGGTTTGCCTTGTACGTAAAAACAAATACCGCATGACCACCGATGCCACGATTTTGTACCCAGACACCGTTTATGACTCCTTTCACATGCTAAATAAATGAGACACACTACCGGGTAAACTCCACAATTAACGCACAGACTAGGTGCGATTAGATCTACACAAACTTTGAATATACCATTAATAGTAATATGTACAACTTAACAAATCTACACTGCCATCTCAAATTGGCCTTCGATATTTATCTTCGAACAAAAGCTGGATCACATCATCTGGCCTGTGTCTTTTAAGAGCCTCGAAAGAAAAGAAGAAAAAAAAAAAAGTCTCCTAAATAAGACGTCTTAACAGGATGATGACACAACCATGGTTTGGACACACACACAAAAAAAAAATGGGGAGAGAAGAAAGGCGTACGCTGCTGCTGGGGCTTTTCTCCCCCACTCTTCCTTCTGCTTTTCAGAAATAGAGGTTAAAAAGCGCACTCTTTCATCGTAGCTCTCCAGGCCTGAAACAGTCCGGTTATTGTGCCACTGAGCGAAAGGCTAGTGTGGCATTTATCTGAGACACAAGAGGAGGATGGGGAGAGGGGGGCAGTGAATGAGGGGGAAGGCACACACACACAAACACACTCCGAATAAAGAAACATAACAAGAGAAGAGGAATAAAGGATGTTTGTGAAGGGCCCCCTTTCACGCAAGGAAAAAAAAAAAAAAAGCCTCACAAAACCAGCTCTCCAATTTGCCAATTCCCTTCAGGCGAAGTAAGGGGGGAAAAAAGATATTAAAAATGTACTGTTTTCTAACCCTTGCGCACTTTTATGTCCCATCCTTTTGCATTTTTGTGTGTGTGTGTGTGTGTGTGTGTGTGTGTGTGTGTTTGAGAATTGGTTTCAAGAACACAACATCACACTACTAGCTTCATAATATTCGGCCCATCGCTCGCGCCCTTGAACCGCGGGATAAACAGAGATCTTTAAGATGCCAGGGCCACGCATCTGTGGTGTTGCCATGGCGACCCGGCCATCCTCTTTTGTGTGGCGAGGAACACAACAGGTAATTCTGAGCAACTGCTGGTCCCATTATTGAACCCGCTGTCGAGTGCGGCTCGCGGAAAAAAAACAAAAAAAACAACATGGGGCGTAACCTCATGGCAGCTTCCAGATTTAAAAATAGCAGAGTAAGTTTTAGTGAACGGATCTAATGTGAATATAGTGTGAAGAGATGTGATTGGAGTTAAGAGCTTAAGAATGCTGAATGACATCTGGGAACAGCTTTTACGGGCTGTGGTGAAATATTAGTAACGTGTTTAGGTTAGAAAGGAAATGTGTTAGAAAGCTGTTACATACGATATCTCTAAATGATTAACTGTGGTGTAAAAAAAAAAAGGTCTAGGAACAACTGCAACCTCTTTAAAAATGCTAGAATCTATAAATATACATCTTTTTATATAAGCAAGGGTGGAGAGAGTAAAGTAAATGTACTGTTACTTCCCAAATAGTGTCAGTAGAGTAAGAGCACTCATACGAAAAACTACTTAAGTGAGTATTTTTACTCAGAACCGGATCTTCAGCCGGTTTCTTCAAATTAGAGGCGAGATTCCTCGATGCCGAGATCTCGACAGGCTTCAGAAGGCAGAGCCGACGTGCCGTGAGAGTTTTACCTCAGGAACTGTACACAGTAATGAGAGCATTTGTAATTTTGTTATTTTACACCCCTGCGTATAAGCAATGCCCCCATGTCCTCCTCTCGCAAATCAATTAGCCAGCTAGTTAAGTGCTAGTTAACCAAGTTGCATTTGTCATCAGATCTGTAATTTTACGTTGAAATATAACTGCCTTCACCCTTAAGGTTTGTTTAACACTTTTTAACTCTGGCTGAGTAAGCTAGCTAGCTTAGCATGCTGAAAATTTCCCCTGTTCCAGCCTCAGACCTGATTGGGCCAAACTGTATATTTAGTGACATCACAAACTGATCTAATATGTAACCCCGCCCCCATATTAAAAGTTGTATACTTAAATGGAAAAACCTGACTTTTGTGCTGTGGCAACAAATTAGATATTATCAAATTAAAAGTCACACTTTGCACCTTTTCTGGGATACACACCGTTTTTTAACAGACTGCCCACTTCAACTTCGAATGATATCTAACGATAAAACACATTCATCAAACTAATAACTGTAAATGTAAATTGGATGATGATGATGAGGGGGCATCGGATTAACTTCTACAACCTGCTTTACTAAACTGGAAACTGCTGATATAAAATTCTGGGTAAAGAGAGAGACCCAGTTTTCTGAAGATTGTCCTTTTTTTTAATGAGATTTATTTATTTATTTATTTATTGTTTGACACAGGGGGTGTCCAGAGGAAGAAACGGTGAGACCTTCACCATCCAGGACATCCTGAGATGGCCCAGGCCTTCACCAGAGCACGTGTTCTCCTCCTGCTACAAACAGGATACATGCTTGCTCTACATGCCTGGGCAGGGAGGCCACAAACAACAGTGGGAATATACAGAAAGAATAAAAGACCTTTAAAGAAGATTAGACAAGCCCTAAAAAGAAAAGGAGAGGTCGATTATAAAAGGAAGGATCAAAAGTGGGGGGGGAAGGTAGGTGATGCAAATTGAACGGTTCCACGACATGAAGCAGAAACTTCCATTACACACGTCGCGCATAATAAAAGACGTCGTAAAGGAAATATGGTTTTGCTGTTGTGGCTAATATAAGATTCACGGTGGTCAGAAGGGGCTGAGTGTGTTTCTGTAACAGCACAAGTAAATCACAGGTTTGTATTAATGTGCTCGTTCTGATCCGTTATCATTTCTGTAGTAACAGCTCATCCGTTCCACGTGAGAGTAATAAAAACCGATTAACAAAACATATCGTAACTTAACAAAGTCGTTCTTTAAAAAAAAAAAAAAACATGTAAGTGTTGATACGGTGAAGTTTTCTCTGTAAGGAGGCGGAAGGAGTCTCCAGTGTCAGCACTTTGTAGCAATTTTCTGACATGGGAACGTGTTCGTGACAGAGGAGTTTACTCTCTGTGGTTTCTCGGTAATATGACGAGCTGCGTTTCTTGCCTTATTAACTTCTAGAGAGAGTAACAAAGAGAGGCTGGTGGGGGAGCAAGTGATAACAGGAACTAACTTGTTTCATGGACATTCCACAATGTTAAGTGTAACAATAAAGTGATTTTTTTTTTTAAAAAAAAGTAGGCTGTTTAATTCATTAATAAATTAAAACATTGTCATTTTGCGTAAACTGCCGTGGTGTAAGAGGAACACTCTGGGGTGTGCTGTTGTATATTTATATATATAAAAAAATATAAAAAACTTCAAGGTAATTATATTTCTGTTTTTATTGCTTTCTAATTAAGGGGCACGTGACAAATCATTGTTTGACAAATCAAAAATTTGCACTAATCCAAATATGGAATTATGTTAAAAAGCGCATTAGATACAAACTGCAGAACTTCCAGTGCATCACTCGCTGCTGATTCGACCAGAAGGCTGAATGAGACAGAACGAATTTGTAGTCGCTGAAGACAGATGAAGAAAAATATTAAATTCAACAGCCATCTTGAATACATAGATCATATTACACAGTGTGAGCACTTAAAGGAAAAAAAAAAGATAATTGGTAAAAAAAAAAAATATTTTTCTGAAAGCGGGTGTGAAGTTTGCACTTCTCGACCACATCAATGATGGCACGGAGCTCCTTTACGTACACACACACGAACCATCCTTAGCTTTAATCTCCCCATCACTGATATACGCGTAGTTCTAAGAAGACAAAGATAATATCAGATGTATAAGCTGTTATAATTGGTATCACATGAGATACCGGATATAAGCGTTGATACACAAAGCGACAGAGCTCATAAGCTAATGAGACGAGCGAGACAGTAACATACTCCTTGTGTGTGTGTGTGTGTGTGTGTGTGTGTGTGTTAAGAGTGGCGTATAAACTACTCCAAACTCCAAATGTTTTAGAAAGTAGACAGAAAACAGAAACCAGGTATAGATCAGGTTTAACCTCACATTAACGAAATCTCTTCTGTGTAAACAAAAACTAAAAAAAAAAAAAAAAAAATGCTTGGTACAGATTCCCATCAGCAGTGAAAGAAGAATTTTCAACCCACGTTTCCTACTTTCTATAACAAATTTACACAGCATCATCCGACACACTTCAATGATTACATGCTTCAGTTACAGTGCCGGATGAGTCAGTCGAGGCGACGCAACCAAACCAGTTATTTCTCCCTCAGTAAGGCAGTGATATCGAGCGATATACTACAATAACTGTCACTCGTCAAGGATTAAATAAAAGGTGCGTTAATTTAATTGTGTTTCAATATCACGAGCAGACATCAAAAGTAGATTTGTCCCCCTGACGGTACTCACTCTCGCTGCACGGTATTCACGACACAAATATCTAACAGTCTTTGGTTTATTTTAACCAAATCATGAAGTATAGTGGTCTAGTAAATTATCGAAGGATATGAATAGCCTCCGTGTTCCCGTGGGCGATGGAGGGGGCACATGCAAATCGGGCGCGGTGATGTTTCCGTGGTACAATCTTCGCCAGTGAAAGCCCTCGCTGTGCTAAAAGAGCTGTTGTGAATTATTCCAGTTTGTGAAAAGAGGAATGAATAAACAAATAACCCAACAAAATAAAAGTCCAAACAAATCTGTCTGTGATAGCCGCATCTCAAACGAGCATGATCGCGAGGCCGGCCTTTCCTTATCTTATCTTTCGCAACACTAGCACGCGTTGTGCAGAATTCCGCGAGGTGTAACACTAAATTTGAGTTTATGGTGCTGGACAAATTATTAAGTCAATCAGTTACTAAGCTGTTTTTTTTATTATACGTCGCACACACAAGGGCAACACACAGAGAGAAAAACCGACCAAATTACAACGACAGAACTGACGGAAAAAAAAAAGAAGACTGTATAAAAACTTCTGTGCATTGTGAATATTTCAAAGACAACAGGGCGTATTTCATAACATATGTGAAAGACACAAATTCTCAGCATTTAGATTTAATTCAGCATCGAGGAAAGAAACATATTTGAAACGGAGTGATGGTTTGAGAAACATCGTGGCCTTACTGTTGAAAAATCCTGATATGTTTGAACCTGGAACGTTACGAGTTACATAACGCTGGACACTTTAAATAGGCGTCACACGATATTAATGAAGAACCTGAAACTGTTATAGTGTTAGCATTACAGATTAAAACGTTTTTAAATACTTTTTTTTTTTTTTAAAGAATCTTATGTTGCACCTGTATAGATTAAAAACATCACCGAAACGATTACGACTTTACTGTAATGATTATTACTGATTATAACTTTAAATCTAAAAACCTCATGTGCATTATGACCATTTTACACGATAAACTGTTGTATATTTAAAAGATATATATGGAGCTCTGATCTTTATAAATGCATCTCTGTTCCACCTTCTTTTTCACATTTGGAACTTGTTTGTTTTTTTGTTTTTTTCAAACGGAGGAGAAAATTCATTAAGTCACAAACGGCACCCGAGGTTTAAAAAAAAAAATAATAATAATAATAAATCATGTTCAAGCTTGCAGGATCATTTTCCCCAAATACTCCCAACACCTACCTTCCTAGAAAAAAAAAGAAGAAGTAAAATAGAAAGCATGGGACATGACAAAAAAGAAAGAAAGAGAGAAAGAGAAGAAAAGAAAAGAAAAGAAAAGGAGTATATTGACCAGTCTTGCCTTCTGTATTTGGAGTAAAACCTGTTTGGCAGTTGTGAGTGGAAGCCGTAATTCAAAGGGATCAGTTTCCTTTTATTCTTGTTCAGGCAGATTTACGGCTTTTAGTAAATGCTACCACAACGTGAACGTACCCGCTGCACGCTACCCTTCCACCGTGAGCTGCGGGGAGAAAAGTCTCAGCGGCTCAACTGCTTAATTATGAAAATGAAGACGAGAGTAATAATAATAATAATAATAATAATAATCATCATCATAATAATACATGCAAGGATAAAAGTTTAATTAATTGAACTAATTTCATTCATTCGAACCAATTTGCTTATTTTTTTTGTCTGATTTTTGTGTTGCTGTCGTTTTGTTTTGCTGCTGTTGCATTCCCAGCCTCGTCACCCTGCAGTGATGCATTAAACTCTGCTTAACCAACATGATCCTGAACGCTGAAAGTTTACAAAACCGGACAAAAAAAACAAAAATTCCTAGCCACATTCTGCAGCTATAAATTGAACTAAAACACCTTCGGATCTTTAAAGGCCTTTAGAAATTGTAAAATGTAAAACAACCTGATCTCATGAGTTATTATGCAAATATGTATCAGTACACTCAAAGGCATGTACGTTTACATAGGAAAATGAATGATACTTACTCAAGAAAAGTAATGACCCCTTTCTGATGAACAGTAGGACAATAGTGATGATTTACTTTGGCTGCTGCCTATTTGTTCACCTTTTTCTGCAACTATTCAATGAACTCTTGTGTCTGATTTCCGCTGCCGCTCTGCCTTCATGTCACTGCTGAGAGAGGGGGGGGGGGGGGGATAGGTGGCAGCGGAGGACGAGTGTTTGGGAACATGTGGGCCGCTGTGACAAAGTGTTGATAGCACTTTCCATGTAATGCGCAACAAATGAGGAAGGAGTTGTCTAATAGACGCAAATTCTGACCATTTCGATTTAGTAACTAAAAAAAAAACACATGTAAATGGAGCGGCTTTGTTTTGATGCCTCGAGGGTCTTTTAAGAAAAATTACAGCTTTACTAATGAAAAATCCTGCAAGTGCACGACTTATCAGACAGGAACATTACAGGCTGCATTACACCTTGATTAAAAAAGAAAAAAAAATCTGATATAGTTATATTCCTAATGTCACAGACTAAAATCTCAGCAAAAAATTTATTCCTTACGACTTTAGATGACTGAGAATCGACTAAAATAAAACACTATAAACTATCTTTTGCATTATTTTAGATTCATGCACGTCCATATAGATGTAAATCTTAAGAATATATTAGTGTACCTTGATAAAGAATGTGAAGTAGTTATATTGTCAATGTTATATTTTCAGATTTCAGCCCAAAAAAAAAAAAAAAAAAACGGATTACTAAAACATATTTACTACAAAAATGCTGCCGAGTTTATAAAGAGCAAATGTACAAAGTGCAAATTTGAGGCATTTTTAGGGTTATGTGCTATGATTGGCATTTTTTTGATTGAAAAATAATTCGCATTTTGGAGTGTTTTTTTTTTTGGTCCAGAAAAGTAAAACTGCTAAAAATGTTGTCCAAAAAGTTGCATTTTCTATTATAAAAAAACAAACAAAAAAAATTAACAAATCAACTTTAATAAGAATGACATTAGTGAATCACTGGGGCGGTTTTGTGAGAATAGGTGGGTTCTCATGACTGGGGATATTTTTGATCACCCTGAGCCAAAGGAAGAAAAAAAATTAAAAAAAACAAACTGTTTTCTAGATGTATTTAAGTTCTACGCCCAGGGTTGGGTCACAGTAATTTGTGATGGTAAAATTGGACTGGAAATTGTGCATCCAATCTGGCAAAACTGAGACATTACCTAAACGACTTGAGTCCAGCCTGCTGTGTGTAGAGGTGTCAGCTCCATGCATGTGCACACAACATGACATTTTTCACCAGTACTCAATCAGATGAAGAGATACAAATGACAAAACTTTCAAATTGACATTTTTTAACCTTGCTGAATCTGCATGTTATACTGCTTTCATAATCGGTCATATAACTGACACGAAAAGGAAAATGAACTGATTTAATATATGAAAAAAAAGTTTTTCAGGAGCTTTCTAAAGATTTTTTAGTTTGCAGAGAGCAACCATTTTAACAAAGTAAAAAAAAAATAATAATAATTCTTGCACTGTCCCTAACTGAATAATTGCAATGCCGTCCTCTTACACTAATGATTCGGCCGTATGATTCTCATCCAGTGACATTTTCACACCATTCCACCACTTGCTAGAAACTCAAGCCAGAACAAAGCCTGAAATATGCCGTTCTCACTAAACACAATGGCATCCTGTGTGTGTAATACAGACTAACTGCATTACTTTCTCACTCCTAGTGACACGTGAAACAAAGACGATTAAATGGGAGCATCACACACAGAGGATTTGATGGACAGCAACAACGAAAGCATGCACGCATCTCTGTGCGATTTTTTGTTGAAAGACTGGCTCATTTGATCTCATTGATGAGGCGACAGGCCCGGAGGAAACGCACTTCACAGGCCATTGTTACAGCTGCTCTCGTTGGACCTGTAGTTCAATAGGACATCGGGAAAAACAATGCGGCACTGAAGGCATGAGGTCAAAGTTTGAATACAAGACGGAATGCACTTCTGTTCTCTCTGCTGATCTCTGTGCACCAGGGGAAGCTTGATTAGGAGGCTATCAGGCCCAAAATGGGTCGCTGCTCCAGCGGAGTTACGTAACGCTGCTGTATCTAACCTGAAAGAAACTTCCTTGCTGGGATTGTACAGAACCACCGATCAGATCTGCACTGTTTCACCCCATCTTTCACTTTTTTCCTGTTCTGACTGGATCATGTTGTAGATCACTTCAAATGGTCAAACGGGATTTATCAGGGATTGTCACTGTTGAGTTAAATCTTGAGTAATCGCTAAAGCCAGGTGTCAATGGCGAAGAAAAAAAAAAAGCACATGGATACACAGGTGATTAGAAATAATGACTTGAACATGAAAAGAGAAAATGAGTGTAGAAAGCTGTACTGCCCTCATGTCTAAGTCAACCGGAACGAAGCACAGGGAACAGTTCGCTGCACACCGACGCTAATGTTACGGCACTGTCCAAAAATTCAGTCTGAGAAAACAAGTCCTCTGTCTTCCGTCCCAATCATCAGGAAATCTAACAAGTGACAGCAGTTTCACACAAATAGGAAGACGCATCAGTTAGAGGACCTAAACTCTGCACCTTATCTTAAAGGAAGAATGAAGAGAGAAAGAAAAGCAAACTATATGTCAGGGAAAGAAAGACAAACTGTATGTCGGAGAAAGACAAACTACATGTCAAACAAAGAGAAAGAAAGAAAGAAAGAAAGAAAGAAAGAAAGAAAGAAAGAAAGAAAGAGAACAGAGGTCCGAGTGAGAGGCAGAGATGGATGGAGAAAAAAGAAGGAGAGAAGGGTAGGATGGTGGAGGATAAGGTCAGGGACTCCCTGCTGCCAGGCTGCTTTGTGCACACTCAGCCACTGTAAAGCCAAACACTTGCAGCCACTTTGCCAACTTCCTCCTTTAAGGATCCGCCGGGAATCTTCACTCCGGACCATGTTACATCACACAGAAACAACATCCCGGATTATTTCGGTTCTTACACAGCGAGGGACTGTCTCAAACACACTGACTGACACACACACACGCACACACACGACTTCTCGTCTATTTAAATACTCTTTCCTGTACAAGACCAAAGCACTGAAATTCTTAATAACCTTTAACCTCGTTGTCCACTAACAGAGTATCAGCAGCTCATTAGACTAAATTCCCTCACAGAGTAGTGACTTATGCTGAGTTTCTCCGTGAATGTGACAGCCTGCAGGGCGACTCTGTACAAATGTCCCCTTCTGCCCTTCTGCCCTTCTTAACCTGTTGAGACACAAGCCGAAATGGAGTGAGGCTACTGGAATCTGGTTAACCTGGCCCTGCTGCTGGGGTAGTTGGTGCTGCTCTTGCTGGGTCAGTTGGTGCTGCTCTTGCTGGGGTAGTTGGTGCTGCTCTTGCTGGGGTAGTTGGTGCTGCTCTTGCTGGGGTAGTTGGTGCTGCTCTTGCTGGGGTAGTTGGTGCTGCTCTTGCTGGGTCAGTTGGTGCTGCTCTTG
>JAKKZN010000020.1:16012257-16025863 GCA_033441825.1 Pangasius elongatus | reverse complement strand
AATTGCCTACTCTCTATTTTTTGTCTCTTGCTCTTGTTTCTTCTTTTGGCATTTTGAAGAAGTTCTTACAACCTAGTTGCGATCCATCAGTGCGAAGTGTGAATAGTTGTAATATTTTCCCTGGTCTTAAGATTTTGATCGGGAGTATATATATAATAAATGTTTTATTTAATTTTGAAGAGCTATCCTGTCTGTCGCATGCCTGAGAGATGCCATCCCACTTTTTCTCCTTTTTTTCAAGTGCGACAGCATAAATTGACTTGACAATAAACAAAAAAAAACCCACTGTTTCCTGAATTTAGTATATGTTCATGTTATACATACAGTCAATGCACCTTTAGACAATTAGCCAGTCATTGTAAAGTGGTATAACAAAGTTTGTAACTGGGGTCTGTGAATTCCTGGGAAAGAAGGGGAGGGTATCACACTGTGGTGCCTACTTGACATTTTAATTTTTTTTGCCTGCAGGGTTAGTGATCAGCAGCAAGCAAGATGAGTTGGGCAGCACTATATAGCCAGCTAGGAGGAGTGAACAAACACTCCACTAGTCTGGGAAAGATCTGGCTCTCCGTTCTTTTCATTTTCCGCATCACCATCCTGGTGCTGGCCGCCGAGAGCGTCTGGGGAGATGAGCAATCAGACTTTACTTGCAACACTCAGCAGCCAGGTTGCAAAAATGTCTGCTATGATCACTTCTTCCCAGTCTCTCACATCCGTCTCTGGTGCCTACAGCTGATCTTCGTTTCCACCCCGGCTCTAATGGTGGCCATGCATGTGGCATATCGCAAGCGTGGCGTCAAGAAAGAACTCATTGCATGCAAGGGTGACAAAGCAAAGGAGGAAGACCTGGAAGGTTTGAAGAAGAGACGCTTGCCCATTACAGGCCCACTGTGGTGGACCTACACTTGTAGCCTGTTTTTCAGGCTCCTTTTCGAAGCCGGCTTCATGTACGCCCTCTACATGGTCTATGATGGCTTCCAGATGCCACGTCTTGTCAAGTGCGAACAGTGGCCTTGTCCAAATAAAGTTGACTGTTTCATCTCGCGACCAACAGAGAAGACAGTTTTCACCATTTTCATGGTGGGATCTTCAGCTTTGTGCATTGTGCTCAATGTAGCAGAGTTGGTCTATTTGATCATTAAGGCATTGATGAGATGCTTATCTAGAGCCAAGAGGAGGCATACCTATAGCCACTCATCAGACATGTCTAAAGATGGTGCTCTGTTGGAGAACAAAAAGAATGAAATGTTACTTTCATCAGTCTCTGAGTCCAGTAATAGCAAGTCTATGTAAGAGGTCCAGTGTTTTATCAAGCTGAATGTGATTTATTTTTCTCTTGAATAAACAGTACAAACATTAAAAAATATATATATTATTGCAATTTTACTACTTCAGTAGTACTCCGTTCCCTTCTGCTGAAATAAAAGCACACAGAAGGCACTTGATCATGAACGTCTGAACACATTTAGTACCGGTTAAAGTGTGGCCTTGTTTTTCACATTCCACACGTGTGTTCTCATTTAGGGAGAAATCAATGACACCTAGTGGTTACCAAATACAAATAACGTTAACTTGCTGCCTTTGTTCTTGAATGTGTAGCTTCCTTTTATATTGTTTCATTAGAGAGACACATGTCTAAACTTTAAGATGTTCTTACCAATCCAGCCTTTTTGGCAGGCAGCATAGCCTTTGTAGACTGTTAGTCAGTGATTTGATGCCTTATTTGCAAAGGGTCCGTTATGAGAGTTTCGTCTCTTTTTGCTTGCATTTTAACTTTGAATACAGTGTTTTTTTTTGCTTTTTTTTATTATTAATTGTCATGCTTGATTGATAAACATGAACGTGATTAGACATCTAATATTGGCACCCAGTTATAGCCTACCTGACTTCATGTGCTTTAATCTGGAATGGTGCATTTAATGATTTTGGGTTTTATGTCTGTATACACATTTATATAAAAATGTTGTGATTGTGTGTAATGATTGTGTGTAAATTATTTGGCAATTGTGTACTTTTCTGTAATATGAGAAATTGCACTGCTTTATTGACTTACAGGAGCAAACTTGGCAATAATTGTATGTTTCGCTGGCCTGTTTCCAACTTGCCTTAGTTAGTTAATGAATGTGGCTACATATGTTGTAAAATGTCTTTCAAGCTTTTGTGCTCCAGTTCTAACCAGAATCAGACAACAGTGGCTCCCAGTGGACAAGAGGCTCTTGGTGGTCTGTGGTGTTTTCCCTACTCTCAAAACACCTGAACTAGCTCATGAGCTACCTGGTAAGTCCTTCATTATCTGGATCCAATGTGTTTGGATTCAGGGACAACCCAAAACTTTAGGGCAGTAGGTCTTTATGACTGTAGAAGAGAGACTGAACAATATGGAACCTTATTCAGAACCTGTACCTCATCCAGTAGTGTCTTGCTGGAGAGCATTTTTTCTACATGCAAGGCATTTCAACATTTTTGCCTACTTTTTGTACAATTATGTAAACACATTTATTACGTTTTATATAAAATTGCACAGTTCCGTGTAGTCTAAAATGAATGCATAAATAAATACTTACATGCTGGATGACATGGGGTTTAATGTACTATAGACTTTGTCTGAATTTTGCATGAGATCGGATTGTGTGTTTTTTTGTTGTTGTTGTTTTTTTTACTCTATTACAGTCGCCAAAACTGTGAGCGTCACCCTTACGGAATAGAAAAAGACATTTGTTGAAGGGGAGACAGACAGACAGACAGACAGATTTTAACACGTTGGTTTATTTAAGTGACATTTAAGTCTTCCAAAATTGTTTATAGGGGTCTTTTATCCCTGTGTGTGTGTGTGTGTGTGCGCGCGCGCGCCCCTCTCTCACTCACTTTCCTAGCTTATATATAGACTGTAGAGCACATGTCTCAGGACTCCCCCCTCTCCTGTGCATTTCAGTATTTTTCCTGCTCTAACACATCCACTTTAGTTGATTAGTTGCAGAAGGTGTGTAGGGAGCAGGCAAAACACACAAACGTGTAGGACAAGAGATCTTCAGCACCAAGGTTGGTGCTGTAGAGCGCTGCACAGGGCGGCGTGGAGAGAGAAAGAGACACCGGGCCGAACACACACAGCACTTAATGCGCAAGGAGCACAAAATGTAAAACAAACAAACAAAAAAACTGCTTTTAAAACATTTGAGGCCATTCTGATAAATCGCTGTCGCAAACGAGCTTCCTGAATCAGAACACAAATAGTTATTTCAATAACACAAAGGGTTCTGTGCATTGTAGGTAGACCTGTTTGCCCCAGTATATATAATTTGCTTTAAAACAAGATCGTTGCGGCAGCGGATTATTTTTAACCAAAAAAAAAAAAAAAAAAAAAAACACGCCATCCGGGCACACAACATCCACCTGTACCACCTCTGTACCGCTTATCCTACGCCGGCTCGTGGGGGAACCTGGAGACCATCCCAGGGCACAGGTTCATTTGGAAATGCCGAGGAGAATACAACACGTGTCTTTGGACTGGGGGAGGACACCCCCAAAGCACGGGGAGAGCATGGAGACCACACACACACACACACACACACACACACCGAACCCCAGCCCCGTAGATGCGAGGCACACGTGCTAACCACTAAGCCATCACTGCCCACATCCACAACATTAGCGCTGTATTTCCCCAACCACACACTATTCCGCGAGGAGAAATTAGCATCAATACCACATTTAGCTTCTACATGCAGCTAACATTTAGATTTACATTTAATGTTTCCATTTAACGTTTACGTTTAGGCATATAGCCTATTAGCACTTACATTTATCATTCTGATTTATATTTATTTATTTACATTTAACATTTACATTCATGTTTAAAAATGAGATTAATTTACATTCAGCCTACTTATAATGTGTGATTTAAAAAAACATTATGTACAGCAATTTTTGCATTGAAACTTAAAACTGTTATTGTACATGCATCACTGTGTAACTGTATCAGAATAGCCTCAAATGTTCAGAAAGTCAGATAGAAAGAGTATTAAACCTTTTACATATGGCAACCCACAGGCCAGGGATTAGCAAGTAACAAAAGCAGCCTATTCAATAATAAACTAAAATAAAGCTTATACAGCTGTTCCAACACAAGTCCCAAGTGTACTTGTAATATTTCAGATATTATTATGCCTATACATTTTAACAAACCAGATACCGCATGGTTTCCGTAAATCCCTGTGGGGAAACACCTCTGGAAATTTATTTACACTGAGGTGACTACTTTAACTGCTCGGAAAACCAGTGGAGGGCGATGTCCTTCAAGTTATGCTGGGAAAGGCACTGAGCTGGATGAGTAGTTATTGTTGCCCGGTATTTTATTATTATTATTATTATTTATTATTATTATTATTATTGAATATATAAGCATACTGTAATTCAAATTGTTGAGTAAAAGTCTGTATTTGCCAATTTTTAACACCTAAACTGAACCTAAGAGGCTTAAGAGAGTTGAGGTTCATTTGTGTGTGTGTGTGTGTGTGTGTGTGTGTGCGCGCGCCCTGAGGGGGCGTGGTCGCGCGCACCGGGGCTCATGGCTCGCTTCTCCACATGTCCTGGTGCGCAGTGAGAGAGGAGAGAGGCACGATGGCCTGCAGCAGGAATCAGCAGCGCTTCACCAATCACCGACTCCTCACCCGACTTCTCACTAAACACTAGCTGGTTCCGCTCACATCTGGCCTCGAGTCCACGCCTGAAAAAGTGTATGCAAGAATGAACTGACCGACTCATTTCAAAACAGTTTGGTAAGCTGGGTTTGGAATTTGGGGCTGGGGGAGAGGGAGGGCATCTGCTCAGTCTAATGATAGCATCAGTGACTTTCTGCAGCTCTGGTGGGCATCTCCAGTCTAAGGTATGCTTAAGCCTAGACAGAATGCCACATTCTGAATAATTTCAAGTCTGTGGCCTGCAGGTTTTCTTCTTCAGTTTAGTGGAATGACACTGATTATTAAATAACCCTATAGAGCCGTTTTAAATAAGAACTCTTTCTGTCAGGGCCATACAGGAAAGGAACAAAAGGACATCTAGCACAGTCCATTTTGTCATACGAACTGCTGTCGCATCCATACTGTTAAAAAGACTTCCTTTCCATTCTTGCTATTATTTACTTATTATTATTTATTATTATTTGGTATGAAGTTTAATCTACCAAAGAGCTACCAGTTAATTATTAAATTGTTGCCAAATGATTTTGTGGAGTTCAGAAAGCAAATAAATTAATTTCTTTAAATATTAAATATTACTTTAAATATAAAAAATAATAATTCTGCTAGTTTACAGAGCAAATACAGTAACAATTAATAATTACTACTACTAATACTAGTGATACTACTACTACTAGTAGTAGTAATAATAATAATAATAATAATAATAATGATAATAATAATAACAACATTCTAAGTATTCTGATTCTGAATCTAAGGATTTCCTTAGAATCATAGTAAATACAAGTGGCTGATTAATTTGCCCACTTAAAGCTTTAGTTTTTTTTTTTTGTTTTTTTTTGTTTGTTTTTTTTAAAGGACGCTGCTCTGTTCAGCTGAAGTTGAAGTTTTCGTACTGCCAACACACCAGATCCAACTGATCAGTTCATTATCAAACCCTTGATAATGAGTTGGACAGGGGGTACTCAAGGTCAGAGTTGTGAATGTCTGCTTTAGGAAGATTTCTTGACTGACATTATAATCATGTAGTTCTTCATATGATTAACATAAAATATTAAAGGAAGACAGAATCGTTTAGGGGCTTGTCAAAATACAGTTTATAGTGACACTGGGTAAAAAAAAATTAAACATACATTTCAAACCATAAATTTTATTTAAATTCAGTTCAATTCAATTTTATTTGTATAGCGCTTTTAACAACGGACATTATCACAAAGCAGCTTTACAGAAATAAATGGATTCACAAAAAAATATATTGTAAATATGTGANAAAAATGTTAGTGTAAGTCTAAGTGTTATAGTGTTACTGTAAGTGTGTTAGTGTTATAATTAGTATAAGTGTTAGTGGTATAGTGTTAGTGGTATAGTGTTAGTGGTATAAGTAGTATAAATGTTAGTGTGTTAGTGGTGTAGTGTTAGTGTTATAATTAGTGTAAGTGTTAGTGTGTTAAGTATTATAATTAGTATAAGTGTTAGTGGTATAGTGTTTGTGTTATAAGTAGTATAAGTGTTAGTGTGTTAGTGGTATAGTGTTAGTATAAGTGTTAGTGTGTTAGTGTTATAATTAGTGTAAATGTTAGTGTGTTAGTGTTAGTATAAGTGTTAGTGTGTTGGTGGTGTAGTGTTAGTATAAGTGTTAGTGTGTTAGTGTTAGTATAAGTGTTAGTGTGTTGGTGGTGTAGTGTTAGTATAAGTGTTAGTGTGTTAGTGTTAGTATAAGTGTTAGTGTGTTAGTGGTGTAGTGTTAGTATAAGTGTTAGTGTGTTAGTGTTAGTATAAGTGTTAGTGTGTTAGTGTTAGTGTAAGGATAAGAACTAACATTCCGCCCCAAACGCATGTTGATGTAAAGAAGTGACACTCGACTGCAGGTCCAGGAGCAGTTTATAAAGCTGATAAACCACGCACAGTCTCTCTCTCTCTCTCTCTCTCTCTCTCTCTCCCCACGTCACGTTACGGACCACGCGTAAACTTTCAGACTTACCACTCTCCGGGGGAAAGCGTGCTGAAAAAAGCCAGAACTTCTTATTCCTGAGCGAAGACCCACAGACCGCATGCGCCGGAGTTGATGTTGATGTTGTTGTTTTTCTGAGGAGCGCTTTAATCAGAGGCACGCGCTCAAATGAAAAATCACACACAGCCCGAGATCACTACAGCTCGCGCTCCCGTCTAACGTCTACGCGCTGTCCGGTCTCCCTGCACGCGCAAGTCACTTTCTGGTGCGCGCGGGCGTGTGTGTGTGTGTGTGTGTGTTCATTTCCAACATTTCTCTGTCTCCTGCCGTTCACCTCCCTCTTAAAGGGAAAGCTCTTCATGTCAGTAAACCTGCTGAACCGCGCACCAGCCAACAGACACAACTAAAGCTTCAGCTTATTATTATTATTATTATTATTATTGTTGTTGTTGTTGTTGTTATTATTTGTTTTATTTTAGTGCTGTTGTTGGTCTGGAATATTGCTATACGTCTTTCTTTCTTTCTCATCTGGACCTCTATCCTACTTGTTTTCTTTCTTTCTTTCTTTCTTTCTTTCTTTCTTTCTTTCTTTCTTTCTTTCTTTCTTTCTTTCATCTCACTTGGACCTTTATCCTGTCTGCTTTCTTTCTTTCTTTCTTTCTTTCTTTCTTTCTCACTTGGACCTCTATCCTACTTTCTTTCTTTCTTTCTTTCGTCTCACTTGGACCTTTATCCTGTCTGCTTTCTTTCTTTCTTTCTTTCTTTCTTTCTTTCTTTTTCACTTGGAACTCTATCCTATGTGTTTCCTTCCTTCCTTTCTTTATCCTATCTATGTTCTTTCCTTCCTTCTTCCTTCCGTCCTTCCTTCCTTCCTTCCTTCCTTCATTCATTCATTCCCTCCTTCCTTTCTTTCTTCCTTCTCAGTTGGACCTTTATCTTGTTTGTTCTCTTTCTTTCTTTCTTTTTTTCTTTCTTTCTTTCTTTCTTGGACCTCTATCCAGCCTGTTTCCTTCCTTCCATCCTTCATTCCTTCCTTTCTTCTTGCTTGGAGCTTTATCTTGTCTGTGTTCTTTCTTTCTTTATTTATTTATTTGTTACTTGGGCCTTTATCCTACCTGTTTCCTTCCTTCTTTCATTCCTTCCTTTCTTTCTTCTCACTTTGACCCCTATCCTGTCTGCGTTCTTTCTATCTTTCTCACTTGGAAGTCTATCCTACCTGTTTCCTTTCTTTCTTTCTTTCTTTCTATCCATGATCTGATCATCATTAGAGCTGGTGTAGTTTAGTATTTTCAGGACGTGTGTGTGTGTGTGTGTGTGTGTGTGTGTGTGTGTGTGTTTTTGCTCGGGGATGGCTTGACAGGTTGTTGTAGCTTGACAGAAGCTTATTGTGGATAAAAAGCCTTTCATTAAATCGGTGTGTGTTAAAAAGCGCGCTTTCCACTGCTCTGAATAAACCCGGAAGTAATTCAAATTAAACCCGTGCCTTGTAGAATGAGCATTAAATGCATTAATATTCTAGCTAGTGTGTAAATTACTGTAATGGACTTAATCAGGGGAAAGTAATAGAGTGTGATGATGTGGATTAGCTCAGGGGATCAGGGAATGACTGCAGAAATCCTCCACCCTGAACCACCATCCCAACTGTTACTTCAGGAGCGGAGCGTGTTTATGGGCCGCGCGCTGAGCTCGGGACGTGGGTCATGCCATCTGCGCGTACGGAGGGGGGGGAGATACCACCTTGAGTGAATTACCCAGGTGAACTCGCTGGTTACGCCTTCAAGGCTTTCTGTAACGTCTCTTTTTGTGGCTTTTTCGCCGCATGTGCGCTCACGGCTCGCCGCAGCTTCTCCGGCCCGAGAGTCCAGCACCATTGTGCCGTTTCTAATCCCCTCTGTTCCTGCCTTTGTGCGGCCGCCCAGCAGGAAGTGGGAGCCGAGCAGACAACAATTAACAAAAGAGCTGCGAGGAATACAATTAGCCATCAATAGGAAACCGCGCGCCTTTGTGCCTGTTGCCATGGCGACGCTCGACAACCACCACTGCAGGATTATGGAACCTTTTACCTCTCTCTCTCTCTCTCTCTCTCTCTCTCTCTCTCTCTCTCTCTCTCTCTTACAAGAAGAGACGCAGCTCTTCTATCTTTCTCTTCTCCGTCTTGCTTTCATTCACCATTTCACTCTTTCACCATTTTCTCCAGTTTCTTCTTTTCTCTATTTCCTTTCATTCCTCTTCTTTCCGACTCCATCCTCTCTCTCTCTCTCTCTCTCTCTCTCTCTCTGTCTGTCTCTGCACTTTCTTCTATTTTCTCCTCTTAGATCCTTTCTCTCCAAGTCCATCTTTCCTTCCTGGCTTCCTTTTTTTTTCTTTTTTCTTTTTTTTTTTTTTTTTACATTTCTTCATTATTTATGCCTCTTCCTTGGTATTCTTTCTTTCTTTCTTTTTTTTTAATTTTTTCTTTATTTATTTTTTGAATTTCTTTTATCACCTCTGACCTCAGTCTTGCCTTTCTTTCTTTTTTCCTTTTTTCCTTTTTTCCTCACTCTATCCTCTATTTTGCCTTTCTTTCTTTCTTTGTCATCTCATTATTTTTTCCCCTTTTTCCATCTCTCTCACCACTGTTTGTGCCATCTTTCTTTCACCCTTTCCAGCCTCTTCTATTCTTACCATTTTCATCTCCCTGAGACTATTCTTCTTTCTCCACTCTCTTTCTTTTCATCTTTGTTCTCTGGATCTTTTTTATTGCCCTTTTCATTTCTTTTCCCCTTTTATTCTGGCCACTCTTTCTTCCTTTTCTTGTCACAGAGCAGCTCTCTGGGTTTTTATCGGAACAGGCTCCTGCGATCTTTGTTCGCTCCTGTGCTTTTCAGGTCTTTCACCTTTATCTCCCCTTGAGGTGAAGTTGGTGACTTTTTTTTCCCCTCCAGTCCCCTCTTTTATTCTTGTCTTTGGCCTGAGGATTATCTGGCCTGGAGCTCTGCGAGGCGGCGAGGGAGACGGACGATATACTGACCACACTGAGAGCGCTGTCTCTGACAAGAGACGGGTTTTTGTCCAGTCGCAAAATGCACTGCAGCCTTCACTGTTACACAAAGGAACACTTATCTAACACACACACACACACACACACACACAGGAGCACTGACTCAGCTGATTCAAAGACTCTATACACTATATACTGTTATAAAAAGTGGGGAAATGAAAGTGACCCAGATCTGACTAAAGAAGTCCATGAGGCCGTGGTGTTTTGTCCAGACGTTCAGCACCATGATGTCCTTCAAATAAGGAATTTATACAGCCGAGTGAAAAAGTTTGCTTTCTCTTACTTCTCATGAAACCCGAAGACATTTCAAATATGCAATACACGCTGTGTATCACGAATTATAACTTCCAGCAGTGTTCGATTTTTTTTATTTATTTATTTTTTTTTTAAAATGACGAGATTTTATTTAATGTCTACAGAAAAGAATTTCGCATAGAAAAGGGTGAAAATGTTAAAAATCTGCAAAGAAAAAAAATAATTCTACAAAAAAAAAAACACTTTTAACATTTAATCAGCTGCTTTTGTTCAACAGTTTGGAGCTTTTTTTAAAAAAAAAAAAAAAAAAGAATTATTTTAATTTAATAAACAAAAAATGCATTGTTACATAATTTGTCACAGTATTGATATTATAGCATCATATTTCCCAGCCCTATGCTCACCCTACATTTCTAATCTTTCTTTTTTTTTTTTTTTTTTTTTTGAATCCTCTGAGCAGCTTGTTTGCTCTCAAATGTAGTATTTAATGTTCTTCAAATTAGTTCTGGAGACTGATCGAGTCAAGGTATTGAGCCAATAAAGGGTAATGGTGAGATGTTTTTTTTAATACTTTTGCATTCCCTTGCAATCATTTTTGTGTTTCCTAACAATACTTTTGCATTCGCTCGCAATAATTTTGTCATATTCATTTCCTCTCAGATTCACCTCGTTGATAATCAAACATGCATCTTCCTTTCTCACGCATAGACCATATTCGTTGCACCCACACGATGTCCATCTGTACAGGTGAAGCTGCCTGCAGTGCTGTAGCTGATCACGAATAAAACTGACCGCATGCGTCGTTGTTTAAAAGTCCCCTATGTTTCAGAATGTGCTTTAGTGTTTGTTCACTAATTACATACCCATGTGTACTAAGCAATTGCAATATATCTCCATAATTGTATCCAGCTTCGAAGTAGAAATTCAGTACGTGCTATAGGACACTGCTGGGTGTGTACCATGACAGTGTAATGCATAAAGGGATTAAGCCAAGGATAATTATTGCAAGATAATTACATAACTATTGGAAATCAGCACAAAAATGATTGCAAGCCAATGCAAAACTCTTGCAAGGGAACACAAAATGTTCGTGAGGCAACACAAAAGTTATTGCAAGGTAATGCGGACTTGTGAGAGAATGCAAAAGTTGTTGAGAGGGAGCACAAAACTGATGCGAGGGAATGCAGAACTTCTGAAAGAATGCAAAACTATTACAATGGAATGCAAAAATTACTGAGAGGGAACGCAAAGGTTATTGCAAGGTACCACAAAACTTAATAAAAAATTATCGCCAGGGAAAACAAAACTACTGCGAAGAAATGCAAAACTTATTGCGAAGTGATGCAGAACTGTCGTAAGGTAACACAAACGTTATTGTAACAAAACTATTGCGAAGTGATGCAGAACTGTCGTAAGGTAACACAAACGTTATTGTAACATAAAACTATTGCGAAGGAATGCTAAAATCATTGGAAGGCAATGCAGAACTATTGCGACGGAATGTAAAAAAGATTGCGAGGTAAAGCAAAAACTATTGCGACACAATGCAAAAATGATTGCGAGGTAACACGTAACTATTTTAAGGGAATGCAAAACTCGTGCGAGGGAACACAAAACTATTGTGATGGAATGCGAAAATTACTGAGAGGGAACGCAAAAGTTATTGCAAGGTACCACAAAACTTGTGAGAGGATGCAAAAATGATTGCCAGGGAAAACAAAACTATTGCGAAGAAATGCAAAACTTATTGCGAAGTGATGCAGAACTGTCGTAAGGTAACAAATGTTATTGTAACATAAAACTAGGGTTAGGGTTAGGGTTGCGAAGGAATGAAAAAAAATTCTTGCGAGGGAACGCTAAAATTATCGGAAGGGAA
Organism: Pangasius elongatus; assembly: GCA_033441825.1. Lineage (NCBI taxonomy): Eukaryota > Metazoa > Chordata > Actinopteri > Siluriformes > Pangasiidae > Pangasius > Pangasius elongatus. The sequence goes on along the minus strand of JAKKZN010000020.1, from coordinate 16,014,047 downwards.
TGCAGAACTATTGCGACGGAATGTAAAAAAGATCGCGAGGTAAAGCAAAAACCATTGCGACACAATTCAAAAACGATTGCGAGGTAACACGTAACTATTTTAAGGGAATGCAAAACTCGTGCGAGGGAACGCAAAACTATTGCGATGGAATGCGAAAATTATTGCGAGGGAACGCAGAACTATTCTGATAAAATGCAAATGTTATTGAATTGTAATGGAATGCAAAACTATTGCAAGATCATTCAAAACTATTGTGAGGGAATGCAAATAACTGTAAGAGGTAATACGTAACTTTTGTGCGGGAATGCAAAACTCTCGCGAGGGAATGCGAAACTAATTACGCAGAAGCATCGCGAGGGAACGTTATTCGTTACTGAGGAATGTTATTAAGTAACATGTTGTGAGGTAATGCAAAAATGGTTGCTAGGGAATGCAAAACTATTGTGATGCAATGAAAAATTATTGTGACGTAACATAACTATTGTGAGCTAATGCAAAAAAAAAAGATTGCGAGAGAACGCAGCACTATATTGAGGGAACACGAAATCTGTTTGGTGAGAAAGCAGAACTACTGAGAGGGAATGCAAAATGAATGCGAGGGAACGCGAAAGTACTGAAAAAAGAAATCTCGTTGTGACCTATTAAGGGTTCAGTATCAACTCAGCTCTTGTTTTTAGCTCTTTTCAGATGTTCGTTTTCATCGTGTTCTAGCTTGATTTCTGACTGATTTTGAAGATACGTTGTAAAGAACAGGTACATTTTCTTTCTTTTTGTTTTTTTCTTCAATAACCATCAGGGGTGCAATCTTTTGCACTCGCTTTAAGTGACGAGCGTTCAATATTGAGTGCAGTAAGCCAATACCACACTAGTTTGAATTAATTTGGAATCCACTTTTACCCAAATTGTCTTCTAAGTGAGTGACTGCAACAGCCGTGTAATTAAGGGTCAAGCGCTTTGTTCAACAGCCCAACCGTGGAGTGGTGCAGAAACTTAACCACCGATGTGCCATTTCCCAAAGGATGTGTTATGAAATCTTCAACTCACATGTTTTACAGTACTCAGTAGTCTAGAACAAGCAATAAAGACCCCGAAAGCGAGAATACAGGAAGCCGACATTAAACGCTTTCTCGAGCATCACTGTGATGTTTGCCTGTTTATAGCCTTATCACACTTCACAACTACAGGCTGCCTTTTCCTGTCAGAACCCACTCTGCGTTTTTTGTTGTTGTTGTTGTTGTTGTTGTTGTTGTTGTTGTTTTTAGCATGTGTGGGCAAAGAAAATTATCCCCATACCCACGTTATCCCCAGAGTCATGTTCATGGAGATATTAAAGTTTAAAAGGCAAAAACAAACACCATGATGGTTGTTTTTAAATATATGACCATAATTGGTGACACTTCAACATTAGGTAACATTATTTACAATATTATTGAATTCTGGATCCTGATTGGTCAGAAGGTGTTGATGAATTTTATAGAACAGCAGCTCTGACAGTAGTGCAGCTGCAAATCATGGGTTGATATTTATGAACTCGTTCTAGCGTTATCGTTTCTATAGCAACAGCTCATTCACAGGGGCTTGTATAGTGGAAACTCTACATGATCTACGTTTAAACAGATTTAAAAACGCATTGTTATTTAACAAAGAAAATCAAACGCGTAATCATTGATAAGATGGCGTGTCGCGTGAAGGGTTTATTTAACTTTTAACATTTACGGAAGGAGTCTCCAGCGTCAGCGCTTTGTCGCAGTCAGAGGTAAAGCTGTCACTTTAGGTTTTCCATGACAGGA
>JAKKZN010000020.1:16001162-16012157 GCA_033441825.1 Pangasius elongatus | reverse complement strand
CACCTACAATCCCTGCCGGACCCGAGACTCGAACCCACGACCTTCAGGTTCACCTTCGGGTTACAAGTCCGAATCTCGGACCATTAGGCCACGACTGCATACAAGTTAAGTACCTTTACCGCCTCTAACACTAACGTTTATAGTTTATTAATGTTAACTAATAACCATAAATGATATTATTTAATGCAGTCTTATTGTAAAGTGTTACTATATAATTTATCAAGATGAAAACTTCCATGACCTTTGATAATGACCTCATTTGGATACTGAGCCCACAGTGCTATCAGAGGCAGAGGCTTTGAGGTGCAGAGAGAAAAAGCAGGAGAGGAACGAAAACCACATAAAATGCCTATTTTGCTTGGCTGGTGCAATTTTTGATTACACCCAAACCAATATAGAAGTTTTGTCTATGTGTGCATTCTACCAAAGAAAAACCCATGAGGCCCTCACCAGACTGCGAATGAAACATGGAACACATGCAGAGATAGGGTCTCACACATACCGCAGTGCGTTTGGGCTGATAGAAAACAGCGAAAGGGACAAATACGTTAAAAAAAAAAAAAATCAACACACATCCGATAACATCGAGCACATTATTTCTGAGAAACCATCGGAAGACCGCAACCTATTCCAAATTAGCTTCCGCTGTCAGGCAGTGACAAACAAGTTGCGGAAAATGCATCAAACAACACACTTTACTTTTGACATAACAAGTTCACAAAATTAGAAGAATTCGGGTAAGATAGCCCAAATGAGGTTCAAACCAGAGTGACAGATGGGCCAAGTGACCTAGCCTCAAATGTTATCTAATCAGAAAGCTTTCTGTGTGATGACGCCTCTGAAGAATATATTTACACCTGAAACAACCAGCCTAGTTTGAGAAAATTAGAGAACTGGATCATGCAAACGATACAAATGCAAATGCATCATCTGCATTGATAAAATCTTTGCATTTGTCCAAAGATACTGAAGAATGCTGGAGCCAGCTGTAATTGCATGCAATGTATGTAATGAGGTTTTCAGGAAACGGGCATGAGAACCATCAGAGTGTCGACCAATATCACTTACTACATCTAACTGTAAAATAAAGAGGGCAATAAAGTAAAAACACAATTCATTTTAGAATGAAATTATTTTCTACGTTTAATCCACCTTTATGGACATGTTGGCCTGTTTTCACTTCGATTAACGCTTTCCTACTTTATCCACCATGTGCTGAAGGTGATGCAGTAGGATTTAGCCCTCACTTCATCTGTACCTAAAGAGAGCAATGCAGCGGCGCTTTAGTCCTGTACTCTGTCCAGCTCTCTCACCTCCTCATCTGTACACTCTGCTCAAGTAGATCAGCTTCCAAAGCTTCAACCTTCATGCTAATTAACGGCATAGCGCTCGTCGTCTCGTAGATCGCTAACTAGCTCGTCATCTCGTAGATCGCTAACTAGCTCGTCGTCTCTTAGATCGCTAACTAGCTCGTCATCTCGTAGATCGCTAACTAGCTCGTCGTCTCGTAGATCGCTAACTAGCTCGTCGTCTCGTAGATCGCTAACTAGCTCGTCGTCTCATAGATCGCTAACTAGCTCGTCGTCTCGTAGATCGCTAACTAGCCGAGCCAAGCGAGAAAAGAAGCGATGGTTATTGCTTACTTTTAAGATTGTTGGATTTTTTGTCTCCGTTGTAACTGCGCTAGCGATAACAATGTCATCCCGTGATGTTAGAGCATCACACAGCCGCTAACTTTTCACAGGAATAATGAAAACGCATGAAAAGCAACCAACACCAGAATTGCTAAACAAATCACAAATATTTAACTTATTTCAGGGTGGAGTTTTGCTTACAGCTTTAGGGCCCAGACAGCATCTGCTAAGCTTCATCAGTAGCCTATATAATAGTCCAGACCAGATGGTTTGTTGTGAAAGAGATCATACACTTTATTATATGTTATTGTACGCAGGTTGTTTTTTTGAGAGGTTGCTTTAATATGTTGAACGTCAAGGCACAAAGCACGGCCAACGCGATCCATATGCGTGCGGCGACGCCACGTGAGGTCACGTCCGTTCAGGAGACTATTAAGACCACCCAAAAGCACTGGAAACAAACCCTTGCACACAATACACGCCAAATTCACGCAACAGTCTGAGCGCATCCACTCTGCAGCGTAGATCCATGTTTAATCTAATTGTCTAATGGGTGACAAAGGCAAAGGTAGTACCCTGTCCTCTTTTTTTTTTTTCCTTTCCGCAGACAGTTTGTTCTCAGCCACCCACAGTTTAGTGCTGAGCAAAAAAACAAACAGTGGAGAGAATAAAAGGGCCGGCTCTCTCTACGGGGGCTGAAGGGAATATTGGCGGTGGCCCACACAAAGCCAGCCCTGAAAATAGCCCCCCGGCACAATGAGACCTGCCACTCGGTGTATGAGATAATGTCTAATTGAAAACAGTGCGGCTATTGTCCTGCTGTCACCGGCCCTATTGTCCAGGTTCCCCCCCCCCTCCTTTTTTTTCCATTGATGCAGCACGATTGTTCCCTGCCATTGTGGTTCGCGTACCTCTCTCTCTCTGTCCGTATTGTTATAATTTCATTACTCGTTTGTTTTTTGTTCGCCGTCTCTTTTCGCTCCGCTGCAGGTCTTTTGTTCCGAACATTTAAGCACTCCATACTGAGTCGCCACCACAGTATGTGTGCCTGTGTGAGTGTATTTTATTGACAAATAAACAGAAAGCTAGTTGTAAAAGGAGAGAAATGGCCCATTTTAGTGGCACGGGGGGTGAGAAGTTCTTTTGGCATTTGCATAAAGCAATAAATATGACTAACGCTTTCAGTCAGCCCATTTGACTATTCATGCAAATGGACAAATGCATATCAGGTTTAGGCTAATAACGAATGCAGCACGCTAAAGCAATCGCATCTGGGCAAACACCTGCGCAACCACCTTCATATGGGAATTGAGTTAATGTAAATGTAACCTGCCTTGCTTTTAGAGACTATAAGGAATCATACACTGCACTTTCGCGACCCCGGCTCCTATCATCGACTTTTTAACAGCATAGCGATGTTAAAATGGTGCTGAAAAGCGGGCATGTTCAGAACTTGGTCATTATTTGTTCAGACAAAGGACGGACACTTTCTCACCTTCGGTTTTACCCTGGACCAATTCCCACCTTTCCCACCACGCGTTATAGCCAAACAATGAAAAATGCTACTCTGTTTCCTTGGCTGAACGTTCAAACAAAAGGCCTTATCAGAAGCTGCAGATTACTGTATGTGTTAATTGTAGAAATATGAAGGTACTATGCGTTGCTGCTGCGCTGTTAAAACAAGATAAGAAAAACACTAATGTCATGAACTGCTCATTCAGAGCCATTTCACTGGAAAACATGATCACTTTTCTAAAGTAAGCCTGCAATGACTGTAGAGGTTATGACTGTGTGTTTTAGGTGAAACCTCTTGAGATACAGGATTCTCAAGCCAAGTAAAGAATGATTCATTACCGGGCCTTCACCAGGCCTGAAACGCAGGGAAGATCTTTTGAACATGATGTAGAACAGACAAAATTACTTTTTCTTTTTGTCGTTTTGTAGTCCCGAAACCATGCACATTATAATACTACAGAGGACTTTCAAAGCTGTGTACAGTACACGGGTAACTGAAAAGTGAGGAATGTTAAGTAGAAAACTAATAAAGTTATTATTATTTGATTTTGTTTATTCTGTAGGCTATTCAATAAAGGGTTCATGTTTCATTTAATGATTTTCTATAAAGCTTTTAAGCAATTATGTATACAGTATGATGTGTTATGCTTTTACTATATTTTAAAAATAAATATCTCACATAATAGGCCTGTATTGTATACTTTCAGAAAAAAGTACTAAATTAGTATTACTCTAAATCTAATTAAAGATAGATCACATTCTTAAAGATGCCTTTTTTTCTGCGATCCGTTCATGCTCCGTTAATCAGAAGCGCAGTAACTTTAACAAACCATTCGTTTTAGCATTAAAGGATCATGTTCCAGCTAGCATTTTGTACGTGTAATGCTAATCGGGGCAGACATTTCAGGTAATCTAGTAAACTGACACGTGTAGTTTGTGTGTATATATATCCTGATCCTTGTGGGTGGTGAGGTAGTGAGATGTGAGCCGGGCAGCCACCTGGCTAGTCAGAGCTAAGGTATGAGACAGGTCATGGGGAGAGACCAAACAAAAGAGCTACTTCTAACAATCACTCCCGCTGGAACAGGAAGGCCTCACGGGATCAGGCAGGATAGCGATCTGACCTGGGCAGCGTTTCCGTCGGCTAAATCCCGAGAGCCACTGAGAGCTAAGCGGACTATGACAGGCTCGGTCATGGAGTTTCCCACAGCCTGGCTACATCGATAGGAGGCAGAGGCCCAGTCTCTGGGGCTCATGGGTAGGCGAAAAAGTACAAAAGACTTGGATGAGAGGTTTTTCGGTAACTTGGCAAACATGGAAACCTCCAGAAAACGTGGCATCTGCCAGCATGTTGGATTGAGAGAACAACAGGGCCACCTAGTTTGTTTAGGGTTTTGAACGTGTTTTCTTTCACGTCACCATGAACTTTATAAAGTCCGTCTTATGATGAAATACTTGTGGAGTAATCCAGTGCGCAAAATGTTTGAAATGTGAAAACTGTCACTGCAGTAGCTTTAAGAAACAGGAAGCTAAAAAAAAAAAAAAAAAAAAAAAAAACTCACTGGAAAACCAGAGTTAGTATTAAGCACATGACAAGCGAGGGATATTGTGTCATAAAATATAAGACCCAATCAAGTGGCAATATGCAAATGAAGGCAATGAAACCCCAGTTTTCCAGAAGGAAGCGCTAGAGCATGTAAAAGTTAGGGGGAATTTTTATATTTTACGCGCAACGAGGGCTTCGAGCTAAAAAGGTGCTATAAAAGCTTTCAAATAAGCACTCTCGATAACATTTATATGTTGATAAACCTTCGGACAGTTTTGAGTAACGTAGCTAAGGAGCAGTTTGTCCGTCACACATCTGGTTGCATGCTTATGAGTAACAGACTCAGGATTTCTTATAATCTAGTATTGTGTAAGGACATACGGTATTTTTAAGACCATTACCATGTCATGTAGCTTGGAAAAATATTTGGTCCGTACAACATCTGAACATCTTTTAACATGATTATACTTAAAGCAAAAGGGATATTTCATGAAATTCTATTTTTCAGTGATTCAAGCCAAAAGTCAAAAGGAGATAAACATGGATTAACGATGCAAATACCTCTGTTTGGGCTTGATGTAGAGGAGCAGAACATCCGGTTGCTCATTCATCCTTAGTAACTGCCTGTTCAGGGACAGGGTGGTTAAAATTAGGCTACTAGTCTGTTTATATGTTGGGAAATACAACCAACTAAATTTGTTAGCAAATAAACAAAACAACAACTAGGAACAACTAGGAAAATAACGCAAGGAGGATTTAAAAAAAAAAAAGCTCTAGTTGAGCCTGATTATGAACTGGAGTAATGTAGCTGAGTCAAAGAAAAAAGTGTCATAAATATGTATCATATCATATTTCAAAAGAAATATTTTTTTCTACGTAATCTCCGTTTTGTTCAACGCAAGCGTTCCCGTGCTTAACAAGTGTCCAGATTCGTCCAGAAGAAATTCATCCTGTTGCATATGCAGTCAGTGATGCATCACCTGTTGCCCTTCCTGATCTTACCGTAAAGTCTTTCCATCCCATGCCTCCTTTAGTGGTCCAATAGGAATCACTCAGAGAGAGATCCGGTGAGTATGGTGGCAGTAGCAGACACTCAAACTGCAGGTCTTTGACGGTTGCGGCAGCCTGACGCCGCGCGAAAGGGATATTTCATGAAATCCTGCATCGCCGTGCTGCCACAAGACACCAGTACGCAGAAAGTCCAGGCCATTTCAAGCTGATTGCGGATGTTGTATGAGTAATTGCTGATGACTCATGTAAATTACAAGTACATACAATCTGTTTGTCTGATTTCTGCAGTTTTTAAGTTTTCATTTGACTCACCTTGCAGCTTTGACTTACAGATAGAATTCACACACTGCTCCCCGTGCTGACATTTCTACATCTTTTCTTTTATTCTTCATGTTTTTCAGTGTGTCTTGTGACAGAGTGTTATGGTTCATTTAAAAAATAAAATAAAATACAGATACAACTTCATTTTTAGACAGATAAAGAGACAGATAGTGGCCCTGCGTTACATGATACTGTCCAGAATATTTTCTAATGACCTTAGTTGCTTCTATTTCTAAAAACATAAACATATGAGTCATTTCATTTTGGCGTTTTAAACGCAACATGTAGAGGAGTGCACCGGGACTGGAACAAAAAAGCCTCCGGAGCAGGCGGTCAGATATGAAACTCGCAGGATGAAGGAAAACCACGGTCATTAGCATGCGAGCATATCTTGTGCAAAACGTTTCCCGTGGTATTTCATCCATCTTCAGTAAATGTTTCATGCTGGTCAGTCACCGGTTTGTTCACAGTTTGCGAAAAAGGATCTACCTAGTTTGTTAGTAAATATGGTGAGAAGGTACTGCGTGAAGGTCAAACGTTCAGGAGAGATTGGTTAGACGTCTTTCAGGAGCAAAGTGTGTGGGAGTGGGATTAAAAAACATCAGTCCCGAGAACACCTCTATAACCAGAACACCTCTATAACCAGACATCTTCCAGAATGTTGGACTTGCGTAGCAACACAATGGAGCAACAAGTCTGTTTAAGACATTTTCCTTGACTTGATAAAAAAAAAAAAAAAACTTTCAAAAGATAATACCAAATCTCGATGAGTGTTACGCGGCCTTTAATCGTGCACGAACCCCTACTCTCAACTCACACTATGCTCACATCCCCACAGAGATAAAACGAAAGCCTGATGCAGTATCACTGCGGTTTCGATCCACAGGCAGCTACCGAGCGCTTGTGGTCGCAGTTATGAAGTAACGCTCGTGGGGGGGTCTGGAGTCAGCAACTGACTTCCTCCCACTGAAGCTGCAGAAAGCTGCACTCGGCACTCCTGCTTTCCACAAGAACCTGCAAACTCGCTTAAAGTAATTGAGATGCCACTTCCTTCTCAGGTTGTCAGTGAGTTCCTATCTATACAGCTTCCCCTCCACCAGCAGCAGAACCTCCTGCCTCAGAAACAGAGCTCATCAATGGAGGAACATGGCACCGTGCTGCTTTTGCTGACGTGCGACACCTTTCGTATTTTCAGATTGTTATCACACTTCCCGTTGAAGAAGACGCCTGTTATTAATAGATAATGCGTTTGGTTTTGCTTCCTTGAGATTTGTCTGCCATGTAACTAAAGATTGTATTGATCACAATGGTTAAAAAAAAAACAGAACAAAAACAAGCCAAGTGTTTTAATAGTTCAGATTGTAGCTGAATCCTTCAGCGGAAGTGGAAATCACCCATACTTCACCAATATTTCTAATGATTCTAGAAAATTCTACAAGTATTCTTATAAGGCGACTACTTGACTTTTTAAAAAGTGAACAATGTTCCTGGCTTAAGGTGATCGTGATCATTCTTCAACAGGTGTTTAATCTTCAAGCTCAAGGAATGGAAAGATTTATGGACGTACTGCCCTCTTGTGGGTTTGTAAATAATTTATAATAATTCCTATCGAGCGCTTCAATTTTTACACATATACTTCTCTCATAATGCTGTACGAACATGACAACATGTGACAGGAACATTAGTTCCCATCAGGGCTTTTTCCACGAAACATTATTAAGTAATATGTAAAACTAAAAACACATAAAATGAAAAAAAAAAAAAAAACTGGTGGTCCTAAGCAACCGTATCTTTCCATCATACACCACCAACGTTCAGAGGAAATCTCATCAGCAGTTATGTGGTATCATGATGAACCCTGAATTTGTCTGGTGCACCGTGTTCTTATGAAACATTACATCAGTGAATCATCAGGAAGTATGCCACATCAGATCAGTATTTTAAGATTTAAAAAAAAAGCCTTCCTCAAGGGTTTCTTCAGATGGTGAACAGTGCTATCTGTCTAAAGAAATCCTGCTTGGACCATTTCTGAAAGGTAAACTCCCTGCCATATGGTTCCTTAAAACGTTTAAACCTTTAAGATGACAGAGAGACGAAGCAAAGTTAAAGGAGTCCCTGGCTGCTATATAGATATTTATTTAAGAGTTTAAGGCTTTCATACTGGAACACCTTACAGGGTTCCTCAGTCTGTTCCTCACGAGGAAGAGCAGTTTCTCTTTCTATGTAGAACCTCTTTACAAAGCTAACACTGGATGACACACTTTAAAAAGATTAAAAATAAATAAATAAATACATACTACTACACACATGGTGTTGTAGTACTTCAGAAAGACTTTCATTGCTAAGAGGTTTAGACATCTGGCTTGTCATCACTTTCTGACTGAAAAAGAAAAAAAAAACCCTTTAGGTGGTGGGTTCGAGTCTCGGGTCCGGCAGGGATTGTAGGTGGGGGAGTGAATGACCAGCGCTCTCTGCCACCCTCAATACCACCACTGAGGTGAGACCCTTGAGCAAGGCACCGATCCCCCAACTGCTCACTGGGCGCCGCAGCTAAAATGGCTCTAAAACCTGCTCCGGGTGTGTGTTCACTACTGTGTGTGCGCACTTGGATGGGTTAAATGCAGAGCACACATTCCGAGTATGGGTCACCACACTTGGCCACAAGTCACGTCATGTCATGTCATAAATTCAGAAATGTTATCAGAGTGTGGGTCTGAATTTGTTACCAATGAGCAGTCAGTTGGGGCCTACCTTAGCACATCTTTATTTGCCAATTTTATTCCATTCTTCCTTTCAAAAATGCTCCAAAATAGATTGCTATTTGGAGCTATCCAAAGATGAGCTGAGTCACTATCTTGACTAGAGTCCCAGTTCCAGCTGAAGAGAAGCAGCCTCATAGCATAATGCTACCACCACCATTGCTTCACCATGGGAATGGTGTTCTTTCAATGATAAGCTGTCTTGTTTTTGGCACAAACATATGTTTTAGAATTATGCCCAAAAAGTTCTACCTTGGGCTCATCAGACCATGACACATAACACATGGGGTGATTTAGGCAGGCTTGCAGGATGTCCTGTTCTTGGTAATGTCTCTGTGGTGCCCCGTTTTCTCCTCTTGGTGAAAATGGCTCTCATGATTCTAATATTTTGGGAATTCTTTTGTGCCCTGATCAATACCTTTCAACAATGAGGTCCCATACATGCTTTGTTAGCTCTCTGTGGACCACGGCTTCAGCAGTCAGATGAAACCAAGAATCAGAATCACTTCACTTATGGCAGATGTACGATAATTAATTCTGAACATGAGTTTGAACGTGATTGGTTCCTTCTGAGCCTCATTAAAAAAGGTGCAACCAGGTTATTGTACGTTTGTTCTTTTTCTTATTTTTTCCCTTAAAACTTTCCATTTATTTTTCAGTTGAATTTTGTTGGCTGCTACATAAAAGATGGAAAGAGATATAATGATTTATCTTGGTTTATTTTTTTACGTCACAAAAATGCAATTTTAACAGGTGTATAGAATTTTTTATACCAAACTGTACACAAGCAGATGAAAAAATAGCATGGATAAACATAAACCCACACTAATTGTGTGGATGAAAAGAAGACTTCAAACAGGAAGAGAAGCCAAAGAAGCCATTTTTCCTAATGGGTCAGATTTAAAATGAACTCTGAACTAACTTGGGCCAAAGTAGGCTCAATACGCTGTCAGTGCTGACTGAGTCAGAGTTAAATTGCTGGACGATTTGCTGGATACGTATAATTGAATAAAGTTAGACTAAATTTTGCGTAGCACTGAAGCTAATAAAATACTCATAATGGATCTTTAATGTAGCAATGTATGTGTTTTAATTTGCATGTGTTGGGTTGTGGGCCAAGGTGGTAAAGGCTCCTTGCATTGGTTCATGTATAGCTGTATAGAGAGGGGGAAACTGCTCAGGTCCCTTCCTTATTAATCTGTCCTTGAGAAGACAGAAGTATGAATCTACAGACAGGGATCAAAATAAAGCTTTAATTAACCTTCCTTATATTTGCTGGGTGTATTTTAACGTAATGTGTGGATTACATAAAACTATGGATTGACTCATGTGATGAAATTGGACCTTGAAAAAACTTGAAAATCAGCATATTAGCCCTAACACTGCATTCATACCAGCAGCAGTTTTTCATCTCATGTAGCTCAGATTACTCAGGTTGCCAGTGGGTGTTCCTGGCATTAGTTGCCATGGTTTCACTGGAAGCGCCAGGCTAATGTAATATCCACAGAAATGATATCTGGACAAGCTAGCTACAGAAGGTATATAAACTGCATCACTGACTATTAGTGTCATAATAAACCCCAAACAACATTTTGCTCATCACGATTTTTGCCACCTATTTCAGCAGCTTAAAAGGCTTGGTGTACAGTAATATAATGGCAAAAATACAGGCATGCTTATAAAATATTTGGGGTAAATCAAACACTTCATGTCTGTAGCAGCACAGGATCTGGAACCAAAAACACTAATAATGTTTCACAGTCAGTGACAGAAGTAACTTTTTTTTTTTTTTTTTTTTGCATAAAGCTTACCACAGTTATTTAATGTCTAATTGACTTCCAATTGCATTGTCACTTCATTGCTGGTGTGAACGCAGGGTCTTTTTCATGGTGACTTCATCATTAAATGTTCATCCTTTCCAAGTAATTCTGAACCATTCTCGTTTTAGCACTTCTAGCATTCTGGATTTTTGACCCAGTCCACTTTCTGACTCACAATTTGAACCCCCAAATCCTTTTCTTTTCTAGAAAAAAAGATCTTTCCCTCTTTCTTTCCTCTGTGTAAACGCTATCTTCATTGGCCAGTCACAATCTAGTCTGAGATGTGATGTATAAATATGCTTTGTGTGCATCTATTTATTTAGTTTAGCGTTTACTGAATAGGTGTTTTAGGTAAAGGAGTAGATCTGGGGGACTCAGGGATGTTGAGT
>JAKKZN010000020.1:15967746-15980654 GCA_033441825.1 Pangasius elongatus | reverse complement strand
TTGGCAGATGCCCTTATCCAGAGCGACTTACATTTTATCTTATTTATACAACTGAGCAGTTGAGGGTTAAGGGCCTTGCCCAAGGGCCCAACAGTGGCAGCCTGGGGATTGAACTCATGACCTTCCGATCAGTAGCCCAACGTCCTAACCACTGAGCTACCACTGGTTTTCCAATGTAAAAAATAAAAACATTTGAACACAGTGAAACAATGAGCTTCTCACAACAAGATACAAAATCACCAAACTGAGAAAAGTTCACAGGATCACATAACTCTAAAAGTTATCCAGGATTCTGTATAAAATACTGGCGAGAGAATGTGATTGGTTGTTTGCAAAATCAGTCGAATAGCTGTTCTTGGTCAAAGCACCACTGCAGTAAAAGTTATTTTCTCCTGGAAAGGAAACTGTAGTGCACCTTTAACACTCACTTAAGGTAAAAAAAAAATCATGTATGATCTTCATATTTACGCCCCAGTGAAACAGGAAGTCATGGATGACCATTTAAGAGTTCCTAAACACTCAGTTAAACTTAAAGTTAAATATAAACGAAAACTTGCTTCAGTTACATTTGGTTACATTTACATTGGAATGTCTAGGAACATCTAATAATCTAATAATGTCTAATAAACCACAGATATTTTTTACTCATCTTTAACAAAGGTGCCAATAATTCTGAAGCTTTGTGTAACTTCTCACTAAAATATTTTTTTCCCCACAATTTCTTATCATGACTCATAGACATAGCCTTATATGCTACTCTGACCACTTGTATGCAAATGATGCCACTGAAATCACACACACTGTATGTGCATGAACACAAGGACATCACGGATTAGAGGAGCATTCTAGGAAGCTTGTGCTCTTACCGAGGTTCTTCATGGACTCTCCTGATAAAATCTGATTGGCTCTCTTCATCTTGAAGTAGTTACTGGCGATGTTTTCACTGTCGCTGCGGTTCAGCATTTCCTTATAACGGTCCTCCTCCTCCTACAGAAACAAAGGTGCGGTCTGTAATTGTAAAATAATGTTTCTGCACATGAAACACTTATAGAATTAAAAAAAAAAAAACCCTGTGATTTGTGATATTGTCTTGCAGTGGCACCTCTGGTGGGTTTGGCTTTGTCGCTCAATATTTACAAAATCTACAGCACATTAAAGGTGCGGTGTGTAATTTTAAAAAGTGTTTCCAAACTCATTATCATCATACGGTTTCAGAGGCACCACAGAGAAACTGTGATTTGTGATATTGTCTTGCAGTGGTGCCTTCAGTTTAAAGATGCAGTCTGTCATTTTACAAAGTGTTTCCATACCTGTAACAATCAAAGATACCATAGATAACCTGTGATTTGTGATATTGTCAGGTGGTAAAATTGGTTGCATTGTTCTGGCCCAGAAATGAAGCAGAAATTGCAATTCCTCGTGCAGACAGCATAGGGCTCTAAAACTAAACAATTCAGTCTTACACTTCAGCTTGCAGTATTTGAGTGAGTGAGTGAGTACCAGGAAAGGCTCTGCTGGGTCTGAGGCCGAGTTCCTGCGTCCTGGGAGTCTGGAAGAGCCGCTGGCTGCCGATGGAGGCACTGCTGAGAGTCAGAAACATCCAGTCCGTCACTAACTAGGCATCATCTCAGAGTCAATGATCCCCAGCCCATCCCTAACAAACATATCACAAGGCCTTGGTCTTGCAGCAGCAGCGGATTCACCTGCAGGTAGCGCTGTTTTCTGCACCAGCACCTCGGGCAGCCTCCACACACCGCTCTCCTCGTCCCACACTGCCTCCTTCCTCAGGCGCTCCAGGTTGCTGTAGTTGCAGTCCCTGCGCACCAGCGTCGCCGTGCGCTCCAGGAGGCCCTGCAGTAGCTGCGTTTCACGTTCCAGACGTCTGATGGAGGCCAGGTAGTCATCGCGCTCAGCCGCAAACTCCACCTGCAGATCTCGGATCTCTAACTTGGCAGCTTTGAGCTTGGGAAGAAAAGAAATGAGGAGTTGGAGGTTTATATTAATGCACTCGTTATTGTTTCTACAGTAATAACTTACATAAGGATTTGACAAATTAAACATAAAACATTTTTAAAAACTTACGTAATTGTTGATGTGAGGAGATGTTTATTTAACATTTTAGGAAGGAGTCTCTAGCGTCAGCGCTTTGTAACATAAATCTATCATCCTTGTGTTTTATTCCTTATTTATGTAATTATATAAATAATTAATGAGTAATAATTAATACTTTATGTTCCAGTATACAGAAGCAATTTTGTAAATGTAGCTTGTTTTTAATGATTTTTTTTTTTTTTTTTTTTTGGCTGGTCTATTTGGCTGGTTACATTGATTTATTTTAAAAATGCTTCTCCAGAAATAATTTATCTATACAATAGAATAAAATAAAATTTTATATATTTTTTTAGAATACAGATTATTGCTTTACAGACATCTTCAGTGCCTTAACCATAAGTAAGCAAACGGAGGCCGATGATGACAAGTAAAGCTTTAGTTATATTATATTAATTTCAGATATCAGATTATATCTGCATTTTACACACACACACACACACACACACACACACACACACACACACACACACACACACACACACACAGTATTTCTGAAATCCCACCTTGCCCTGCGTGTTCTCCAGCAGTCTGTTCTTGGCGTGTACCTCCTCCTGGATGGAGTCGTAAACGTTTAGCAGCACGGCGTCGCTGTCTTCGCTGCACTGACTCAGAGCCTCGATCAGCTGCTTCTTCCTCTGGTTGGCCAGAGTCTTCCTCTGCCTCCGCCGCTGCCTCAGCTCTTCGTTTCTCGCCTGCTCGCCCCCGACAAACTCCTGCTCTAGCTGATGAAGCCTGCAAGTCAAAACAGCCTGTCGTCTGCATGCTCACATTCTTCATCATTACTTGCAGTTGTGTTTGTAATTATCTGCTTCATCGTCATCATCATCATCAACTTGGCTCTCACAAATACAACAATAAAGCAATTTAACGGTAGGCACCTTAAGCTAATATAGCCTTAAGGTGCAATATTTGTATATTAGGATGGCAATTGTGTTGTCGAGATGTACATGAATATGTGTATATTAACATTTTATAACATTATAAAACTGAGAACAACTTTCACCTTCAGGTGATGTGTTCATGGTTGTACTCTTTTCTGTCTGTGATCTTTACACCTGCTATAACATAAGTGATAACAGGAACTAACATGTTCATAGACATTCCACAACATTACTTGTAGCTAGAAATGGATAAGAAGTATGATATGCCATTCCTTTATAAATAATAGACTATATACACTAGATAATAAACACTTTTTGTTTTTGAGAAACAAGGCTGCTCAGCAACGTCAACCATAGTGAAGAAACCGAATCAGATTTTTTTTTTTTAATCAGATTCGTGTTCGGATTTCCAGTGTGACCTTGTCTTAGTTATGTCGTAGCTGTGGAAAAAGTCACCTCACCTTTCCAAAACATGTTTCTGATCCAGTGGGCCTGGCGTAGCAACAACCGCTGACTCTGGAACTCCGGGCTCTCCCGCTGGACCTGCTGTAATCACTCCCTTGGTCTGTTCGCTCTCCTGTGAGAAACGTGTGCGTAACCTGTAACACTGAGGACTTTTCCTGAAATGACCCCATACGAATAATCCACCAATAATGTGCAAGACACTGACCTGTAACGTGTCTTGGGAAGCCTCTGAGGGCTCTGGGGTGGCTCCGTTGACAGGACTGACCTCTTTCGTGGAGTCATCTGCTGCAGAAAAGACCAGAGCTGACGACATGGAAATGTCATGTTCTGCTGCTGAGGGGAAAAGTTTACATCCCTCACGATTTTTGGGTAAGAATGTAGATTGTGACCCTATATTACAATTTATCTATGAAGAAATAGAAACAAGGCAACAATTCAAACCATATAAAGCAAAATCAACCGAAGTTCCATAAGAAGCATGAGTCAATGTTTTGTCATGACTCTCTCAGCCTTTAGACAGAATTTGAGGGCAGAATACTACAATTTAGAGGACAGGAAAGACCTTATAAAGGCAAACATTAAACATACTGCTTACTGAAGTGCTTCTCACTATTAAAGAAAAACGTTACATATGTTTAGAATTAAATATTTGTGATGTTGGTGCTGTATTTATGTTCTTTCCATGAGAAATTAGCGCTTGTCTGCCGCCACAGGGGGCCATCGTTAGCGTAACTAGCGCAGTTACTGTCCAGTGGCGTTTAGTAAGAGAAGAAATGTCAACACCATGAGAGATATTGATCAGGTTTCACGTTTAGCTCCTAAAAACAAAAAGAGCAAGAACTTCTTTTCTCACTCATTAATATGATGTCCAGTGTAGAATTAGTGGAAATGTGGAGCAAACGTTGGACTCGAAGCTCCACAATGCAATGCATTTATACGTTGCTGAGTCACGTCAGAGACTCGGCTAGTCAGTGACCTGCGAGATGACGAGCGCGATGGCATTGACGGTGGTATTAGCATGAAAGTTGAAGCTTTCGAAGCTGATCTGTGAGCAGAGTACAGATGAGGAGGTGAGAAAGCTGGACAGACTAAAGGACTAAAGCGCCGCTGCATCATTCTTTTTTACGTAGTGATGAAGCATAAGTAAATCCCACTGATGAAGCAAGTAGTCGAATGGCATTGTGGGTGATGTAAAAAACTGATAACCGAATTGAAAACAGAGCAACAAAAGAAGTTAAAGCTAATGACTTGTTTCGGGTGCCATTATAGATTACAGGTTAATTATTAAAAATTAATGCGCACGTCGTTCAGGGTGGATTTTCCCTTTAACATCCTGTCACACACTCTTTGAACATCTTTAGTGCCCAATCATTTAGTGTCTTCGTGCTCTTCATTTTGTACTAAGGGTATAGAAACTGTTTCTTCTCTATGCACCGTGGTGTAATCTTACATGCTTTTGCTCTCTCCAGGCTGGACAGCTTGGTCTCATAAGACACTCTCAAGGCTGCAATGTCCTCCTGAAGCTTAGCTTTGGATTCCTGCTCTGCGTTGTAGTCCGCCTGCAGTCTGGCAAACTTCTCCTCGTAATCCTGAATTCTCACACACACACACACACACACACACACACACACACACACACACACACACACGCGCGGCTATCCTGGTGCTCAGAGTAGATTTGCAATCTAAAATTGGGCAAAGCATGCAGGCCACATCAAGCATTTTTCAATTTTTTACATTAATAGTATCTACAGCATGTCTATCTATGTAAAGACTGTAGTGATAAAAATATTTAAAACTCAACAACAACAAAAAAAAATTTATAACCACCGCATTATCTGAAACATTGAAAGCTTAAGCTCTGCCTACTTGCCATATAACACTGAAAAGCTTGTTTTCTGATATACATGTCAATTTATTTGTCATTATGATATACACATCAATTTCCTATATAAACATTATTAATAGTGGAAGCAAATTAAATCTCATTGTATTTTTAAAACCTTTTTTTTTTTTTTTACAAAACAAAACAAAACCCCTTTATTCAGAACCAAAAATCCCAGTTTCTAGATGACGTGCATTCATAAAAAAATTTATTTCCAACATTAATTAGAAGAATATTACAGAGGAATTATCTGAAATGTTCATATTGTTTGAAATTACATTAAATTTTATCCTGAACATTCGCATTAAATAATGTTGGTATTTATATAGATTATACTGCATGGTATTTTCTTGATTAAACAATCAAGAAATGATTTTTCCAACAAACTGTTCTGTAAAAGTCTTCGTTCTGAGAGCATCTTCAGAGGGAAAGAAATATTTTTCTTTAAAAAAGACTAGACTCCAGGTTTTGACTTTATTATGCATGTAGACCTGCATAAAATATGCATATTTAATTAGACAAAGCCTAAAAAATGAACCTTAATCTGTGAATATTACAGCACCCACCTGTTTAATCCTCTCCTCCTCGCTGCTCTGTGGTCTGGACTGGATGCCTGTGCTCCCCTGTGACCTCTGACCTGCTAGCAAAGCTGACAGTGAACAAAGGAGATATATTTAGCATGTAAAATGTATAATCTTCTACCTTTGCAAAGACAAGAGGTATTCTTAAAGGAATTCTTATTCATAAAGGAAACTCTAGGTACTAATCCATAACCTGTTTTGAAGACTATAATGAAAACTATAATGAAAAACTTGCTTGATGTAGCATTTTCACAAAAAAGTTACAGACAACACAAGGGGTGTAGAAACCTGCTAACACTTTTTTCCATTTTCAGCTTCCTATTTCCTAATAGACCGTGGCGTAACCATTGCAAAGGCAGGTTCTCAAACTGGAAGTCGTGGTATCTCCCATATCTCCATATGTTTCTCATAAGACAAGGTCCTAGTCCGTCAAGTGAAAGTAATGATAAGAGAGAGGCTAGTTACGAAAAAATCCAAAATAATGTGCTTATCTGCTGGATAAATATGCATTATCTACATTTTTGGGTTTTCCCAAGCGGGCACCATGACACGTAGAACAAAGCAGGACTTAGACTAAAAAGAGTTTGAGCAGTGCTGCCATAGCTAATGTTAGTGATGAACAAAATAGACAGGTTTACTAGTTTACTTAGTTAACTAGCTGGCTAGCTAACCCAGTTAAAGTGAGTGATGACAAAATTAAGGAAAGGGTTGCCATGGTTTTATGAGAATTTCAGCTTTTGGAAAGAGGTTGCATGTGGAAAAAGCAAGTGAAAGCATTTTTTTAGCTAGTTTGAGATGATTGAGAGAGGGAAAGGGGGATTATGGTACAGACAATGTCTGTACCAGGCGATGACAAAAAAGTTGTATTACAAATATTACAAATCTAAAATGTGCGCGCACCACAGTGAATTTGATTCCCACACAGCAACCGAAAAAAGAAGAACATTTTGTCTGGGCTAGTTTCAGGACTTTGTGCAGTTTTTGAGATGTAGTTGAGCTGTAAATTTGGCTGAGACCTGGCAACCCTGATTGTGTGTATTATAGAAAATCTGACAGGTTAGATGTTAAATAAATCATTGAGATAATAATGAGGCAAATCGAGATTTAGACACTGAAATCCCTCTTGTATAAACCTGAGATAAATGTGAGCTAGTTTACTAGCAGCTAATCATAAGGCTAGCTAACCTATTGTAAGTTCATGTTCGTTATGAACAAAATATCAGATGGTATTTTATATGTAGGCAGGTTTGGACACTATTAAACAAATGAATTGCTGAGAAAACTGGAACTTAGATACTGATACTGCGCTTGTGTCAAATGTGAGCTGGTTTACTAGCAGTTACACAAGTTAGCTAATGTTAGTAAGATTGTTAGTAATATTAGCCTATGTGGGATAGCATAAAGACATAGTGGCATTTGAAAATTGGATATTAATGTATATTTTTATACCTATAGTTTGTAATTTGAAAGAGAGTAAAGGTGTAAAGATGTTCGAAGACCATTTGGTGTAGTGTATTTTTCTACATTAATTATTTTAACAGTGGAATGATCAGGAGTAGTTTTAACATTAAGTAAAGGCTGATGGAAAGTTTAGTGAGAAGATTAAGAACTGCAGGGATCTTACAGTTGAGGCTTACAGTCCCGAGCTGACCAGAGATGAGCGCCTTGAGCTGTTTGATCTCCTCCTGGTATTGGCGCAGGAGCGCATCCTTGGGGTCCTCATTGATGCGTGGACGGTTCTGGATGCTCTTGGCGCGGTTGGCGTAGCGCAGCGTGCTCAGGGTCTCCTCATAGTTGTTGTCAGCTGGGGAGAGGCAGGCCACCATGAGGGTGCGTGTGTTGCCACCTAAGGAGTCCTGAAGGAGGCGAGTAAGCTTAGAGTCGCGGTAAGGGATGTGCTTGGAGCGTCCGTCCACCAGCGCCGAGATGACGTTGCCCAGTGCTGACAGAGATAGGTTGATTTTGGTGGCTTCCTGAAGACGGTCTCCTGTGGCACCGGTCTTGGACTGGCGCTCGCTGCCGGCCAGGTCCACCAAGTTGAGCTTCCCAGCGCGTAAGTGGTCTTCACCAGCAGCATCTGAGATTATATGAGGAAGACATTATATGAGGAAGTCAACCAGATCATTAAAGCTCTAATAAAGTCAACAATATTCCCGAGCTTATCTTGGGAATACTGGGTGAGATGGATTTCACCCTGGATGGAATGCCTGTCCATTGTAAGGCACCAAGCACACACACAGACTTTCACACCTAGGGGCAATTTAGGGTCACCAGTCGACCTCTTGCCATGTTTTTTTGGAGCTGGGAGGAAACTGCAGAACCCAGAGGAAACCCACACCAACACTGCGAGAACATAAGAAGCTCCATATAGATAGGAGGATCACTTTGGGAACCCTGGAGCTGTGAAGCATCAATGCCACATGCTGCACCACCAGGCCACTTATTACTATTTTATTTAAATGTCCATATAAAGATCAGTTAGATGTCTAGTAACAGAAATTTAAAACAACTTAAACGCTTAAACTTAATGAGAAGAAACATTTGTCATACATCTGAAGGACGTTGGAAGAACCTTCTAGGTGAATGAATGGAGGAGTTTCCTAGTTGTTATATGGCCGTGTGTGTGTGTGTGCGTGATCCCACACCTATGTTGCAGATCTCCAGGTGGATGGTGAATATGGAATGCGAGCGGGAAGAGTCTTTGTTCATGAGTGTGTATCCCACTGAGCGGTTTTTCCAGCCCAGCTCCATGATCCGCTCACACTCCCCTACACTGTGCACCGTGTGCATGGAGAGGTCTCGCACGTACATTCCTTGCTCTGGATGCTCCTTCAGCTGCTCAAAACACACACACACACACACACACACACACACACACACACACACACACACACACACACACACACACTCAGGGTATACATCTCAACCTGCAGAGGTAAACTTATATATCACACATACTGTAAGTAAAAGAGTAACACACCTCCAGCTTCTGCTTGGTGTCTTTCCCCAGAAGGTCCCTGATTTCCTCTTTGTAGATCTCCAGGTAGGAGGCTCGCACAAGGAACTTTGTGTTTTCTGCACACTTTAACATACATTACATTATTTAAACGTTCTCTCCATAATTATTGGCACCCTTAAGTAATATTACCCATTGTATTTATTGTCAATCGTTTTCATGAAAGGTTCTAATAATTATGACGTCTACTGTACTTCCAGCTGGAGATTGGACAGTGAGATACACAGAAGCTTAAGTAAGATTCATCTAAGATTCGTCTCTGTGGACAGTCGCCTCTATAATTATTGGCACCCTTTAAGCTGGCAAAAAAATGGTATATAACGTGAACACCTGCAACGTGTAATGTTATTTAGGGGTGCCAATAATGCATCCATTATCTCTGTATACAATTATCTCCATAAATATTGGCACCTTTTATTTAAATAAAAAATGCGCAAAAGTAAAAACGGTATAGAAAATAAGCATGTGCAAGGAGTCATGTTATTTAGGGGTGCCAATAATTATAATAATTATTATAGTTGACTGTAGACAGAGATAGTGGGATGCATTCTTTTTCATCCATCCTTGGCTTCTGTGCCAAATAGCAGGATAATGCTATCTCTACGTAATCATCTCCATAATTATTGGCACCCTTTATATATATATTTCTCCAACTGTTTGAGTGGAAAATACAAATCATTGTGTCTGTATGTTTTTTTTTTGCGCCCATTCTCTTTAAGGGTGCCAATATTTCTGCATACGACTGTAATGTAGGATATCTAACCTGGATGGTCTCGAAGATGTGCTCGAAAGCTCTTGGTATGACCCCTCTCTGAGCTGGGGGGTCTGACACACCCTGCATGGTGAAGGATTTTCCACTTCCTGTTTGTCCATAAGCGAAAATTGTGCCGTTGTATCCTTCAGTGACGCCCTGTCATGAAAGCAGATAAGAAGTAAAGATTAAAATGTCACCACACTTGCGTACGTGCTGTAGAGTCCTTTGGGACCTGTTCATTTTCAGGGGTCATCCTTTGTGTCATTGTCATTTGATCTTGACTACAGTAGACAGGGGCTGTTGTCCGATTTACTATGTCACTATGTCACTGTATTCTGTTTCACGCATGAAAAAGTCCTTAAATAAATTGACACCTTATTGTTAACCCTTTCAGTGCCCACACGCATAAACCGTTAATTTAGGGCTGTTTTTAGAAACGTATTAGATGTAAATCACCTCCAAACCACTCCAATGTTACATGCACCATTATCCTGATGTTTATTACTCCATTAAGTGGTGCTCCTTCTAGTCCAAAATGGCTGACAGTGACACATGCAGCACGTCATGCTGTTTTAAGTCAAATCAAGTAAAAAAACCAAACAAAAAACAAAAGCAGACTGTAACAAACATTACTAGCTTTATCCCCTTTACTATGAATGGACGACATTGGGAAAGAAATGACCTCCACCAGAGGATATGCAATCTCGTTGTACATCTGCTCAGTGGTCTGATCGATGAAGTACGTCCCGTCGAATGTAAACTGCTTGGGCGGCTCCTCGGCAGCTCCTGGCTTCTCGATGAAACATTGACATCGGCTGCAATCGACAGACACCACCATCTTACAGTTGAGGTTCTTCTCTCGGCCGTTCAGAGGCCGGCATCGGACCACCACCTTCACCGACTCGGACGCCATCCTGGAGCGCAGGAGAGATCAGCTCGAGCTATCTGCGAACTCTACCTTGGCTTTTTCTGTAACAGCATAAAACAGATGCCTTTTAATCCAGAGATTACATAATGACTTTAAAGTAACTGACTGAGTTTCATCAACAAAGATTAAACTTCAATTTTGATTAATTAAAAAAAAAAAAAGCTCAAAGCAATTTTGACTATTTCACAATATAATAATATAATACTGTATATAATAATTCTGCTGCAAATGGATTCATATATAAACCTTTTTTTAACCCAGAGATTAAACAATGTCTTTAAAGTAAAAATTTTGTTTCACCAACAAAGATTCATCTTAAACCTGGATTAAAAAATTTTTTTTATACATTAATCGACTTTCCAAATTTTAAATCTTGTTAAATAATCAGGATATCAAATCTGCTTTTAGTTTTACACTGAACCTGGTTTAACTGTACAGTAATGGATCACCAGGATTAAACACGTCTTGCATTTCAGTAAGGGATTCATTTCCATCTCGCAGCTGAGATGGTTTCAGTTTCCAGAATAGCAGCATATATGAGATGCATTGCAGAGAACATGTTTTTGTGCTTGTTTTTAAGTCTAAAATATCAGAAATTATCAATTTCATTACTGTAAAATTGTTGGTGTTTACTTTTTTTCAGACTAGTGATCAGAATTAATCCCAGGTCGAGATTATGCCAGGTTTAAAATAAAGTGGCTCTACATGACTTGAATGAACATAAAACATAAAAATATACATCCAAACCTTTATAAGCTCCAAACTCATTAATAATGTCCTAACTCCAGGAGTTATGGCCTAAATAAAGCCATATTTATAAACATTACCTTTAAAATTAACTTGTGAATTTCATGCATTAACAGCCCACAGTCCTAAAAGGAATAAAATAATTTTTTTTTTAGTTTTTCTTTTTTCTCTCAGATCAAATTGTCTAATTTTGGTCATTTTGTTGGAATAAAACATTTATTTATTTTTTTGTTTACTGCATTTCCTTTCATTTTCTAGCTGTAAGTGCGTATTTCTTTTTCTCTCTTCTTCTGCCTTTTCCTCTTTTTGCATTTTTTCACCTTCACATAAGAGTGAATAATATTTACAAAAAAAAATTAACATCTATTGCTATCTAACAAAGTCATTTTTCTCCACCAAAAGTGCACAAAACAAACAAACAAACACACTACTGCTGGTTTAGGCAATAAAAAGTTCTTTTTGTTTTTCAGAATTACTTCCTAGATATTTATTTATCTACATATTTATTCATTCATTCATTCTTATTTATTTATTCATTTTGAGACCCTTTACTCATCTTTTTAGAAACTGAAATAGAGTCTGAACTGTATGTATTAAATACTATAGAACTAAATATTAATTAATTACTTTAAACACACTGCAGTTATTTTTCCAGCTACTTTGCTGCTTGACATAATGACAGTTCAAAAGCTTTTTAATAAGAGATATATATTTTAATTATGTAAAATTCACAGGGTTTTAGACATGGTTATAATATTAGCATCAATGTCTTGGAACAGATAATCACTCTGTAAGTGGAATTAATGTGAAACAGAGAAAGCTAAGGAGAAAATTAAGACATAAGCATAACACAGTATATTACTTTATTAGCATTATTCTCAGAAGGCAGTTTAGCTAAAGGAACTAGCCGTCTAAGAAAAGCCTTTATTCGGCCTGCTCTAATGTTATTTAAGATAAGATTGAAGAACAGATAATACGACAGATATTTGCTTACACTAGTCGTCACCATTCCCAGATCCATAAAAGCATTCCGGTGTTCAAAAAAAAAAAATAATCGAGGTTAAACAAACACACAGTTATTATCAGAGCTGTGTGTGTGTCCTGCCATGGCGTGCTCCGTTGCCTAGCAACCTGAAACTCAGCTCGCGCAGGCTTTCCAGTTTTTTCACTGTTATCTCCGTGTGATTACGTCATCAGCAGCGCCGCCATGTTGGAGGAACTTTGAGAGGGGAAAAAAAAAACAACCTGCATGATAATGCGTAAAAATGTGTCTTATGACAAATGTATAAGTTCATGAAAAAAAGTGAAACAAGTTCCTGTTTGAGGCGAAGATGAATATTTAGACATTGAACAAGTTAAATAACAAGCTCACTGACTTAAAACTTTACCTTAGAGTTTCAACTCAAGATTTTTTCCAAAAATGCTGAAGCGATTTGATTTAAGTGTCACAAACAACTCAGCAAAAGAGAACAAGGAATCATTTTTCACAAGTGAAAACACTGACAATATAAAACTCTTACAAATAACGCTAACAAAACT
>JAKKZN010000020.1:15920835-15940720 GCA_033441825.1 Pangasius elongatus | reverse complement strand
CTGGTAATAACTGGCCAGGAGCATCACCAAAATGGTCAGTGAGATCAGACTTGCCAGTAAGCACTCTGGTACAGGTATTATATATCATAACTTCAGCATTTTATCATGAGTTTATTATTTTTAAATTATTTTAATCTTTTTATCATTTATATCAATTCTATCATTGTGTATATATTTCATTTTAATTTCATCTTTATATCTGCATGTTTTATTTTTTTTATTTTAGTCAATATTTATGTATGTATTTTTAAGTAAAATCTTTTGCTTAATTACTTAATTTTATAGTACTTTGAGCTACCCCATGTTTAAAAAGTGATCTGTAAATAAATTACATTTCTTATTTTTAATTATTTTATTAATACTTCATTGTCTCCCTTGTAGCTGTTCATAACAAAACTGTTCTATCCTGATCCTGAATATTACCTTTTCTCTGCAATGATGCTTCTTCTGATACACAATAGGTCTGTTATTCTTTTGAGAACTGTGTTCACATTAGCTGCATTCCTATTCATAAGGGAAGGATACTTTAAACCACTGGAACAGGGGTGCCTAATAAAAACTGTTTCCTTTTTGCAGGTAATTAGCAGGCTCGGTCTCTGAACATTACCAGGGTGCTGTTACCATGGCAACTGGCAAGCAAGGCTTTGTGAGAGCTACTGAGCCTCAGCATTTGGTATCCGTACAGAGAGAGAAAGAGATGAATGTTCAGGCCCCACTACCAGCCATGTATATTCAAGCGTTGTCCGGCTTGACATCCCACCCTCAGGCCCAGCCAGCAGCAGTGCAGGATGCAGCGGTCATTCCTCTGTCCGTGCCGATGATGTATGCCAACCAGACTCTGCCCTTTCTGACTCTGCACATAGCCAGTGGGGCAGGTCTCCAGCAGCAGAGGCCTGAACCTCCAGCATCTTCTTCTAGACCCAAGTCTGCAGGGAAGCATGTGTGCCCACATTGTGGAAGGGACTGCCTGAAACCCAGTGTGCTGGAAAAACACCTGCGCTGCCACACAGGTGAGAGGCCATATCCTTGCACCACCTGTGGCATCTCCTTTAAGACGCAGAGCAACCTCTACAAACACAAGCGCACCCAGGCCCACGCTCGTCTCTCCAGAGAATCTGGTAAGGGAACCTTCAGCAGCCAGGAGAGCACTGAGAGCTCAAGAGAGAATTGCTCTAGCCCCTCACTGGAATTACAAAATGAAGATTCAGGCGACACAAACAGGAATGATGGTGTTCGTCTCACTGCGGCAACGAGCACAGGTAGTTCAGAAGAGGCCAAGACAGGCTCTGAGACAGAGTGGGCTTTATGCAAAGCTGCAGTGGTTGGAGTTATTGCTTCACCAGCACATGGGCAACAAGTAATTTCACATACTGTAACCCAGAGGGTACCTCAATTATCTTCTGATGCTGCACCAATACAGGCAAAAAGCCCAAATGGAGATGGACGTGCTCCACTGACTCCAAATCGTACTCCTCTTCAGAGGCAGGAGGCACTCTTCCCTAAGTCTCAAAGCCATGACAGCACAGACTCTGGCTTCAGTGAAAGCAATGAACAACACTCAACCTCCAGTCCTGGCACTACCTTGCACGATCCCAGCATGGAACTGGAAGAACCAGAAACCACTGAGAAACTCTCAGATGTGGGCACTGATGACATCAAAAGCAAAGTGTCACTTCAGGAGAAACAAAAGCTAGAGAAACACATCTTGAAGCTGATCTCCGAAAACAGCGTGGTAATGGACGACAAACATCTAGTGAACGTGCGGCCGAGGAAGACGGTGTTGTCGAAACAAGGCAGCATCGATCTTCCCATGCCGTACACTTACAAAGACTCATTCCATTTTGAAATAAGAAGCAGCAAGCACCAAGTATCCAGTTCGCAAAAGCAAGACAGAAAAGGTAGGGCTTTTTACAGCTCTATGCCTACACAGCATTCTACCAGCTTGGAACATGCACCATTAATCCGAAGCAGTTCTTTACCATTTAGCGTGGGCATTCAGAACAGTGACATTACGGTTTCGCCTTATGAAGTAGACAATGTTCCTTTGAGCAGGAGATGTAGTGCAGGACATATCTACCCAATTAAGTCATTAGATCAACACACACCCAGCCATCGTTCACTGGTCAGACAAGTAGCAGTGGATGGTTTATCTGCAGTGGAACGTTCTCCAATGGAAAGAGGCAGTCTTAGTAGCCTCAGTTCTGATGGAGACTGCACTGACACGGCATCAGAGTCGGTTGTCAAAAGATGTCGTAGGAAGAAAGCACAAAAGTTTGCCTACAATAAATGGTACATGTATGGAGGTGGTACATTCAAGAAGCTCTACAACATAGAGAAAGACTCTGTATTGAAGAACAGAAAGTCCACACTTAGCCCTGAGCAAACTGAAAGTCAGGGGATTCAAATAAGCCAACAGAAAGATAGCAATACGTCTGCATCTGTATCTGTGAGCTATACTTCCTGCTCTGCTCCGAGTCTGTCTCCTGTTGCTAATGTCCTCACAGCACAGACATCCAGTCAGGTTCTTTCCCCTTACTTACTTGTGCAAAATACACCAACGAAACAATCAGCTGGGCAACCCCAGCAAAGTCTGACCAAGCAAACTAATGTTCCAAGCTCAGACTTGAATACTGTGATGAATGCAATAAAAGGCACAGAAGAAAAAGGCAGAGCACCAGAAACACAGCTTTCAACTCCAATACCTTCAGAGAGGAAAAAGCAAAGGACAGAAGAACATCTTTCAGACTTTGTCGAAAATACAGAAGCCCTAATAAGGATGCAACAATGTGCGAGCCGACAGGTAAACGCCAACCTATGTCAATCATTACAGTCAGATAGTGGTGATTTGCCCCAAAAGTCAAGTCTAACTTCACTGCAGAGGGACAATGGGTTAAGTCTTAACAGGCAAGGCAGTTTCACCAATCTGTCTTCATCCTCAAATCAGAGACAGATCCTTTTCAAGAGGCACAGTTCTCCGCTTTTTGTGGCCAATATGAGTGGGACATCTGCGTCTCCTTCTGCCTCCTCCAGCATCTCCTCGGTTTCTCAAGCCAAGACCAGCTTTCTTCCCGTGTACCAGCTGAAGATTCCTGGTTTGACAGATGGCATGTCAGATCCTTGTCTTGGCAAAGGTTCCTCGCTGAATCCGTCTTCACCCAAACAGAATGTTAGTCTGAATCAGCAACCTGCAACAACTTCACCATCCACACCACAAAACCAGTCATCAGTGACCGTTATGTCCCTTGGACATGAGCAAGGTACTTTGTGTATAACAGCCATAACAAATGCAACATCTATGACACCTGCTGTGTACAGTTGCCAGAATGTTAATGCCTACACATCGACCTACAGCTCTACAGCATCAGTCTCATTAGCATCTCCGTTAACATTCACAGATCTGAGTGTCAACGTTAGTACAACACATAGCTCAATCTCACCAGTTTGTCACTCATCTACATCAACAAAAAACAGCCAGGTCAATGCTGGAAATGTAGCATCTGTACAAGACAATCCTGTTACATCTGTAGTGATCCCAACGCAATCACCCGGAGTTACACCTGCACCGGTACTTCCGAGCTCTAAAGATGGCATCCCTTTGGAGATAAGCAGCACTGAGATCCAGGGATCTCAGGACACTTTTTATGTGCAAACAGCAGACCTGCAGATAGTCATGCAACTCATTTCAGATGAGCAGCTTGCATTGATAGAACCGCAGATTGAAACACCGGACTATAAAACTACTGGAAGTCATTGTTTGCTCAGCAAAGATCCAGAAACGTCTGGGACGCACACAATCCAAACAGCTATTTCACAAGAAATACAAAAACAATGCTCTGGTGATACAGGAACAAAGCTAGCTGTTGAACAGGGGAATGTAAACAGAAGTGTGCCCAGCAACATCCCAGACATAACACTCATGTCATTTGGATCAACAGTTACAGAACACAAGGCAAAGAGTACAAAAAGTGCTCAAGATGGTTATTTAACAAACACTGGCACTAAAGGGGTTATTTCAAGGTCACCTTCCAAGTCAGAGCATGACCTTTCAGTTTTACTGGATAGCAAGGCATTGGGACAACCGTGTAAATTTTTAAGTTCAACACCTGAGGACAGTACGGTGCCAAAAGACCCAGAGACTGCAGGGTGTGGTATTAGTGCTAGGTCATATCTTAAACAAAAGCCTAGCGAGAAATTGAGCAAACCCTCAGCGGACAAATCCACTGCAAAAAGTGAGGCAGAGTTAAGCAAATCTTCTGTGCATGACCAGATCTTGAGAAAGTATTCAACTTCCATAATATGCAGCCTTCAGCAAAGTTGTCAAGACACTACAGGTAGCCATGGGATGATTCATACAACTGCGGCTTCTACCAACAATGCAGCAACATCCTCTGAGAAAAAATCGGTGAAGGTAAAAGTTGAAACTTTTCCAGAAATATCTGAAAGAAGCCCAAGCCATCAACCTGTGCAAACAAGTGTTCAACAGCAGAAATCACTTCTCTTAACAAAATCAGTAGAAAAACAGACAACTGAAACAAACACATCATGTCTCTCTGTGCCATCTTCAGTTCTGGTTCTACCAGTCACCCCTATTTCAGCTTCAAACCAAGATGAACCGATCCAACCCAAATCCTGTCAGCCATTAGGCGACTTCTCGGCCACGGCAACAGCGATCAACTCACGGAGTGTATTAGCGAGCCGGGTATGTCCACAACAACCTTTAAACCAGACAGGAGTATGCAGTGGAGACAGGTTAAAGTATGAAGAAAATCAAACCTCTGCTTCAGATCAATCTGGACAACATTTAGCCCGACAAGACTGGTCTAAAACTGAGGAAATCAAGGCAATCACCTCTAGGACTGCTAATATGACCAGTGCTCAATTTGAGTCACATGGGCCAGTGTCCACCTGTCTTAAAGAGGAAAATATGAAATGTGCACCGGGCCCTGGTGGAATGCATCACATCGATCAGGATTCATTCACAGGTGAGTTCAAAAATGTATCCAGCCATGATTCTGTTGAGAACATCCATAAACTCAGGTTTACATTTTCAGTAGCAGGGGACTGTCAACATTTAATAATTAGATATACCACATGGTTTGCCAATGCAATCTCTGAGAAATTTATTAATTCAGTACAATTCATGTAGACTCAATGCTACTTAAAATAATAATAGTACTACTGGAGTTCCCATCAGTATTAAGAACTATAGCGCAACTATGAAGCCAGTATAGTAATATCTTTATGTGATCATCTATTCTGCACCAAGGAAGAGATCAGATATAGTATATAACTATAACTATATTCTATACATCACTCTTTTCTATTCTTTCTATGAAGAATAGCCCAGGGTTCTGCATTTTTTTTTGAAGTTACAGAGGTGGAAATCACAACCCAACATTATAAAAATTACTATAATTATTATTCATTTCTTATCAGCTCAGCAAAAACAATTGATCCGTAAAGAATGTCAACTTCAGTCTAATAACAATTAGAAAACAATAATGTGGTCTGCGGGTGCAAAGTACAAGAATAAAAAGTTCTATGACTCCAATAAAAAATTACTATACACTTTAAGTGGATCTATGAGAACCTCTTATAAATTTCAGCCAGAATGAAAGTTTTTAATGACGTTTTAAAGATATAGAAAAGGTGATGGTCATATGCATACCAGCAAAGTTAATATGGACTATTAAAGGCATAAGAAAAGAAACTAAAACTAATAACTTCAGATAACAGACCAGACCAGTCCCATAGCAGGTGCCCATCTCTGTCTCCACTTGTCTAAAAAACTTCGACACACCACTGGATATACAATGGATATCAAAAGTCTACACACTCCTGTTAAAATGGCAGATATTTGTGACATAAAAAATTGAAACCAAGATAAATAATTTCAGAACTTTTTTCCACCCTCAATGTGAAATTGCAACGTATGAAAATTATGTGAAAAACAATCAGAAACACAGTGGGTATGGTGTTCTTTTGGTGATGTGCTTTTTTTTTTGCACCAAACATACCTTTTGGAATTGGTCTCACCAGACCATAACACATTTTCGCCACACGGTTTGGGGTGATTTAGTTGATCTTGGATGTTTTTTGTGAGAAAGTGCTTCCGTACCTCGGAGCCCAGAAATGTGAATGAGAGTATGAGAGTTTGCTGTAACATACAGAGAGTAATCAGTACTTGTCAAATATTCCTGCAGCTCCATTAATGTTGCCATAGGTCTCTTGGCAGCCTCCCTGGTAAGTTTTTATCTTGTCCTTTTATACATTTTTAAGGGACGTCTTCTCCCTGGTGATATCACTGTGGTGCTCCATTTTCTCCACTTGTTGATGATAGCCCTCATGGTGTTTCATGGTACATTTGTGTTGGAAATTCTTTTGCACCCCTTATCTGATCGATACCTTTCAACAAGTGAGATAACATGCGTGCTTTGTAAGCTCAATGCGGCTTCAGCATTCAGACGGAACCAAGAAGATGTGTAGAAAACCCCACAGAAACAGCTGGTCTTTATTTGGGGTTAATCAGAATAATTTCATATATGACAGCAGTATGATAATTATTTTTGATCATGAGATTTAATGTCTGGTTTTCACTTTGTTCTTCCACTTTTTTATATATTACAATTTCACATTGAGGGTGGAAAAAGTTCTGACATGATTTATCTTGGTTTCATTTTTTTACCTCACAAAAATCAGCCATTTAAACAGGGGTGTGTAGACTTGTTATATCCATTGTGCCACAACTAATAATTATCAGTACAAGAAACTAATGCAATGTAAAAACAATAAATATTATAGGAAGAAGGTACAAAAACCTCCACACATAGTCATGGTAGTGCTTGGAGCAGGGGAAAAAAAGCAACATGTTGGTTGCTTCTTCTTCTTCTTCTTCTTCTTCTTCTTCTTCTGTCTGAACAGCATGTGGTTAGCCATATAACTATTTTCAAGCTAATAACAAGTGTTAGCATGCCCCTTTAGAAAGACAAACCTAAGGTGTAACTGCATATGTCCACAAGGTGGAGACAACTGACAATCATTTCACGAGTTATTTTCCGCTTACACAATAACAGAATAATTTTGCCCTTGCAATCATGTTTATGTTTTACTTAATTATTTTTTACAAATACAATACAAATCACTCTGCATCATCACCCTGCAACATCTGCATTTCAGTTTAGGCAGCTCGTAGATGATTTAAAAGAGAGAGAGAGGGGGGGGGGGGGGTGAAAGACATCTAAGGAAAACAGCCTATATAAAATTAGTAAATTGATCATCTTATTTTTTTAACAACTCATATTTGCATCATATTTGTCAAAATTCTCTGTTACATACATTGTCTATTGAGACAATCAGGACAACTGTACATAATGTACATTTATTGCACAACAGCTCCTACTGTGTACCACAAAGAAATTTACTTTCCACCACTTCCTTGGCCTAGTTTATAGAGATTTGTGGTGGAGTTTATAGCCTTTTCACCCATAAGACTACTGACTGCTACGGAGTGAATATCACTCCAGATCGGTTTATAGTGCATTAGATTACGTAAAGAATACTTGGCAATAAGAATTGGCAAAATGCACCATGAATTTCATTTGTGTGGTTTTCAAAGTTTAAAGACATTCATTAGATTTTTAACTTGTTATATTAATTGACAGACAGGGCGTTTCAAAGAGTGAAATGAATCTTATGCGAAAATTACACTATATATTAAGAATAAAATAAATGGCTGTCATTGGAAAAGAATCAACAAAGGGGTGGTGTGTTGTCGGCTGTTGCGAAATGTTCATTATAGGTTTCTACTTCATAAAGAAAAATTTATAAAGAAACCACAAACTCCTCTGTCCTCAAGACTTTCCCATGCGGAAAACTTGCATTCATTCCATCAATGTGAAATAAACATCTCCTCAAGGAAACCTTCAGCATACCAAGGATTACACGTGTTTTCTTTGTTAAATTCTTTCTTTTCTTTTCTTTTTTTTTTTTTAAATCTGATTATTCTTAGCCTTAGATTATGTGGAGCATCTGCTATACTGTGGCATACTGTAGCTGTTTCTATAGAAACAATAACATATTAAAACAAGTGCATTAATACAAATATGATGTGTAACTGGGATTATTGAGAGAGCTACTGTTCTAGAAAATTAATCAGCACCTTCTGACCAGCCAGAATCCAGGATTCAGCAGCGCTGTGGTAAATTTATGTAGTAGTTATTTCATTCGAATTAATTCGTGGTTTCATTAGGATAAGAAATCAAATGAGTGAAGGAAGGAATTTTATGCTTTTAATGTTATTGACAAAGGAATAATGATTATGAAAGTTTTAGTTTAAAAAAAATCTTAGAAACACTGTACATTTATTAACCATTTCAGCATTCTTATTGTAGGACAAATAATAGAAATGTGATTACAATGCTAGCCCCTTGCACTGTTATACAGATAATTCCTAATTACACTTCTAATGGTAAAGAAATCCATGTATTTTTGGAAGACACTGGAATATCAAGATATCAAAACAGACCGTGTTAAATCAGCACACTTTTAGTAAAGTGGGAATGTCAGGTTGATTTGTTTATTCTCTCTTCCTTTGTAGTCTATAGTTTTTATAGTCTTTTACCTTTATGCGCTCCTACGATGACCTCTTCCTGATCATTCACACTATCAGAATCTTGTTTAAGTTTTAACATTTAATCCTTTTAAGTCCTAACAGTGTTGACTTGCCCCGTGGCAGTTCGAGGAGAGTCCCTTTCCATAGGTCATAGGCCACATGAATTAGTCACAAATTAGCAACAAAAATAAGAAAGGTCAAAGGATGATCAGAAGGGCTAAGAATAAACAAAACCTCTCCCCTTTTCTCCTGATAAGCCTGATTATTTAAAGCTTTTGCTCTTTTCGGTATATGTTCCTATAAATCTGTGAGGAGAAATCTGTCTTTTAACTAGCCTCCTGTAAGTGAGTATAATGGATTAGACATCAGGGAGTGGATCCAGAGGGTCCAGCATGGAGGTCTCTACTGAGCACTGGCCTTAGGGTTGGGAGGTTTTTATTTTGCCTGTCTCCATTACAAATGACCGACATGACCTCAGCTTCTATTAGGGCACAGAGGCACGCGCAAGAGTTCAGACAAAGCAATCATGACCTGGACGATCTGAGTAAACAATTGTTTCTATACCTGTGCTGTTGAATTCTGGAATCTGATTGGTCAGAAAGGTGTATTTTCGATTGTAAGTCAAATCACAGGTTTATATTAATGCATGCATCCTTATTCATTACCGCTCACTGACAGGGAATTGTACAGATAATGCTCCAAATAAATAAAGCCTAAGTCTAAAAATAAATGATAAAAAGCACATATGATTCTTTAATTAATAAACATATATAAACACTGGAAAAGTGCTGTGGTATAAGGGGTATAAAACACTTCGGATGGTAAGCATAGTCGTTTCTCATTCCTCATAGGCCGCATGATATAAATTGTTAAGTCATTTGTCATGTTACTTATTATTATGCTTTATCCTATATAATGTCTGTAGAAGATGTTGAAACTTCTTTAAGGCAACATTAAGACAACAAAAGTGTATCCAGCTCTACTGTTAATTACTTTTTTCAGTAGCCAGTGTGCTCTGGATGTGTATTCCACTTTGCTCTTGGATGAAGGAGGTGTTAAAAACAAGATACTTACACCTCAACCTGTCTTGGCGCTAGCTAAGTGAAAGCATTTAACTTTGTGGAATTCAGTCTTTGGAGCTTACGCGCTGATACCTCAGGGAAAGTGTGAGGTGAGCTGAGGCCAAGCTTTGGCTACAGAACTCTGCAAGCTGTGGAAGGCTTTTTCAGAGATTTGAAACAACTGGAATTCATTTATTCTCCCCTTAGAGCCTCCAATGAGCTGTTCTCTCCAAAGCTTAAACTTCCAGTGGGAGGCTGGGACAGGGAGACAGAAGTGGATCCCACTGGAACCTAAGAGCAGAGGAGGAGATGGAACAGAATGGGTGGGGATAAGAGACATGAAGAGCACATGGACAAAACAGGAGGAGGATGCTGTGGAAAACAAAAGAGAGGTGAGAGAAAAGAGAGGGGAGCTCCTGGAGAGTCAGTGACTTAACTACAAAAGTTACATCAATCACTTCTCTCATTTTAATATTATTATATTAAAATGGCCCGAGTGTAGTTCACGTCGCCGAGGCTGCCAGATTTTTCTTGAGTAGAGATGGCCAAGATGTTTTTTTTTTTTTTCTCCAAAAGCATTCAGGATGATACGATTCATTAATTAACAGTGCCATGTTTATGTATTTAATATTGCCCAAAAATAGTATTCCACAATTTTTTAAAATGTATTTACAGCACAAACGATGAAGATATGCTCCTTGCTAAACCAATATCGCACTAGAAAAATCTACTTAAGTTAACGAGACATGCCTTTGTGTTCAGCAAACTCCGCCCCAAAACTCACACCACAACTAGCGGTAAATTCTGTAGTTACGTCTGAGGTCTGAATACCGTCGTGCACAATTTTTGGTATTAACTCCTTACTATGCATGATTTGTGCATTTATTTCTTTCATTGGTGTGATTTTCATGTAAATATCTTGAAAAAAGGCAAATATAACCAATCTTTTTTGTTATGAGATCACTATAAAACAAATTAACTATTTAATTAAGCCTACTTTGATTATTTTGCTTCTTTATAGAAACAAATGCTTTAAATATGCAAAATAATTTTCAATAATTTGAGAACTTGAAATTTGTAAAAATGTCTAAAGATGGGCTTAATAATTTTATATTTGTTTGATCATGAATTCATAATCAGGAAATGTTAGATAAGTTTGCCTTTCACTTTTACCTACCATCCTGGTACGGGAAGGCTAACACTAACTGGTTTAATTACACAAGGTGATATTAGCTAGTCTGCAAACTCGGCCACTGGATTTAATGTTAGCTAGCCAAGGTAGCTTAGATAATGCTGGCAAGTTTGTGTGTGTTTAAAGGTGTAAATGGTGGGCAAAGTGTGTTACAGGCACGACACAGTGCTCCTCCCTTTAGACTATTTACTCTGTGAAGTGAATAATATCACATTTTGAGATTGCCTGACATTCTTCTTCTTTTATGTTCTCACGTATCTGTGTTTCGAGCAGGAGGCAAAATGCACTGAAAGCTACCACACAACAGCGAAACCACATCCGGACCTTTCCACATCCCAACACATGACTAACGTCAACGCAGTATCACCTGAGCTTGTTTCCATCGGCACTACATCGGCAATCTGTGGAATAACCAACCCTTCACCTGAAAGCAAGTGTCACACCAATAAACATCATGTTAGAGAAAATAGTCCCAGTGCTAATGTGGCTCCAAAACAAACTGACCAAAGTAACACAAAAGTGAAGGAGCATGCTTCTCTTGGACATTGTGAAAGTTTTACATCATTATCCAGAGGACAAGGTGACATGAGACATCTCTTGGCTCATCCCCTTTTGGTGAATGCCATTCAGAAGGAGGTCCAAAAAGAGACACAAACCAAAAACTCTGCAAGGGGACTGACTCACTCAACAAGCTTGCAAGTGCAAAGGCCATTGCCAGAGCGAGAAACAGATGGAACAGCACGAATCAGTATGCTGAATG
This sequence comes from Pangasius elongatus, assembly GCA_033441825.1. Lineage (NCBI taxonomy): Eukaryota > Metazoa > Chordata > Actinopteri > Siluriformes > Pangasiidae > Pangasius > Pangasius elongatus. The sequence goes on along the minus strand of JAKKZN010000020.1, from coordinate 15,929,096 downwards.
AACCCTGCATGATATCACCTTGCAACACGGAACACTGTCAGATAATAAAAACCACGCCAGCATACACACGTCCTTCGTGTTCAAACCAGACTAACAGCTCTTGCATACATCCAAATCCAACATGCACATCCAGCATACACAGTAACCCTACAGAGCCTAATGCTCCACACAGCTACATGGAGGAGGAGGAGAGGTCCAGCAGCAGCGACGATGAGGGAAAGCTAGTTATTGAACTTGAGTAAAACCATACGCTGATGAGACTATGGTGGCAAAACATATTAACAAACCATAACCATGACAGCAAAACCGAAAACACAACAGCATTAACTCAAAATGGAAATGGGAGGTCCTTATTGAGCATCACATGCTCATTGCTGATTGGCTACACTCCACATCAGTCTGAGAGATGATAGAAGATGGAGAGCTGGAGGATGTTTAGAGTAACAGGAAATATGAACCTACATGAATTTACTCTGGGTGACATTCACTCTGTGATGATGTCAACTCACAGCTCTAGGGCCCCCAGTTCAATACTGAGCTTGGGTTACAGCCTGTACAGAGTTTTGTATGTTCTTCCTGTGTCTGTGTGGGTTTACTCTGGGTTCTCCGGTTTCCTTCCACCTCCCAAAAACATGTATGTATGTTTGGCTATGCTAAATTACCCCTAGGTGTGGTTGTGAGTGTTCACAGTGCCCTGCAATGGACTGGCATCCCATTTGAGGTGTATTCCCAGCTTGGGCCCATTTACACTTCCAGTTTAGGCCACACCCACTTTGGGTTTAAATCCAAATACAGATCTGAATATTTAGCACTAAACAGATATAGATACAGACAGTGGCATTACATTCCAACACTAAAGGACCTATTCTTTCTGTTTTCAGATTTTGTGTTTCTGATTGTGCTTTTTGTTTTGTTGTATTTTCTGATTTGCTGTTGCATTTTTGGTTTGTTAATGTATTTTGCACTAATGAAACATCTGGCTGCATTTTTATCCAAGCTAACACCAAACCTTTACAATGCTGAACGAGACGTACAGCAAACACAAAGGAATGCACTTACTTCCGAAACATGATTCAAATTTTCTCAGCCACAGAAAACAGGGCGTGAATGCACGAAGCCGCATTCCTACAGTCACTGGAGTTCCACAGGGATTGGTCATAAGCACAGTGAGGATTTCAGGCACAAGAGATTTAACAGTCAAGAGATTTAGCCTTTGACATTGCCGTAATGACTTTAAACACAACAAGTCATCATTACCATATTTCTCTGTCTTTCTGCTTTGTTTATCAGGCTGCTGTTAAATGTCAGTCATCTGTAAGCAAATGTTTGACTGATAATTGTCAATCCCAATATACCCCGTGCCATTTGACTAATAAAATTACAAAATGTTGAAAGACCACTTCAGATATGTTGTTAATTAAAATGCTATTCTCATACAATATTAGATGTGCAAAAAATAAATAAGGAAATAAGTAACAAGAACTTTGTCAGTAAAAGTGTAATAATACACTTATCACAATAGCCTTGTGAAACCAGATAGAGCTTCATCCTCCATTTACATTTCACAGTGAACCCGGTAGAGTGGTGCCATTTAGAAAGTGTCATTCATCATCATTTAGACACAAAGGCAACGGGGAGCTATCTCTACTGTCATCTCGTCTGCTGCAAATAGAGGTCATGAAATGCTTGCCCAAAGGAAAGGAAAAGGAAAAAAATGGACGGAGCTTCTTTGAAAAACATAACTTGAAAAAAACCACCAACATTTTTAAAACCACATACAGAAAATATAATATTTGGCCAAAAACATATGGATACCTGACCATCACACCCATGTGTAGTTCTTCAACAAACTGTTGGAAAAACACAATTGAATAGAATGTCTTTGTGTGCTGTAGTATTACGATTTCCCTTCACTGGAACTAAGAGGCCCAAACCTGCTCCAGCATGACAATGCCTCAGAGCACAAAGTGTCCATGAAGACATGGTGTGATAAGGTTGGAGTGGAAGAACTCGAGTGTCCTGCACAGAGCCCTGACCTCAACTCCACTGAACACTTTTGGGATGAACTGGAACACCGACTGCACCCCAGACCTCCTCACCAACATCTCACTAAAGCTCTTGTGGCTGAATGAACACAAATCCCCACAGCCATGCTCAAAAATTAAGAGGAAAGCCTTCCAAGAAGAGTGGAGCTCATTATAACAGCAAAGGGGGAATAAATCTGGAATGGGATGTTCAACAAGCACATATGGGTGTGATGGTGAAGTGTCAGGTGTCCACAAAGTCAACAAATCACCATGTGTGCATGTATCACCATATAAAATGGCTTGTTAAAATGGCTACTTTATTTTTGCACTGAGGTTTGTAATGCATCTGGACGAGTGTTGTGTCTGCACCACAAATTCAGGTCCTAACGTCACTTTAAACAAAGGTCAAGGTTGAAGTCAAGGTTTGTGAGAAGAGGCAACCTGATCTCATGAGAAAATCATAGGAACTCAAACAACCAAGGGTGGTGTGGTGATTTTATACATATGCTGCACCTTACTTGACTTTTATTAGAGTGTGACTCTAGCAGTCATCAAGTCTGAGATAATCTTGGAATAGGTTCAAATGTCTATGTAGAGCCTTCAAACAGAATGATGAATTTTTTTCAAAAAGTTTCATTCACTGGGGATTTAAAAAATAAATAGCTCAGATGACTTTTATTCACTTTAACATTTATTCATTTGGCGGATCCAAAGAACTCTTAACATTAAAAAAAAAATGGTTCCTCGATTATTATTATTATTTGGATGTTACTGGTTCTAGCTTTCTAAAGGGCCTTAAAATGTTCGATTTCTTCATTTAACCAAGGCTTTATTTTCCCCCAAAGAACCTTCCAAAGTTGACCGAATCCAATACATATGTAACAGGGGTTTTTAACCCGTTGTGTAGGGGAAATGGATTACGGCTGCCCTGGAAGTTTGGACAACGAAAGGACCTTGGTCCCCGCTCCCCAAGCTTTTTAGTCTCTGTACACACTAACGTGTGTATGTGGTTTCTTACCTTATTGTGTTGGTACAGTACTGATTGACAAGGGTAGGCTTCAGGTAGGGTAATATTACACTGTGGCTTCCTGAAGTGAAATCGCATATGTGACGGTACAGTCTGATATGCTCCTCCCTCCCCAGATCTAATAAAATTAGCTCAACAAAAAGGTACACTATAGATGGCTGCAAAAGGAATTAAACAGAATTTATTGTTTGTCAGTTTGTAAACCCACTTTGGTTTCAAATGATCCCCACTGAAGCCCACTTTCACCATTTCAAATGATCACTTTCAATCAAACAACAACAACAACAACAACAAAAAACAAAGCATACACAAAGAAATCTCACCTCAGAACCAGCACTTATCTTTTCAGTCTCATCTAAAACCTTTTAGAAAGTCAAAAGTCTTTCAGAAATAAGATATACCAGTGCTAAAGGTGGGTCAAAGGTTCCTGATGCTAAAATCTTTTAACAGCTTAGAAATAAATCAATACACAAGCTAAAAGTAACAACGTAACCCCTTTGCATTGTAGAAACAATATTCCTGACAAAACAGGGCTTTATATGAATAAATCAGTGTTGACAAGCTGGACTGAAACCGAGTCAAGGATGCGGAGGTTCAACACATGATATCACATAATATCACATATAAGCATTCCATCTAAGTTATTCACATGGGGTGAGCTTTAGGAGAGGGTTAAATATAGACTGTGAATAACAAGGACTGACATCCACTGCTAGAAATATCCATAAAGAATGAATAAATCTAAGCTGTGATGTGAAGCCAGGGAAAGGTGGGATCAGAAATAAAAAGAGGGGCGTCTTCCGGAGATTTATGCATTGATCAAAAAGCCTAATGTTCTTTCGTGTCATATTGGTTTGTTGCCGTGCCAGGGCATCTGCAGGCCACATGACACATTTAAGGTTTAATCTTTTTTTGGCAGTGCTGTGAGATGAACCGCTGAGCCATAGATGTGCTTTTTTGTTTGAGCACTTACTTAAAAGCACTTACTGATCTTTTTCTGAAGCTGATGGACTCTTTAACTGTATTCAGTCCCCAGGGCAGTTGAAGTTTGGATTCTGAATGGTGTTGATTAATTTTCTATTTCAACCGCTCTGACAGTAGTGCAGCAGCAAACCATAGGTTTATATTATCGTTTCGTTATCGTTTCTGGATTCCGGATTACAAATGGATTTAAAAACCCATGTAATGGTTGATATCGTGAAGGTTTCTGGAGGTAGGCATTTATTTAGCATTTTCAGTCTCCAGTGTCAGCATTTTTTTCTTATTAACTTCAAGAGAGAGAGAGAGAAAAGAGAGACTAATGATGGAACAACTGTATCTAGCCTCTGCAATGTAAGTGATAACAGGAACTAACTTATTTCAAGGACAGTTTACAACAATAAATGCAACTATAAATGGATAAATAGTATGATGTGTTTTTCTTGTGTTGAATAAATGAAAAAGTGTAATCATTGGCAAATGGCTGTGGTAATAGTGGAATAAAAAACTTCAGGATGTGCTGTTAAAGGAAAATAATCAGCTTCGGGGTGGTACTTTGTTTTGCATTGGGCTGCACCGCACCACCTCATCTTTCGTTATTTTCCTATTACAGCACACTTCCTGTAATCTGTTCCAATCTGAACAGATTAATTCCTTAATTGAGCATGAATCAGTATTTGCTCAGAACTGGCAGTGAAATGTGAATAACAGTAATTAACGTTAAATTGAAACATCTGCACACAAATTCTAAATTTGGGGAATTTGGGATTTAGGAGGTGAAGAGATCTTCTTTCATGCCAACAATTTTGGAATGATGCTGCTGAATTTACGTGTTATAATAAAGTCCTCAGAATGAACTCATGGAAACATTTCTGTCCTAATAGCTGAAGGTAACAGACCACTGCCTGCTGACCAGACAGTTTGGGTAAGATCCCAAGGCTTTGCTCTGTACTTAAACACACATTGAATGTCAGTGTCAATCAGGTAATATTTGTGGATAATTCCCCCCTATATCGATAGATATTAATAAAATAACAAATACAACAAAATACTTATCTACAGCTGACTATAACGCACATCGACGTGCACAACTATGCATGCTTATCAACTAAAAAACTGTGTGGTGTGTTTCCTTCACGTGTGAATACATAAACCCTCACACGTATCCACATCTGCAGTGTGACTGATGCATTTTTAAGCCATTAGTGTTTGTGATTTGGTAGTACAAAGAGAAACAGAGAAAAACTAAGAGGCTGACTGCTATTACACAGGCATTTGTTTTCATCCCATCTGCACAGAGTTTTCCTAAGTCAAAGAAAATTATTTTGATAAGAAACAGGGTCTTATTCTGAATCTGGAATTTCATTTGTGCTTGATAAAATAAATCTCTCCGTGTCCAAAGCAGACTTTTTTCATTGCAAGCGTTTTCACACAACCACAGAAAAAGATATTATTCACTTTCCGCAGGATCTTTATTGTTATCTTATGCTTGACATCAAAACAATTCAGCCTAGGTTGCGTAACACAAAAGCTGGGACTTATATCAATAATATAACAAGCTGAAAGTGGAACTTTATATATATATATATACATACAGACAAGTATTAATATAATCTGAAATGTAAGGAAGGGGTATTTTGCTGGCATGGATTAAAGAGAAGTGTCACTTCACATCAATCTGAAGTTCTTCTGACTGATTATCTTTCCCCTATGATGAAATCTTTCTATCCTGATGGGCGTAGTCTCTTCCAGGATGACTCCACCATCATCTACAGGGCATGAGGGCTCACTGAATGGTTTGATGAGGATGAAAATAATGTAAACCATATGCTATGGCCTTCACAGTCACCATGTCTCAATCCAATTGAGCACTTATGGGAGAATTTGGAGCGAAGTATTAGAGAGAACTCTCCAACACCATCATCAAGACAGAAAAGATTTTGCCGTATCAGAGGGAGATCATGTTGATGCCACAGCCATCCGTGGTCTGGAGTCCAAGAGAGCAAAACTGGCCGTGCCATCTGGGTCGAAGGGAAGGGTATACTCCCTCTCCCCTGTCAGTCACAGTGACACTAGCCAATCACGTGTGAATGTGTGTGAGCTCGTGTATGTGGAAGAGGAGGGATAGCACTTTCCTCTGAGTGTGTTACACAGCATGAATAGCAGTTCGAAAAGATGTGGGGATGTCACATGTCTCGGAGGAAGCACAGTTGGTAGCTGTTGTGTTGAAAGGGCAAATAACAAAACTGGGAGAAAATGGGGTTAAAAAAACACCACCTGATGGAATATCTTTTGGACGAATGGTGTCCAGTACAGTTGCAGAGACATGTAGAATCTATGCCAGGGTGCATTGAGGTGCATTAACACACTCTACATTGGTTTTATGTTGTTATATCCTTATATATCAAGCGATTCTGAATTCTGGACCACTGTGTCAGCTCCTCAAACAGCAAATACACAAACATTTATATAAACAATGCTACTGAATAACAATATGCCTACTCCAAATGTCCAGTACAACAGAACTTTCCTATTGTTTTCTTTGCATGTCCAGCAACATAAAGCAGTAAAAATGTGCCTGAATTGTGGATGGTTCATCCTATGAGCCCAGTAATAAATTTTCAGACATTGCTTAGCATCTCCTCACATGTTCCTGCCCCTGGTGTTGAGAAAAGAAAACGAAGCCAAGACACACTAGCAAGAGCCAATCCCAGCAAATCTCCCCGTGCTCTTGCTGCCAACATAGAGCTTGTGCAGCTTTTAGGGCTGCAGGTTTTGTGTAGCTTCTGCAAAGTTCAAGAAAATATTGACTAGACGTACAGACAAGTACAAAGGTTCGCCAACAAAGCAGTTAATGCAGGGTAGGGTTTTACAGATGTTCCTTCGTTATTACAAGCAACACAAATTGGACAAAAGTGTACATATAATATTTTATGTGAACAAATCAAGATAGCGTCAATGATGTGTCAACATGGAGTGTGTTAATAAAGATAACTTTAGCTTTAAATTTTTTTAGAGTCAGTAGCTGTTTATTGTAGGCTGTAATTATATAAATGAAATAAATTCTTTTTTTATATATAAACTGTGAAATAGAGGTACATTTAAAATTTCTTTCACCAAGGGAAAAATACACCAAGGGATGTAAATGCAAAAAAAAAAAAAAAAAAAAGTCTCTTCTGGTTTAAAAAATAAAATAATAGATCAAACCTAGCAAAACAACATTCAGGCCAAATCTATAAAAGAAAAATGACACCTTTGTAAACGTTCTAGTATTTTCTACTACTTTCACTATTTTCTGTGACTAATTTGGAATAACACATCTGGAATTATGCCGTGTCAAAGAAAAGGGTTAAACAAATCAAAACTTTTATATTTTAAATTCTTAACAGTTTTGCTGTCGATGCTTTGCGTACTCTCGGCATCTTCTCAACCAGCTTCATCTGGAGCTTCACTCAGGAGGTTTTTCTAAAACGTCCCAAATAAGATGAGTTCTAAATGAAATGACATGGTTGGCGAAACACTTTAAGTAAAAACTACTTATTAAACATGCATTTAATGAATTAATTTATACATGGGCACTTCGGTGTTAACGTTTACCCGAGAAATAAATTTCAACTATAAGACTTTATCAAATGTATTTTTAATGCAATGTGTCCACTCTTTTGATTGGTAGTGTTCATGTCCAAGCGAAAAAAAATCTGTTGGTTCTGCTATTGTGGCACATACAAATCACTTTTTCCCTTAACTACTGAAATTATTACACACACTCCTGAACAGAATCTTAAGACCGAGGGAAACATTAAAAGTATTCGCATTTTGCGCTGGTGGATCATAACCAGGTTGTAAGAGACAAAAAANAAAAAGGAGCAAGAGACAAAAAACAGAGATTGGCAATTTATTGAAACCTGCATTTAAACTCAAACAGGCTGTTCATCAGCTGATCAAAAGTTTAAGACCATCGCCCATAAATACCCACAGCAGAGCTAAAAGTGTCAAAAAAGGACTCAGTAGTGAGTAGCTCCACCGTTCTTGGTGATAACTTCAAACTCTCGTTTCGGCATGTTCGGAAGTCATCAGGACCATCCAGGTTACATTTTTTCTCATTCGAGAATAAGACTTTCCTTCGTTTTTCAGTGTCCCATATTTGGTGCTTCCCTTGCAAATTCCAAACGGGAAAGTTTGTGGTGTGGGAGGAGACGTGGCTTTCGAAGACGTGTTTTGTTCTTTAA
>JAKKZN010000020.1:15876184-15894443 GCA_033441825.1 Pangasius elongatus | reverse complement strand
GGGATAGGTGGAGAGTGATGATTCGCTGTGGTGACCCCTGAAGGGAAAAGCCAAAAGAAGAAGAAGAAGAAGAAGATGTCTGTATATAGTATGTATGTATACGGTAACACATATGGGCAATTAAAGCTGGAAATAAGTGAATAAATAAAAGAATAATAATGCAGTTATACATAAAAGCACTATACTATGAAAATCTATTGGGTAATTTGGCAATTCATTCAAAGGTTCAAACGTGGGAAAATAAATATTGATTTTATAAGTAATATAATTTTAGCATTCAATTCACTCTAGAGTTATTTGTATTCAGGTGCCTAAAAAAAAATATAAAAAAAAATGCATTAATTGTATTCATGTCATGTAACATAGTGGAAGTTATGAGATTAAGAAGTGACTGCACTTTTTGCAACTTTGCCTGTACTATCAAGATTTTGGTTTGGATCTGTGCTGCACTTAAAACATGATAAAAGGACTACAATTTTCTGGAAAAAATGCATCTTAACGGACCGAATTGATCACAATAGAGGCTACTAATCAGTAGCTGTGAAATAGAAATGTTTAACGGAAAAAAAAAAAAGAGATTGTGACTGCGGCAGAACCCGTTTCCCTGTACAACCGCATACCACAAAAATAAATTTGACTTGCAGGCTTTGTGCCAGATGAGATGTCAAGCCAATTTTGAGGCATGCAGAAGAGAAGAAGGCATTGTTGTACCTGAGAGAACAGAGCAGATGTGACACGTGACCTGAGAAGAATTTCTGCTGAGCTGCAGGTGTGACAGCTACGAACGTGTAAAATATATAAACGTGAATTTAGAATAAGTTCCAACTGTCAAAGCATTTGATATAAAACTCTATTAAACCTCTATACTGTAGAAGCTGATATTTGCTAAGGCTGAGGATTTCTCATGTCCACATTCATCGATTAATCATTCATGGTTTAATTAGTGCATAAGTAAAATATTATTAAGTAGATAAATAACCAGTAAGTATGAAGTTTAAATCTGTCTCACATTCAGAATGTTTGAGCTTCCAAACTGAGGCCCTGATTTAAAAAAAAGGGGGGGCAGTCGTGGCCTAATGGTCTGAGAGTTGGACTTGTAACCCGAAGGTGAACCTGAAGGTCGTGGGTTCGAGTCTCGGGTCCGGCAGGGATTGTAGGTGNGACCAGCGCTCTCTGCCACCCTCAATACCACGACTGAGGTGAGACCCAGAAGCTGTAGAGTTGTAACCTTTCTATTACGACACTAAACTTGTGAAAGAAAAAAAGACAGTGGACTAAATAATCCACCTTGTTCATGTTCATTAGACTTGCGACTGTATTTTACATTTCTCAGTCACTGCTGATGATGTGTTATGGATATATGTGAAAAACTCTGTTACTCTGCGTAATCACCAGACATGACTGTCTCTCATAGGCTGCTTGAATCTATAGTCTGGGCTAGAAAGAAATCAGCCTGTCTTTTAAGTTTTACAGATGAAGGGGGTAGATTTTAGCCCTACTAGCACATTTATAGCAGCCCCCCTTGGGCCAAACAGTAGTAATAACAGTAATAATGCTGTCAGACTGTAATTGTATACTGTAGATTAATGCAGATGTGTAAGTGGAGGTGAACTCTTCGTAAGAGCCTGCCAGATGCTCATAAATCCATAGAGCAGAGGCGTGATGCGACGTAACAAAGAAAACTCCCACGAGGAAGTTTTTAAAGATATAACTGTCTCTATAGTACACCAGTGCGTTGCTTTATTTATTGCACTTTATATTTATTCTTCCATTGTGAAAGGTTAAGTCCAGGTTATCGAGCAGCAATTCATCACTTCCTGGCCAGATACTGTGATGCATTACTGTTAATGAATGTGAGAGTGATATGGAAGAGTGTAATGTTCCATGAAGAACAGCAGAAGAAATCATGCAGCCTGCCTTTGCTTCTACAGTTACATTTCATCACAGGATCTCAACCTTGGGGTCGTGACACCGTGACACCGTGACACCACGACACCATGGCGCGGATGGAGTCACGGGAGATTTATTTAATTGTTATTTGTAATTCAGTTCTATGCAAATAAACCTGATTTCTGGACAATGCAATAATTAATACATTATTCTTTATACATTTTAGTGTGATATTTTGCAGTGTGATTCTATAAAAAAAAAACCTGAATTATCAAGAAATTAGAAAGTAAAAAAAAACGAATGAACGATTTCTGAAATTAATGGTGTATAATGGTAGTTGAACTGATTGTGTTGTTCCTAATGTGTCCTGATAATGTATCTAACTTTATGATGATGGCAATCATCTACACATTGAGCTCAGATGGCATATCCCCAGTTCCGAATTCCCAAGTCCCATTGAGGTCTGTGATGTGATGGAAGTCTAATGGATTGTAATGTGTTTTTCAGCAGTGAGCCAAGTTTTTTACATTTCACATTTAATGCTCAAGTAAAGAACGTTATCTCAGGTACCTGTTAAAACCCTCAAACCCGGGATATTCTCCAATTCAGACTCTAAAATGTTCCACTCTGAATTTATACAGTGCTTGGATGGCTGGAGCTTCAGGTCTGAATGGAATAGTTTACTACACGTGTGGCTACGAGAAGAAGCTTAAAAGAGATGTTCCGAGTGTATCAGGTTACAGAAAATTGTTCTTCCGTCAAGCTGTTCATCACACTGAGAGGTATGGAAGCAAGCTATACATTTTTCATGTTGTAAGAGAGAACAGAGAGGCTCTGGTTCGTTCTGTGAAAGTTAAAGTTCAGACATAAGGACAATTGTACAACCAGTCAAACTGTCATGAAGTCTGTTTTAATACATAAAAGCACATTCACATGATGAATAAAACATGGCGTTGTTTCTTAACTACAGAGCATACTGTTATCTGACTCTTAGGAAACATCCATTAAAGTGTCAACAAACTGACTCGGGGGAATATGACATAATGCTGGATTTCATTTAGGGAAGGAATAAATCACTTGAGGGGTGTGCTGTTACAGGGAAAGAATCAAGGCTGGTGTTATGAAGTAGAGTTACTGTCACCACCCTGAAGTTTGAAATATTAGGTTTGAAATATTTACCTTAAAATACACCTTAAAATATTTTATTCATTTCATACCACAGCCAATTGCCAATACAACGATTTAAAAAAAAAATCGATTAAAGAATGGCATATCGTACTTTTTCTTTACCCATTTATAGTTACAATGAATGTTGTTGTACGTCATGTTATGTCATAGCAGCTTGTGGTGGAAAACTTAAAGTTACAGCTTTACCTCTGACACCAGAGGCTCGTTCCATAAATATTAAATAAACTTCTCCTTACAGAAAGATTCACTTATACTAATTAACAACAAGGCTTAAATCAATGTATTATTAACTACGTAGTAGAATGAGCACATTGATATAAAGCTGTGATTTGTCTTGCAGTTGGAACTACTGACAGAGCTGCTGTGCAAGAAAATTAATCAACACCTTCTGACCAATCAGAATGGAGAATTCAACTGCACTGTTTCACTTAATAATGACAATAAAACAATGTCCCTTTTTAGGACTTCGATAATGATAATAACAAATTAAATATTAAAGGCTAATTTATCATGTGTGTGTGTGTGTGTGTGTGTGTGTGTGTGTGTGTGTGTTCCTTGTTTTATATGTGCATGAAATCACACATAGAAAGTACCTTGGGCTTGGGGGAACAAGTCAGAGTAAAAATTCCTCATGGTGATTGTGCAGACGTGGTGGTTGTCCATGTCAGAGTTCACCTAAATGCTACCATGACTGATTTCATATCAGGCTGTGTGAAAACACATGAAGATTTGTTCAGTGATAGTACTGCGTCTTTCTGCCAAACTGAGGGAAAATAAGTGCAGATGTCCTTTTTGGCTGTCAGATGATGGAAGCCAGATCCTCAGCAGCATGAGCAGCCAGATTGGAATTCCGGACACTAAAATGAAGCTGTGTTCTGAGTGTTGGAGACGGGTCAGCACCAGAACAGCTCCACGCTCCCAGTCCAACAGATACTCACCACTTCATGTATATTTTCATCTTTTAACACTCAGGTCATCATTCGTTCGTTATCAGTGAGCATCCTGGGCAGGGTGACGGTGGATTCGAAGTCTTTCCCGGAAAAACACTATGCACAAGAAGGGAATATAGCTCGGATTTGTGCCATCTTAACATCCAAAAAACAGTGGAAAACCCTAATTCCGGGTGCTGATAGCAACTCCACTTCACGCTGGGACACATCACATAAGCCTGCTGTTGATTATTTTCCTATAACTGCATTCCCTGTCACGTGTTCCTTCTTTCGTGAATGCAAAACAAATGTCGATCCTGAAAAAAATTGCGTTTTAATTATTTTGTCTTCCATGATCATATACAGTAAAAGGTTGTACATATATATTATTCAATCCTTTCTAATAATCAGTATCTGTACCAGCTAAAAAAGGTGGATCAGATATCAGAGAAAACATATCGGATATCAGATCGCATTACAAATGGCAAAGTTGGAAAAGAAATTAATTTTTGGAACTGGAAATATTTATATATAAAGAGACTTGACTGTTTTTTCCTTTTTTTTAGGATTGATTTTATTATCTTCATACTTTATTATATTTACAGTGAACGTGATTTTTGTGTGACTTTGAAAAAAACATTTAAAGCTTAGTAGTTTTTAAAGAAAACAGTCTCAGCATTGGTATCAGAAAAGAGAAAACTTGGCATCACGCCATCTCTAATTCGAATTCTACTGTATATATTTAAATTAAATTAAACTGGAATTCTGTTTTTTTTTTCCTAAATGAAATACTGTAAAATGGAGGTATCTTTTTCTTCTCTCAAAGACCACACAGGGTGGAAACTTGCATTAGCCTATTGTGCTAAGAAAAAATAAAATTCCAGATTTTTCCTAAGGTGTCTATAAACCTCTTTCAGAGCTTCCAGCTGCTACTAGGTCATAAAACTTCACTTCCTTTTTAAATATTACACAGAAATCTCCTCTGTCCTGTAGCATTTCCGATGGTGGAGAACTTACTGACTGGTACAAAGCCCTGACGCTGGAGACTCCTTTCGTAAGTGTTACATAAACAGCTCCTTACAGAAAACTTCACTTTATTAAATGACACTTCAGTCCTTTGTTTTTTTTTGTCTTATTAAATGAAGCCAGTGTGCGTTTGCAGTTTAGCTTGAGTAAAGAATTTCAACTTTTACCAGCGTATTTGTGTATATTTTTACTTGAGTAATGAAATTGCTTACATCTCTCAACTTTGGTTAGAAGGTAAAGTGCCAGATGAGGTTTCAGAAATCTTGCTAATAATGACCCACTTAGTTAGGCAGCTAGTCTACAGATGTAATGTGGCACAGAATATTTTAGTACTAAGACAAGAAATTTGGTAAATTGCTAACGGGTAGTCAGAGCTAGTCCTGGTCGCAAAAAAAAACATGTCCTGTATCAGTGATTATGCCTGAGTTTTAATATATGCATGTTTTTTAATCCAATCTCTGTGCGTGTGTGTGTGTGTGTGTGTGTGTGTGAGAGAGAGAGCGAGAGAGAGAGAGATTTTTATAAATAATGTCTTAATCAAGAATTACAGATCCAAACACGTTCCTTTTCCTCCCAGATTCCTCACCTGGGCACAAAAAAAGATGCCTCTGGGCCTCTTGGAATAATAAACCTTTACCATATTTGGCATTTTGAGAGTAGATTTTGTCGTTGAAAATTTTATTTACACTACATGACCAAAAGTATGTGGACATCCGACCATCACGTGCTTGTTGAACATCCCGTTCCAAAACCATGGCCATTAACATGGACTTGTATCCCCTTCGCTGCTATAACCTCCTCCACTCCTCCGAAAAGCCTCTCCACTAGATTCTGAAACGCAGCTGTGTGGATTTGTACCCATTCAGCCACAACGTCATTAGCGAGGTCAGGCAAGGACGCCTGGCGAGCAGTCTGGTTCCAAATCATCCCAAAGGTTCTCCAAAGAACCCATAAGGATCCCGTTTTTAAGTGTACAGTTCACATTTAGTGAAGCATAAGTCACAGTACACATACAAATTCATCTAATATTTTCGAGAATATACATCTATTTATTTATTATATCTATATATCTATTTATTTATTACACCATAGCCCTATTGAACTATCTGTAAGGAGATGTATATTTAACATTTATGGAAGGAGTCTCCAGTGTCAGTGCTTTGTAACAGTCAGTAAAACACACAGGAAAGTGTTCAGGGGTAAGACTGCTTATAGCTGCTATAATGTGATGACAGGAACTTCTTTCCAGATGTTCCACAATGTTAAATGTATCTATAAATGGATAAATAGTACAACGTGTCACTCTTTAATGAGTTAGATATTGGAATTGTCGGCAAATTGCTGTGGTGGAAGAGGTACAGTTCCTCTAATGGCACAAACCCAAGTGTTTCATTCATTATTTGATTAATCAGTTGGCTGAATTGTCAGGGTTTTGGTTGTAAATGCTTGTGTCAGGTTGCCAGTTCTCTTCGGAACATGACCTTTTGTTAGAGACAGGCACTATATACTTAAATCAAACATATTATTATCAACATTACTTGTTTTTGAAACTTTTTGAACTCAAACCAAAGAGCACGTGCAGAGGCTATCTCGCTGCCTGAGGGTGCGCGGTAGAGGTTGACCAGGGCTTGCTTATTAGCTCAAACTGTGTACTTAACTGGCTTCACAGGGGCAAGGTTAACAATCATGAGAATTTCAGAAGTTCCCAGAAGACCTGGTGAAAATTATTATATTACCGGTTAGACTGGGGTTCCTTGCTGTCCGTGTTCGAGATTTGAATTCTTGCTCGTGAACCAGAAAATTTCTTTAAAAGCCATTTAAAACGCCGACTCGTTCCAGCGCTCGTGGCCAACCGCATCTTTATTCTCTCTCACAAGAGAAAATTAAAAGCGCTCCTCATTTATAGCTCCATGAAGTGCAATCAAACCTAAGCTTACTGAGCAATAACACGTTTCCCTTTACATTTTTGCTGCACGCTAACAAGGGCAAGAGGATCAGCGAAGAAGAATTACCGTTGTGTGGTCTGGATGGAAACATGAAAGGACACCCACATAAATCAAGGTGATATCGTGAACCCAAGAAGAAGAATGTGTGGAAACATGGAAGAATAAAAAATTATGGCAAGATGTGCTTGTGCCATATGGAAGTTGCACTCTGGACGACCCTATCGAAGGTATACAGCATGGAATAGCAGGAATGTGTAACTAATATTGCTCATAATCA
This sequence comes from Pangasius elongatus, assembly GCA_033441825.1. NCBI lineage: Eukaryota > Metazoa > Chordata > Actinopteri > Siluriformes > Pangasiidae > Pangasius > Pangasius elongatus. The sequence goes on along the minus strand of JAKKZN010000020.1, from coordinate 15,887,187 downwards.
TGCAAAAAAAATATACAGAAACGACCCTGTGGCATGGCTGTGTTTCAGTATCCAGTGTCTCGACTCTCATCTTACTGTTATACGCATTATGGAGAAGACTTCGTGTCAGCTTTTGGATCACTGTAATACTCATCCAGACCAAGCAAGACGCCTGGATACATTCACAGAGTCAGAAATTTCAGTTCACTTCGGCACCACCCAGCAAAAATACCACAGTGATAGCAAAACAGCGCATGCATGAAGCCAAATCTATCCTTCTCCTCTTAGCCACAATGTTCTGGGTGAATTCTGTGACTTTTTTTTCAACTGCAAGAATTCACAGAAATCGTCTCATGCTGATTAACCACCAAGACTAACCCTACGTTCATTTTAGTGAGCTACATCGTGACAGGCAGCTGTTCATTCTCTATGTGCACATGTCCATGACACAGAGCAGTGATTTGAGTGACGATAACAAAGAGCCAAGATTTTTTCAACACGATGAAAATTAGGCATTACGCAACAAAGCTACAAATCCAAATGATTGTCTCAAACGATTACTTGGACCAATCCTATGGTGCGTGTGTTCTAACGTTTCTTCGGTTCCCCAATCATGACTTTTTCTGCTTGACACGCATAAATGGAAGACACTGGTTTCATCTTATATCTTTCATATACAGCATCTCAATCTCATTAAATGCATGCAGATGTTACAAAGAACCTCGGAAGGAAGTAGTAGAAATCGTTGGTGCCTCTGGTGAGTGTAGGTAGTTAGTACAGTTAACCTGCTTTGCTAATCTCCGGTAAAACCCAGCATTTAACATGTAAATCAAACAACCAATTTCACAAATTTCACACGCTACGAATGACACAAGCAGCGTGTTGCTTGCTGGCATGAACGTAGGTTTACTGATGTTCGTTTCTGACATCTAGTGCTATTCAAAATATTTTTCCAACCATGCTAAGCTCCACTTCCTGTCTCAATACTTCAATTCTGTTAGTGCAGCCTCAGCAGCAGCAGCTTCAGGTCAGGTGCGGTGCACATCGTCCATATTGTAACCAGACCGAAACACTTCCGTGGAACCTCACTATGAAAAATCCATTGCTTTTTGGACTCAACAGATGCACAGATGTTTTAAAAATGTCTCCTCTCAGGGAGCTGTCTATGCTCGTGTCTGGATTCGTGTGGTGTCCCAACCTGCTCTTTTTCCTCAGGCTGCTAAATAACAGAGTTGCACAAACCTGAATGATATTATACCATGGATCCCTCTCTGCTTAAAGAAACTGTGGGGGTGAGAGAACCTTATCCAGAAGGATGAGTTCACATCCAGATCTAACAGAAGCTCCTTCCAAGGGTCACTAATCATTCCCACTTTTAAAACCTATTTTTCCAAAACTAGCACATATTCATTTGTTACTGTGCTGCCCAAATAATAGCAATTAAATCCAATTTAGTAAAAATGATAGTGGAGCAGTTTGATATAAAATGCAAGGTGTGTTTGTGGTATAATTTAAGCTGTGGTTCAGGGATGAAAATTCATGGGTGGAAATTGACAGATACGCGACTTCCACATTCTTAATTCCTTAATCCAAATTGATTAAAATGACCGCAAACACATTTGTTGCAAACCTTATAAAATTGTAATACAAAGGACATGCATGTCTGGTCCCAGACTCTATTCTGAACGTACCCAATTTCTGCAAATGCTGTAAACATGAACGTAAATGTGAATGTGAATGTAAAAACTCATAATCCAGGTAACTCATTACTATCATTTCAGGATCGACAGAAGACTCAACTCCACCCCTGAAGCATTTCTTTTTAAAACTCTTGGAATATTAAAGATATACAGTATTTTGAGTAACTAAAACTACAGATCACCTAAAATGCCATGGATTCACATCTTGTATTTGCTTTTTCCCTGATCTTGACTTATTCTTGGTAGTTTGAGATGATGAGGTCATTTTTAGATGACCTCTAGATCAACATAATGATACATTATTCTCCCAAGATCATCCATCTGTTGGGTTTTTAGCAGGACCCGGATAACTCATTACTGTTATTTCAGGATTTACAGAGTTGTCATACACCCAAGCAGCATTCCTTTTTAAATATTTGCAAATTCAAAGCTATATAATGAGTCACTAAATCTACAGAAAGAATAAAAGGACCACGTATTGAATATAATATTTACTCCATTTTCCTGTGATATTGAGTAAATTGTATCTGATTTTTATGATCTTATGTTATTTTGTCATTATTATTAGACAACAGGCACTGCATAAACTTATGACTGCATAAGTATCACTTCCATTGCCCTAAATTAATTGTTTCGGAAAGAAACATGGTTACAGCGTCACATTTTTTTTTTTAGCTTTCTAATGAAAAATTCATTATAAAAATTCGGGTCCACGAGATGATTTTAATTTCGACACAGATCATTTAGTGGGCCAGATTAGAACTTTTATCAGACTTTCATCCTTGAGGTGAAATGAGGTGTTGGTGGAAAAAAATACACTGTTCATGCATCAGGTATGCAACTGCTCCCTGGAATTGTTTATAGACGTGTTTCTGTAATTACAGAGTGATCCAAAATTATATAGTACAAACAGCATGGTGCATATTTTGTATCTGTTAACTGTGATTTCTCCTGCGTGCCTCTGGATAAACCTGGTTTAGCGATTATGTAACTATCAGTCTGTTATTTCTTATAGGAACTCATTGTATATACTAAACGTACCATGATTTATGCCATACAACTGTCTCAATACACTAAAGACACCATTACACACTCAGTTTATTAGATTCACGCCCACCTTTACATAACTTTTGTACTCCCACACGTGTAACTGCATTGTATACGTCTCTTAGTAACAGTTAATGACATTTAATGAGTGACATCTGGGAACACTGTATAGCTTTAATGCTTTTCCAAATGCAGAAACGAGTTTTCTTAAGTAGCGCGATTTTTCTGCACAGCAGTGCTTTCAAAACTATCGGCACCCCCACTCTTAGTATCTAATACACCATATTTATTTTCACATGTCATAATTTATATGATTCATTTATTTACACACCATTTTTTTTTTTTACATATGTAAAAAGATTCATTTATTTTTCACATGTTTATCACACGTTTTTCCATCAGTTCACAAGCAATTTCAGGGCATAACATAAAAAATAACAAGAAAAACTATGATCATATGTGATTTTCCCCTAAAAGATGTATTTTTTATATCCTCCACTCCTCTGCAGTTACATGACTGGAAAATATAAAGCACTGTGATAGATATCCATCCATCCATCCATCCATCCATCCATCTTCTGTACTGCTTCTCCTACACAGGGTCGTGGGGAGCCTGGAGCCTATTCCAGGGGACGTGGGGCACATGGTGGGGGACGCCCTGGACGGGTGCCAACCCATCGCAGGGCACAATCACACACACCCTGGACAATTTGGAGATGCCAATCAGCCTATAACTTTGGACTGGGGGAGGAAACCAGAGTACTCGAGCACAGGGAGAACATGCAGGGCAGAGGCAGGATTTCAACCCCCAACGTGCAAGGCAAACGTGCTAACCACTAAGCCACCAAGCCCCCATTGTGATAGATATTTCATACATTTCTTTGGGGGTTGTATAGAACAAAATGGGTAACTTGTTCCCATTGTTTGGCAGATATATTTATACCGAACCACCACAAGAACGTGTAGCCTAACAATATTTATGCTATATATAATATATGGGTAGATAAAAGTGTCTTCTAGGGTGCAATTACAATGGAGGGAAGTGAGGAAGTGCCCTAATGCCAACCCTTCAAATGGAAAAAAAAAATGTGATGAAATACCCTCTAAGGTTCCCTAATGTGTGAGGAAAAATGAAGAACTGCCCTCTAGAGTGCCCTTCCAGTGAAGAATATGTGAGGAAGTGCCCTATAGGATTCCCCTATATGCAAGGAAACATGATGAAGTGCCCTAATGAGTGCTCTTCCAGTGGAGAAAACGAGATGCATTGCGATATAGGCTCCCCTACATGCAACAAAATGAGAGGAAATGCCCTACAGGCTCCCCTACATGCGACATAAGGAGAGGAAATGCCCTAGTCTCCCCTACATGTGACACAATTAGACGAAATGCCCTATAGTCTCCCCTACATGCGACAAAATGAGACAAAATGCCCTACAGGCTCCCCTACATGTAACAAAATGAGACGAAATGCCCTACAGGTTCCCCTACATGTGACAAAATGACATGCAGTGCCCTATAGTCTCCCTTACATGCGACAAAATGAGACGAAATGCCCTACAGGCTCCCCTAAATGCGACAAAATGAGACAAAATGCCCTACAGGCTCCCCTACATGTGACAAAATGACATGCAGTGCCCTATAGTCTCCCTTATATGCTACAAAATGAGAAGAAGTGCACTACAGGTGCTCCTATGTGAGAGAAAAAGTGCCTTCTAGGGTGCCCCTAAAAAATTAACACCCCCCAGGGGCTTGTTTTTCCCCACTGAGTGTTTTTTATCTTTCGCCCCCTGCTGCAACCTGATTAATACACTAAATGTTCTGCCTTGGTGGTCCCCAGCTACCTTTCGTGTGTGTGTGTGTCCGTGTATGTCCACTTGAGAAGTTACTACTAATCCTGAGCGCTTTTCTGCAACACACTGACCCGCGCCGATTTTTCCAGCTTCACGGTTTTCCTATAAAAGAGTAAATGCATTGTTTATTTGAGGTTTTAAATTGTTCCTATTATGGCTTCACCACACCACATTCCTTCAGGATAAAATTATACTGTGGCTTCCAAAACCTAAACCGGTGATGTGTGGACACAGCAAAACCCCACAAACATGCACACAAAACACACAATAACCCCTTTGCACACAGTGTGTAACACTGCAGGAACACTGCCCCCTGGTGGCTGAATACACTCCTGTATACACTCTTCATATGCAACACAATACCACTATTTATATAATTAATCATTTATTCCTTAACAAATTCTCCTCTCCAAAGTTAATCAGGATTCTGTATAGCTTTACAACTGACTATACATTAATACATTAATCTTTACACCTTTACATCACAGATCACTGCGCACACACACACACAGCTGAGTGTAAAAGTTTGCGCCCCCCCTGTTGAATAAATGAAATAACGTACCACTACTTATTTATTTACATACTTTTAAATCTACAAAACATAATGCCATGTCTGAAAACTCAAACACGTTCACTTTGATAATTAAGGAATAAAACACTTCATGTCTCGCTGTGATAGGAAAATAATCAACAACGGGGTGGTGTGGTGATGTGGAGTTACTATTACCACCTCGAAGATGATTATTTTCCTCTTAACAGCAAATCCTGAAGCATTTTATTCCTCTTAAAATCACAGCAATTTTTCAGTTTATATTTTCTTTTTAATGAACTTTTTAGCACTTTGTTATATATAATGTTGTGGAACGTCCAGGAGACAACTTCATTGTTGTTATTATGTATGTTATAGCAATTATAAACAGCCGTTCCTTCAGCAACCTCTCTTTTTTATGTTAAGTAAATAAGAGAGGGGGAAAAAAACCCACAGCTTCCCATGTTACTGAGAAACTACAAAGTCATCTGGCGTGAAGACTTTAACATGGAGGAAAAACGTCACAAAGCGCTGATACTGAAGACTCCTTTTACACATATACACATTAAACTCACATTAAAAAAAAACTACAGTAAAACTCGCCATATCAACGAGTACACGTGTTTATTATTAGTCTTAGATTATGTGGAGCATCGCTCATACAGTACAAGCTCAAGCAGTTTGACCATTCATAGAGATGGAGAAGGTGCTCAGAAACACGCGCAGCAAGACACGGCCAAAGAGTGGAAGAAAAATAACTGGGGGAGAAAAATATACCGAAGGAATTTGCAAGAACATCCAAAACAAACAGCACGACACATTTCATCTCAGTCAGAAACACTAGAGTAGATATTTCCCCCTTTTTTGACCTCTTTTTTTAAACAGTGAAAGAACGTTCTGTAAATGTCAGTGTCTCGTTGAGGTCATTTCCCAGCAAGGGCGTGCAAACTTCTGCACTCACGTCTAAACAGTACAAAACAGAGCTTACAGATACGGCGTGTGAAACAGCAGGATTAGCAACGCTGTGCAACGCTAGTCACTGCAGTGTGTAAGGCATTTTCATGCTTTATCATCTTCATCATCATGTCCATACGATCCTAACTACCGCACATCCCTCGTCTTCCTCACGCTTTAACGTTAGAGCTGATGTTATCTCTTCAGAATGCTATTAACAGCCTTGAGTTCATCGCCGGTCAGCGGAGACAGGCTGTATCCCCTCAGCTCAGGCTTCCCTGCAGAACAAACCAAACGTTTTCATGGATAATATTTCTGAAAATGATCATTAACATTGTGTGAAGAGTTAACACAGTGCTCAGCTTTGGGAAATGCAATTCCCTACCAATGTATTTGGAAACAGAGTGTACATCCAGTGACATACAGTCGACTCCAGAATTATTGGGACTAGAATTATTGGCGCTGCCAAAATTAATAAATAAAATGAACAACACTAACACCGAGCTTCATTTTTTTCAACCTGGAGATGAAGAAATCTAGTAGAAGCATTTATACAACATTTTTTTTTGCATCATTACTATCATTTCTAGCTGAAACCTCCATCAGTAGTAAAAAAAAAAATATATATATATATGAATATATCCTGATATTAGTACAATTTATGATGCCACGAAACAGCCCCAAAGCATCACTGAGTGTATTCATTTACAATATTCTTTTGGGGTGTCAATAATTCTTGACAAATGTTTAAGCGAATCTCTTGTAAAAAATAAATGCAACTTTTTGCCAAAGACAAGGCAAGTTCGAACGATTACTCATTCTCCCGAAGGGTGCCAATAATTCTGGAGTGGATTGTGAACAAGAAAGCATGGTGCTGTAAGACCAGATTACCCTGTAAATCGTTGAGCCGGTTTACTTTTGCTTTCAGACCTTTCCGGAGCTCGTTTATCTCCTGCTCCAGCTGCTCATGATCTGTTGAGGAGAAAGTTAAAATTATAATAATAATAATAATAATAATAATAATGGAAGTGTTGGAAGAGCATGGAGTTCAGGTTTACCTTTCTGAATCATGGATTTGGTGCTCTCCTTGGGGAATTTAATGAACATGTTCCCAAAGCAAACCTTGACTTTGTCTGTAATGAATATGAATAAAAATGCTGAAATAAAATTACTGACACCACAGCACTGCTGAATTCTTGTTTCTGATTGGTCAGAAGGTGTTGATTAATTTTCTATAACAGCAGACAGTAGTACTAATACACTGGTTATAATCTAAATAAAAAAAAAAAAAAGAAACATGTTGTTCAGTTGTGTAATCGTTGTTGAAGTTTTCTGTGAGGAGACGTTTATTCAGCATTTATGGAAGGAGTCTCCATTTTCAGCACTTTCGAAACAGGAAGTTTTCCGGCACTGGAAAGGTTTCAGGACAGAGGAATTTCCCGGGTTCTCGATAACATGTCAAGATGCTTTTTTTTTTGGCTTATTTTATTCCAAGAAAGAGAAAAAGACAGGCTGGTGAGGGAAAAACTGTTTATAGTTGTAAATAACAACAGGAGCTAATTTGTTTCACAGGCGCTGTGCAACATTAAAAGTAACCATAAACGGATAAAAAGGATATGTCAGTCTATGCGTCAGTCTTTAACAAACAGAACAAATGTTCATCAGAGTTGCTGACAAACTGCTGTGGTACAAGAAGAATTAAACACTTAGGGACATGCTCTTTTTGGAAAATAATCAGCTTTGGGGTGGCGCCTGTAACTCCGCTTCATCACACCACCTCATGGTTGATTATTTTCCTGTAACAGCACGCCACCTTGTGTTTTACTGCTTACACAAACTTACACACGAACTTACACCACTGACGTACAATTTCATTTGACTTAAAGTGATTTACAAAAACACAACCAGAATCTAACAACCTAAAATGCTTAATTAATTCTATCATAACTAACATTATATTATGTTATATGCTGTGTTATATTGTGGTATTATGTTATGTTATATGATGTTAAATTATGTTATGTTATATGCTGTTTTGTTACTTTATATGCAATGTTGATATATGTTGTTATGTGCAATGTTATATGCTATGCTGTTATGCTATATGCTATGATATGTTGTTTTGTTATGTTACATGCTATAATATATGCTATGCTATGCAAGGACAAGGGAAGGAAATAACGTTATACAAACGAAGACTTCTGTCATGTTCTGACTTCGCTCTAAAACCTCACCAGACGTGTAAAATCTTGCAGTTAAGTGCGATACCGTTATCAGAAGCGCAGTTCCCCAGAGCACTCAGCGCTTCTCGGTTCCTGTTTCTTCTTGCGTCCAGGTCCACAATCTGCGCTCAGTGGAAGACAGCTAGCTTAGCTTCTAGCTAACTTCAGACTCAATTTCATAATTAAGATTCGCAAGTATGGCTCATACCTGCTGTTTGTCAGCGAGCACATCCTCAGCAGCGACTTCTACCTCAATCAGATAATCCATCACTCTCTGAGAATCCATCGTGCTCCTGCAGGAAGGGCTTGCACCCTGCAAAATAAGTCCGCCGTGTACAGGGAAACAACGACTGTTCAAATGAGTTCCGGCTAATTTTCAGGGTGTCTGTTTTCATGAAGTAAAACAAAAGTGTAAGTAAGGTGTATATATCATATATATTTTTATTTTTTACAGACCATGATGTATAGGAGCAAGGAATAACGAATCCATAATGCTAATTCGACTCATAGGAATTACTGATTAAAAGATACTGATTAAACATACTGATTAAAATAGTCGATATATTAAGCAAGTTTGTAAATAAGCGCTTTTGTTTTGTCGTTTTTTTATTTTCTTCTGTGATGCTGGACACCCTGTAGAGAGACATAGCTCTTTTTTTTAACACATTCCGATGTGAAACGAATAAGAAACAGTATATTAAAGTTGCTGTTGATAAGCTAAAGCTGGCTGCAGTATCAGGACTCGACACTAGAGGTCACTGTTGCTGTTCTATATTACAAAACACTAACCCGAGTCTGACGATAAACCGCGATAAGGCCATATAAAATTGTTAATCCTCAGGTTCCTTGTCCTGTATTATTACTATTTTCTCTGCTCTAACACACACACACACACACACACACACACACCTCAACTCAGAAAATGTTTATAAGCTAGTTAGCTGAGTGCTAAAAATACACAGGAACAGGGTTGGGTACCTGTGCGTTAATGTGAAACTGTACTGCAGTACATAAAAATGTCACAATAAATAAACAAATGTATACGATGTAAGGAATAAAACACGACATGCCGTGCTGTTACAGGAAAATAATCAACGATGCGTGTGTGTAATTGTTGATTATAGCAAAGTTTTCTTGAAGAGCGAGGAGATCTTCAAGACAGAGGAGTTTACGCTTCGTGTTTCCCGGTAACGTGACAAAGTGCGTTTTTTTAGTCTTATTAGCTTTAATAGTGATAAAAAACAGAAGCTGGTGAGAGAACGACTGTTTACAGCTGCTGTAACGTAAGTGAGAGTAGCAACTCAGATGTTCCACGACATTAAATGTAACTATAAAAGGAGAAAAAGTATGATGTGTCATTACTTAATGCATAAAAATAATGTAATCGCTGGCAGATTGCTGTGGTATTAGAGGAGTAAAATGTGTAGTGACATGCTGTTATAGGAAAATAATCAACTTCAGGGTGGTAACAGTAACTCTGCTTAACTGAGGTGTTTATTCTGTTTAGAGTTCTCATAATAAATATCATATACTATTTTTTTTTCATAAAGCACTTCCGACAGAGGCAAATATTGTTATAATGTTATTTTATTGAAATAACCATAATTAACAATAACATCCAGCAATAATAATTGTTTTAAAAATTACATTTGTTCTTGTGCTGAGGTAAAAATACAGTGTGCTACAGTGAGATAAAGTGACTTATTGGAATGTTTAGAGCTCCTAAAGTTTTTTTTTTTAATCACAACTCATAGAAAAAATATTTTCAATATTTTAATAGAGGATTTTAAATAATAAATATTGCTCAAAACGTTGATATTTGCTCCTCATAATGAGTAGTCTCTGACCTCCACATTATGTTAAATATTAGAAATATTCAAATAATGGAAGACAATAACAGATATATTTAAACAATATTTAGATATAGTAATATTAAAAGTAATATTAAACGTATCACACTAAATGTTACAGATAATATAAAATATAAAGTAAAAAATAAAGTAAACGTGCATTGACTGTATGTAAACAGAATAACAACCACAAGATTATTAAAGATAATATGCTGTAAAAAGAAAAGGAGATTATTTATGGTATGGGGTGGAGATTATGATTTAGCATAAAATAACAGTAAAATAAATTACAAACAGTAACAGTCTTGATTTCTTCAGGTTTATTAATCAAAAATAATTATCTCAAAGTAAATAATCAGCAGTAATCTAGAACCCCAAAGCATTTTTGGTAACTCTAGGGGGAACCGTTAAATGTAGGTTCTACGTCAAACACTTGAACAAAGTTTTCCTATTAGACATGTCCTAGAACCTGTTTATGAAGCAAACAACCCTTAACCAACCATAGAACCTTTCTGAAACCCTGTTCTGTATGAGAGTAAAATAACATTTATGTAAAGAAGTTAGCTTCTGCAACTTGCCAGTTATAGACAGAAATAGTTTCTTTTTATATTTTAATCTTGGGCTGTGAGAAAAGGTGTTCCTCTGCGGGTTCTTCATGCGGTTCTTTCTATGTTTAGAGATTTTTTTAGCTTCTTAAAAGGGTTGTAGTTTGGAAAAGAGGCAAACACTCTGTTTCATCTTTAAAGGTTCCCCGAAAAAGGGAAAAACTGAAGAACCTTGGTTTAAGGGTTCTAGTTCAGTTGCTGGAGTTGTTTGTATCTCCATATTAAATTGCTGGACTGTTTATTTTCTAAAACATAATGTGTATCAGA
>JAKKZN010000020.1:15859968-15876084 GCA_033441825.1 Pangasius elongatus | reverse complement strand
GGGTTAAATGCAGAGCACAAATTCCGAGTATGGGTCACCACACTTGGCCACAAAGTCACTTCACTTCACTTCACTAAGGAACTATCCAAATAGTGCTTGGATGAAAACTTTCATGTCATTTCTCGTTCCTGAAAAACAAACTCGACATGCTTGTGTTTCGCAGCGTTCCTTCCAACAACTCGATCTTTCTCAGAACCGGTCGCACCTAATGATTTTGAGTCTATTACACGGCGAGCTTCTGTTCTTCTCTCAGGTCTTGCTCTTCTGCAATCGTCTTTGCTCTCATTCTCACAGGAGAGGTTCCTTCCCCCTGAGCTCTTTCTCCTCAGCGGATCTACACCCGTAGGACCATTGACGTGAGGATTGTGCGTTGGCGGGTTACGGATGTTCCCGATAGCCTGCATGCGTTTCATATGGTCCAAGGAAGAATCGCTGAGTCTGTTGAGACGATGAGCCCGAGTCTCGCTGCTGCTCCTCCTAGAAAGTCCACTTTTTTCCGTCAGTGGATGCGAGTGGTGAGGGTACGTGCTTACGGAGAAGGAGTAATGCTTGCAGCTTTGTGGATGGACAGAAGGTAGTAAGGTGAAGGGGAAGGCACGCTGGCACTGCAGGATGCTTTTCGGGGCGCTGAGACTGGAATGCAGTCTACGCCGTACAATCCACGTGGACTTGCTGCTCTCCTCGTGAAGCGTCAGGATTTGCCGCCATTCTAGCTGCAGAAGTCGGTCCAAGTATCTCTCGAACTGGTTGACAGGTCTCGAGCGAGGGACGTTTTTACCGTCATTGTTTAAATACACTGCCAGCTCTCGGAGACTCCAGGAGTTAAAAGGCGGAGGCAAGAAGTCAGGGTAGCTGTCACGGGAGACGGCGTGCGACCTAGACAGAGCACGTGAAGGTTGGAAGTCGGAGGGATCGATGACTTCTTCTCGTAGGTGAAGCACCGGGGGCTCAGCGGTGCATGCAGGCTGTGGGAGCCTCTCCGTGTCTGAAAGGTCGCTGCCGCTGTCCGTGTCCTCGTATGTCACTCGATCAGTCGACTCGTGTCTTGGCGCAGGGAGAGCAGGAAGGCGAGCTGGCATTGTATCTTTTTCACTGCTTTGCCGTGTGTTCTGTCTGTAGTGTCTCTCCAGTGGATGATTTTTTATGGAGGACACCTTGTACTTTGGCTTGCTCAGGATCTCTCTTGGATGTCTAAAGAACAAAATTTTGCTATAATATTAAAACAGTGAAACACTGAATACAGTAATAAATGATCATTTAACATAATTAAAAATCTCACATAACCACAGCTGTAGATATTGTCCTCATCTCAGGTGCGTGTAAACCCTAAAGGGGGAGATATTAATAACTGCAGATATAAATTACAAATTAAAGAACTTGCATGAGAGAGATAATAGGTTATGCAGCACTGCCGAATAGTGATTCTTCTGCTTTCAGTGAGCAGTTTTTGGCCCAACTAGAATCTGCCAACTTCCTTATGTTTTTCTTCTTTTGGCTGCTCCCGTTAGGGGTTGCCACAGCGGATCACTGGTCCGCACATTTGATTTGGCACAGTTTTTACACCAGATGCCCTTCCTGATGCAAACCTCCCCAATTTTGTCCAGGCTTGGGCCCGGCACTGAGAGCGCACTGTCTTGTGTTGTGGCGTTGGGGTTGCTTCCCTGGCCGGGAATCGAACCCCGGCCACAGCGGTGAGAGCACCGAGGCCTAACCACTAGTCCTCCAGGGATAAAATCTGCCTTATACCTTATACCTTTGATGAATTTTGTTGTATTTCTCATGTTTCATATTTCATATAAAAGTTCAAAACAAGTTTTTTTTTTAAATAAATATGAAGTCATATATTGTTGAGAATGTCTTCCATTTACAAACTGTTCCTTAGATGATAATTCATATTCATAGTTCGTGTTAAATAGTTAATAATTTCCTGCTATATAACCCATTACTGTTGTTATGTTTATGTTTTATTCATCCAGTCATTCATCTTCAGTAACGCGCTTCATCCTTTCATGAGGTGGGATTACACCCTGGATGGGACAGCAGGCCATCACAGGACATGTTCATATTTTGGTGACACTTGATTCATTACGTTATGTATTTGATTAATACTATAAATAAGTAAACAACAAATAAATAAACAAACGCCATGCTGTCCCAAATGACTAGTGTCATTAAAATTGAAAACATGTTTCCTTCACATGTACATAGTCAACATCCTTATAAAAAAAAACTGTCCCAAAATATATGAATTACCATATTTTTATATATTGTTTATACATATGATATGATTTTTGTTCCCTTGGGTCACTGAGACATGCAGAAAAAGTAAACAGTAAAGCAGTGTACTTACATTCTCCATGGCCAAGGTATCTTTTACTGAGTCTTTTTCTGCATTTTGAGGCACATCACAGTTAGTTTTCCTCCGACTGTTAATAAAACAACATGCACAGTGATTACAGGAGTCCGTGTTGTAATAATACATTTTATCATAATAATAATTCACTAATTATTATCCTGAGTATCTATCATCCTGAGTATTCATTATCCTGAATATGTATAATCTGAAGTATTTGTCCTGGATATTTATTTTTCAGAGTATTTATCATCCTCTGTATTATCTGTCAAGAGTATTTAATATCCTGAGTATTTATCCTCCTGATTGTTTATTGTCCTGAGTATTGTCCTGAGTATTTAATATCCTGAGTATTTATCCTCCTGATTGTTTATTGACCTGAGTATTGTCCTGAGTATTTAATATCCTGAGTATTTATCCTCCTGAGTATTTAATATCCTGAGTATTTAATATCCTGAGTATTTAATATCCTGAGTATTCATTGTCCTGAGTATTGTCCTGAGTATTTATCCTCCTGATTGTTTATTGTCCTGAGTATTTAATATCCTGAGTATTCATTGTCCTGAGTATTGTCCTGAGTATTTATCCTCCTGATTGTTTATTGTCCTGAGTATTGTCCTGAGTATTTAATACCCTGGGTATTTACTGCTCTGAGTATATAGGATCCTGAGTAAGTATTTATCATCCTGAGGATTTGTCATCTTGCGTATGTATCGTCCTGATTATCGTCCTGAGTCTTTATAGTTCTGAGTATTTAGGATCCTGTGTATTTATTGCCCTGAGCACTTATCATCATGAGTAATTATTGTCCATCATGATTATATATATTATCATCCGATGTATTAATTATCTTGGGTATCTACTGTCCTGAGTATTTACTGAGCATTTTCTGAGCATTTTTTGTCTTGAGTACCTGTAGTCCTGAGTATTGTCCTAATCATTTATAAATCTGAGTATTCATTGTATTGAGTATTTATCATCATGAGTATTTGCTGTCCTGAATATTTATCATTCAGTGTATTATTATCCTGAATATTTATCGTCCTGACTATTTATGCTCCTGGGTATTTAATGTCCTGAGTATTTATTGTGCTGATTATTTATCATGCTGTGAATTTTTTTATTACCCTGAATATTTAATGTCCTGAGTATTTATTGTATGTTTTGCACTCGTCTCTCACTGTCCTGTATCATTAGCACTGTATTGCTATGAGCTGCACCATGGTCCTGAACAAACACTATTTCTCTCCATTGTATATGAGCTATGAGTTATAGAGAACAATTTTTTTTTTTTTTTAAAAAAAGCACCTAACTTGACTAATAAACATAACTCATATGGGTGAAACATCTGATGGAGTGTCGTGATGGCGCGCGCGAAACCGGGTTGTACCTGAAGGAATAGCAGAAGATAAAAAAAGAAAAGAAAAACGAATGGATGTTACCTTGAGGCGGATCCTGCTGCTTTCCTCTTTGCTCGGTTACTGCATGTCGGGAGATGATTGTGGTCGTTGTGTCGAGTCCTCTCCTGCAGCACTGTCCCCATCACTACACTGAGGTCTAGCTGTATGATCCTGTTCGTATCATAGCTATAACCGTGCGCTATAACGCACAGACGGAGCGCGTTTCCTTAAATACTGACAGGCGCGCGCGGGGGGTGTGGGGGTGAAGAAGGGGGGGGCGGATATGTCTACAACACCCCACGATTAATCACCATTTCCTGTCATCACTCTGTTGTAGATCGGACCTTGTTTACCTGCGATGAATTATTCATCCCTGACCAGATCATCTATCCGTAATGAGACACTCGAGCTTAATTAGTCACTGTGTAGGATATAATTTTCTATTCAGCCCGCACGAGCTCATTCCCCGACAAATGTAGACTGTAATTATTATCTGTGCACGCGCCCTAATCCAGATGTTGGATGTGGACGTGCGGCTCGTGCGCCGCGCTGCTTTCTGGGAAATGTAGTTCGCGCCATGTGATCAGACACACCATGTGGTGCGACTCGCTGAAATATGCAATATCATGGAGACTCCTGACTGTATGTAAAAATTATCCGTCACACGGTAGCGCATGCATTATTTATAGCGATGTCGACAGTCTCTTCACCAGCGCCTTGTGCTAATAATACTCCAGATCAGTGCTGGGTTAAAACTACACCTCCCGGTGGGATCTGCTTCTAAATGTCAGAGGTGGTTGAGTCTCCTTGTAAAAGCCGGAATTAAATCACCGCTGTACGACGTGTAAATGCGCCTTTAAACGACGTCTGCCTTCTTTATGAGGTGGGTTTTATTGTCAAGTGCGCTTTATGAATCTGCTTTAGGAGATCAGCTGCACTCAGGGTGTGGAGTTAGTGAACATGCATGAATGCATGCAGTAGTGCAGTGGGTGTAATGGCTTGACAGCTGGAGCTGGAAAGAGGGATGCATCAAATGCTGCTGAGTTCTGCACTGTGTAATAGCTCTTTCTCCTCTTCTTTTTCACAATTATTGGCACCCTTCAAGAGAATGGACAGAAATGATATGTATCATGTACACATGGAGAAACTGCTCATCTTTCCTCTGACAAAAATAATTCTTGTAAAAACTCATCTGGGAGTTTCTCTCAAAAAGATATGCAACAAAATGACTTACACTCCTAAAAGGGAGGGGGGGGGGGGTGAATGCAAATCAGTTGTCATCTGTGTGAGAAAATTAATTTTGCTCTCTTGTTGTCTTTGCCCACAGAAAACACTGATACCTGCTGATCTGCACATGTAATGGATATAAAAAAAATACATAACAAGTTCAAATTGTCACTTAAGACCAATCAAGACCATAAAAAAAAATCATAAAGCTTGGTATTCATTCATAACTGTGTTATCTGGTCAGGGTCGCAGTGGATCCAGAGCCTATCCCAGGAACTCTGGGTGTAAGGGGAGAATGGATCTAAAAAATATATATATTATCAGTTCAAAATACAATTAAAAAAAAAATCAATATCATATTAAAGAGAGTTTCAAAGAGTTTGCAACAGCTTGAATGTAAGAATGGCAGCATCATGAATTTAACCCAAAATCTGGTTGCTTCTGCCAGGAGGTTAAGGACTGGGTGTTTTGCGATGAGCTTGTCAGTGTGCTGATTTGATGAAACCTATCATTACATTTTAATTGTGGGGGTGCCAGTATTTTTGAAAGTAGAATTTTTGCAGGAATAATGCACAATGTTTGAAAAAAAATATTATGGTAAAATAAAACTATACATTGTCTGGATATATTTAAAGTTAACGATTTTTGATATATATTTTTTCTCCTTTTCATGAAAGGTGCCGATAAGTCTATAGTTGACTGCCTCTATAATTTAAATAAAGTTCCCCCACCCAGGTTGGAGAAAATGAAAAATAAATGATCAAATCTATAGTTTTAGCCTAATGATGTCTTTATTATGTCATAAAGCTGCAGCAAAGATGTCAGTGTCTAGCGGTAACCCGTTTCCTGGAGATTCAGCACCGGCTCGGCCGTTTTTGAGCGCTCACAGTGAAGTGTCACGACCTGCCAGGACCATCCGCCTCCGTGACATCTACAACCCTCAGCCTCCACCTCAAAGGAAACCGGTGGCAATAAGACCCCCAAGTCCTCGTCCTCAACCTTCTGCTCTGACAGAGCGTCTCTCCCGCCGGAGTTTCTCTTGCGAGTCTGAGCCGAGAACCATCATGAGGAGAAGAGCGCGCTCTCTCCCTTCCACAGACGAGACGACGACGACTCGCAGGTGCTCGCAAGTCCGATTCGTCGACTGTTTGGGCCTCGAGCTGGAGCGTGTAAAGTTTTTCCAGGCCAGCGAAGACCCCACTGTTCCAGATCACGTCATTAACAGGTTAGTAGCCAGCTCTGAGCTTGCATCCGGGAAACATTTAGAACTCTCACTGCCCTTCTTTCAGCCGTTTTTCCCCGAGAACATCAGCGGTGAGCCTGATTTCCTGGAGCGGCTGCGTCATAGGCGTGTTTGCCTGGAGCAAGTCCACTGCTCTGAACTGGGCATCACTGGAACAGCGCAAGTTCTCAACCTGGCTTTTGAGAAACAGGTCAGCATTCGGTACTCATTCACAGACTGGAAAAGCAGCGCTGAGTGTAAAGCGTGCTGGGTTTCATCTGTGCAGCAAGGTCACGTGCAATCAGACGTGTTTCGCTTTCGCTTGCCCGTACCGCCGTTCATCCTGAAGCCAGGAGCCAGTCTGGAGTTCGCCATCTGTTACCGCGTCCTCGGTACTGAATACTGGGACAACAATGATGGACATAACTACAAACTGGCCTGCCATACTTACAAGCTGATCGTGCCGAAGGAGTGCGAGGACAGCATGGTGCACTTCACCTAGAGCCTTACTCATACTGCATTAGTTTTCCCTCAAGAGCCACAGAATCTGATCCTAATTTCAGCGCACTACTTTTGTGTCAACAGACTCGGATTTGTATTTTGTGCGTTTGTATTTTATTTGAATGATTTAATCCTGCACATGAGGATTTAAATTAGGTTCTACATTTGAAAAGAGTTGTTAAGAGTGCCACATTCAAGCTCATCGTTTCGGTCCTCTCTCTGTTTATTGCGTACCGCTGTTCTGGCTGAACGATTGCAGTTTCCTTTTGTTTTGTCGCTGCTGCAGTTGTGTAATAATTGTCATTTCCTCTCTGTGATTTCACACGTGAAGAATTCAGGTTATCTCAGCTTGTAAGCAGCTTCAGGAATTTAATCAACCAGTACTCACTGGCTTGTTGATGTTGACCCAGCCTCAGGACTGACCTTCAGGACCGCTATCAGAAATGAAATAATAAATAATTCTAGCCAAATATTTTGTCTTTAGGTTTTTTATAATATATTGAAGGAAGTTTTTCACTCATACAATATGTACTGTATGTGTACTTTGAAAAAAATACATTTAGCGTTGTAACTTTTAATGAGTTCAAGTCTTTATTTATGGGAACACTATGTAGATCAGTGGGTTGTCTAGGAGAGACAAATTGGCTGTGGGGTCTCTGGGTGGGAGAGATGACATAACTCTCTCTCCCCTGTCAATCACAGCAGCAATAGCCAATCACATGCTAGCCTTCATCATTGGTAACTGTTAGTGATATCGTACATCCTTGGATGCTTCTCCTTCAGTCATTTTGCAATGACTTGAGCCTTTAGCCAGGAGGTTATGATGGTTACCAACGATCCTGAAGTGTTTCAACCCTTAACTATAACACTCTCCTGTTGGCGGGTCAGCAGGGCCGGCCAGCCACTACTCACTCCCTCCTGGCTGCCAGCTCAACTCCTCCCTCCTGCTCCAAATCCAACAGGAGCCTCTCTCTGCTGCCTCCCCCAGTCTTCGCACTACCTTCTTTCATGAAAAACCTTACTTTAAAAAGGTTCCCTATCAGAGACGGTACCAGATTGAACCCTTTGAGTACACCGAGAATCCTTAACTACTGAAAAGACTCATTAAAGAACCCTTTTCTTCTATGTGTCTAGGTACCATTGCTCTGTTCAATCTTTTCTGACCTCAAATTTACCCACAATGCTTTTGTTTTATGAATAAGTTTTATAAGACTTTTCTGAACCTCTGTATTTGCGTATTTTCACCACAAGGTGGTGCTGCTATGTATCTCGAGTTCACTGTTAGCACCCATTTCAGATTGTCCCTCAGGTGGAATCCTATCAAATGTTTACAGAAAAACCCTACAGCCGAGTGTTTCTCTTTCAGAAGGTTTCCAAAAGGTTTCTATGCAAAAGTTTTCCAACCATTTAAAAGCCTAGAACTGTTAAACATCCAAAGAACCCATTAACAGCCCTTTTTAACCCAACCTTTAAGTCTTTATAACTGTCCAGCGTGCTTTGTAGAAACTTTGTTGCATCAGTAATAATTTCAATTATTACAAGTAATTCTACTTATTCTAAGCAATAATAAAAAATAATAATAATAATAATAACAATAATAATAATAATGACCTTTTAACAAAGGTCACTGATCAAGATCTACTTCTCTGCTGTTCCTAAAAGTTCCTAGACAACATTTTTCCGTTCTTGTCACAAATTAAAAATCATTCATAGAGTTAAAATGATGCTATTATTCTAGCTGTAATTAAATAATGGTGAACTAAAGGGGTTTTTTATTTCTTATTTTTTACAATTACATCAGGAATATACACAGAATCTACTGTGCCTTCAGATTTTATTGTATATTTGCATTGAACTGGTGAACCTGCAGTGTATAGACATAACAGGTTAATTAGTTTAGCATGGTCTATACAGAACATTCTCATCTTTGCTAATTTAATCTTTTTTATGCCTGTGGTATGCTTATTTGATCTGGAGTACACTGACATTAGATTGTTAAACTCTGACCTCCATTTGACCACCAGTGATTTCGGCTCCTTTGTCCAACAGTGAGTCGATTTTCCTTCTGAGTCTCGATGCCGATGGTGTTTTCCCACACAAACCTGTCCTGACCTGGATAATCGGGATGAGATTTCAGCTCCAGCCTAGGTCAAGGGGTTCAACAGGTCTAAAAGTTGCAATTGCACTGGTTCACGTATTAAAATAGAAGGAATAAATAGACAAATAGCTGAGTATGAGCAATAGATTTTGGGTTCTACTTTGTAGAGATCTAGAGCATGCAAAGGCCACATTGTGTGATTTATATCATTTTCATCCTCAACAAAGTGCAACATTCAGTGAGTCAGTGCCCTGTGCATGGGGGCGGAGTCATCCTGGAAGAAACCACGTCCATCAGGGTAGAAATGATTCATCAGAGGATAAAGGTGATCGGTCAGACGTACCGCAGAATTGATTTGTGGTGAAGCTTCGTTACAAGAGGACAAAAGTGCAGCCAAACCATGCCAGCAAGATAAAGAAATGCCGCCAGAGCATAAAAAAGCAACTGGAAATGTCTTGATTAATGTCAATTATATGAAATATGTTTCATTAGAACATTATTATCTCAAACAACAATAAGATTTTTATTTGTCATCCATCAGTATACAATATATATCGGGTTAGGCGACTCTATCCAGTCTGTCCATCCATCTGTTTACTGTCTAATAATGTCTTCCGCAGACATCTGTGTATCGTCTCTCATTTTCTATAAAACCATTCTCAACCCAGCGTGAGCCTATTCCTTCTTTCAGTTCCTCTTTTTCAGGTCTTCATTTCCAGAAAACTTGACCGAAACAGAATTTGGAAGCCTGCGTTATTTACGTTGATATATTTTGCCAAAATACCTTTTGTCCTAATGTATGTATTGAAAGAAGCAAATACATTTATTATTTGAATTTATCAAACATCTAGAAAAAAAAAAAAAGATATTCCTTAGTTCATTTGGACACAAGTGACAGACTTCAAACTAAAATATTATATTTTTTTATGGTTTATTTCTCCCAGCATGCATTGTTCTGTTAAAGGTTTTGCAAAATCAGCAATTTTATAACAAAAATATTGTTTCTTTCATCAAAATCTGAAGTAAATCTAATTTCAGTCTAACTGGATATTTATGCAACCCAACAAAACTCTATATTGCCTATTATATAGTTTCATTTACATTTTCTATTTCTATATATTTCCTATAGGTGCCAATAATTATGATACATATGTTTTAATGTTTTTGAACTTATTAGACTAGATTTCTTCAATTTCCCCAAATCCTAGGACTTGAATTTCTTCCATTGCCTCATCACATACTGTTTACAGTCTATAGAAAGCACATGCAATCATGCACACACTGCGAAGTCTTGCCACTGCCTTTGTTTCTTCTGAGCCTTTGTATTGTGTTTATTATTTTAGTATCTGACCCTTGCATTGATCTTTCAACTCTTTGGATTTTGATCTAATGAATATTGTTGTTTTTGACCCTGGCCTGATTTCTGGATTGTGGATTTGGATTTATCATTAAACATCTTACAAACAGATTCGCACAACCTAAAACGAGTCGAAACTTATACTCGAACACGTATTTACAGTGTGAGGTTAAGCTCTTGTAATCCAATTTTACCATGGGTGTCAATAACTCTGTATCTTATATCTATCTAGTAATATTTTCTGTAAAGCAGTTATGAGTCGGTAAAAGGCACTATAAATGCAGACCTATTGAAATAATAGAATGATAAACTGATTGTAGGTCAAACATAAGATGTAGAAAGAATATAATCACTCCTCGTAGTCACTGTTGATCTAAATGACAAATTTGCAGATGTAATGAGTCAGCATCAGAAAGTTTTTTGGGTCACTTTCTGCCCACGTCTCCATATGTTGAGCTGACTGACCCAGTTAAAAGTACGAAGACGTAAGTCATACACATTAGCTTTAAAGCCCTGTATCAATATTAATTGACTGTGATTCCTTAGAATTAACCGGCTACATGTTTCCTGTAGGAGTGATGACAAAGGCGAAGACAAAAGACTTAAATGTCAAAGCTATCACAAACACACAAACAGTAAACAGCATGTCTGTGGTGTGTCGTCAAAGCCGCCTTTGTGTAATGATAGGTTTGTAAATTAGAGGCTCGTAGAGGCACGTGAACTGCGTAATGAGAACACGAATACAAACACACAAACCCTGAAAACATTCGTCTACATCATATAATTTCATCTCAGACTCAAATATCACCTTGGGTTGACTGCATTGTGGGATATGCACCTTCACCGCTTGCTAAAAATAAAGACAGAACCTGAAAGGAATCACGCCAAAAGCTCGGCCTTGTATAACAAAGCAGTTTACGAGAACCACTAATGTAGGACCAGGTTACACAAGGAATAAAACAGAACCGGCAGTAAGAATCTTTAGTGCGTAAGTCTGTATGTGCTTGTTACAGCTCGTCCTGCCTAAAGCTGTGAAAATAAAATGGCCACTTTTCTCTCACAGATCCTCAGTGATCTAATTGTAGAAAATATTCAAAGAGGAAGGTGGAGTTGGATATATATATATATATATAGCTATATTTGATCCTGAATTGATCAACTGAAATGCCTGAGGGGCAGTCGTGGCCTAATGGTCTGAGAGTTGGACTTGTAACCCGAAAGTGAACCTGAAGGTCGTGGGTTCGAGTCTCGGGTCCGGCAGGGATTGTAGGTGGGGGAGTNTTGGCCACAAAGTCACTTCACTTCACTGAATTTTCTAGAAAATCAGCAAGTTTGCTTATTTCCAATATTTATTTCTTTAAAAAAAAGTTAAATTATTTGAGAATTATCTAAAATAAGATGACTAAATTTTGGTAACTGAACCTGAAAATTATCTAGAATAAGATGACTTCATGCTTGAAACTGGTAAAAATGTCTAGAAATTTATTATTTCTTACTACTTATTTACTTAGACATACTTAATAAACATGAGATAGCATAAATAGATATTAACACAAACATCACCAACATTTAAAATTCTAATTGATCATTTATTACTATTACCATTATTAACTTCGTAATGTGAAGTTAAAGACGTTATATATTTTATTGTTTGGTATTTTT
This sequence comes from Pangasius elongatus, assembly GCA_033441825.1. Classification (NCBI taxonomy): domain Eukaryota; kingdom Metazoa; phylum Chordata; class Actinopteri; order Siluriformes; family Pangasiidae; genus Pangasius; species Pangasius elongatus. The sequence continues at coordinate 15,864,264 of JAKKZN010000020.1, read as the reverse complement.
GGCTTCCATATTAGATTATTTCCTTTTAACAAAGTGGATTATTCTGGATTTTTGTGGAATCGAGCGCAACAGCACCACCACCACCACCAGTCGCAAGAAGAACACACAGAATGGTATGAAGAAGCGAGAAGCGAGCCTGGGGCTGATTTCTTACTCGCCCAGACTGTAGATTTACGCAGTTTATCAGCTATCAGTGCTACTCCTTTAAGGTATTTCCACAGGCTGACACAGCCCTAGATTTGATCTCAGTTTGGGCTGATAACAAGATCTTGTTTTAAAGCAAATAACTGGAATGAAATCTAATCAACTTTCATCAACACAGTCTAAGACAAACAAAGGGAAAGTGTAAGTGACGACGGAGTGTATCCATGATGTACAGAGCCCAGGGTTTTGGTTTTCTGTTTTAAGATATATTGTAAACATTGAGTGAGGGAAAATGGGACTATGGAGTGGAGATACAGACAGTGCAAATCAGAAATGCGTGCGCACCACGGTGAATTGTTTTGTGTCTCATTATTTTTTGTGCCAGAACTTTTTGCTCTAGTTTTTGTGCTGGTTTTGAGAAAAAAAGGTAGGCTGGAATTTTAGCTGAGACCTGGCTACTGTACTCTCGGGTATAATGAACCCAAACGAACTGGAGTTTTTATTTTATCATCCTTGTCTTTCCAAAAATGCCTTTGAAGGAGAAACTAAAAGTAGACAGCTTGAGCACACATCATGCAATCAAAGTACAAATTACACAAAAGCACAGATGACAGAACTGTAATTTTAGAGTTTCTTTGGTCCAAATATGAAGCTCAAAATGACTAATGCAGTCGCTTATCTGCTTTTAACTGTGTTTGTTCGACACTGATAGTTTCTTTGTTGAGCTGATCGATATAGATATTAGATTTTAGCCCTCACATCTAATATCACGAACAGCTGCCAGTCGTGTGGCGCTGCATTTGCCAAATCCTTCGCACCGGTTGGGATTTGCAAAACACAGCAAGACAGACCATTTTTCTTGATTTTGCATCAGTGCCAGGATTTTCAGGACATTCTGATCTGTAAATGTGTCTGTTGTTGCTGTTATATAACTACCACTGAGACACACTTGGAGAGTGATCTGCTTCCACTAGACCGAGACATAAACAGTAACTCAGACATGGATGAGGTTTATGTAACACATATTAAGAGTTAGAGTGTACAGAAACACCTGATGACGAGTCCTAAACCCTTTTCATAAGCGTACCGTATCACCGTGCATTTCCAGGAGTTTCTCTGTGTGTGAGAGAGAAAGAGAAGGAGTGTGTAGGCGCTCTTTTCGACTTCATGAAAAAAAATCCTATTAGCTTCCCTTCAGGGAGAAACGAGTGTGACGGTGGTGGAGATTCAATCTGAAGCGGTCACACTGACATTTTTGGGCTTCACAGCTCGGTGTTATATAAGAAGTCAATATGCATGTTCTTAAAAGAGGACTTCCTGCTGAACCATGGGATTAAAATACAACCAAAAAAAATACAATAAATCCCTCTTACCTTTGAACATTTTAACCCCTTAAACTCCAAGGAGATCCGGACTTCACTACATGTTTTTTATGGTGCTTGGAAAGCTGGCAAGAAAATGAATTTGAATTAATCATATTAAATCAAAGTCCTTTTGTTCTGTGGTGTATTTCATACTTTGACTTTTTTTTGCCAATGTTTTGTCTTTGTTTTGAATTTGCTAGGGCTAAGATTTGCCTTTAAAAATATTTGAAAATATATGTCGCAAATCTCAAAAATTCAAATCTCACAAAGACAGATTTTATGGAAATTAGGCTGACGATGGAGCACTCGGGTTTCAGAGTGATCAATGACAGTCATCTGTCACGCTGACGTAATCATGAAAGACATCCTAGCATTTCTGTTCATTAGTGCGACAACGTACACTCGACTTACATCACTTAGTATGACCTGGTATCAGTTGGTATTTTTATGAGTATGAGTAAGCGAGCACGGTATACTTGATACAGTATCGGTATCAGTGCATCCCTAATACATAGATCATCAATACATAGATGTCTTTTTATCTCAAATCAATGGGGGTGTAAACTTTTGCTCCCAGCTCTTCAGTTTTGCAGGGTAGAAGGAAACTGTGGCCTATACACAAAGCTTTAATAAACAATGCTTACAAAGGTAAAACTGTACATGTCTTTTTTGTTTGGTTTTTTTTTGCCTAGAGCTCTAAGAATTTGCGTAGATCCATACATAGCTCTCCAAATCTTCCTTCTGTGTCCTCTCTTTACTCTGCATTCGACAAGATCCATCACATGCCCTGTTACTCGAGCCATGTTTGAGGCTCTTATTATTGCTCTTGTTTGGTTCCTAGAAGGTCTCTGAATGACGCTGTAAATAAATGATGCACATGACTGATCTGTCCTCAATCCACACAAAGGAGAGGATAAGAGATCTGCTCGAGCTGAGGTCATGCTGCAAAGGTCGACTGAGAAACAAACCAAAACAGCTAAAGTGGAACGATGCTGATAAGCTAATGAGAGCCTTGATACGTCTGCAACACAGGTGATTGCTTTAAGACTACATGGGAAGCCTGGCTTCTCCTAAAATTTCATTAAGATGAGGCAATTTACCAAAGTTTCTATATTACTGATTAATCATGAATCGAAAGTTTGAAATGTGTCACTGCGATATAGCACTGTTTGTTCATTTAAATCGAACTCTTCTGAGTGAACAGAGCAGCCTGCGTGAAAATCTCCTCTGAAGCCCCTGACGCAAAACTAATACACACTGAGGGAAGCCTGCGCTTGGGTTATTGTCTCACACGTGTTTGTGTAGTCGCCGCTTTAATGGGACCAAAGATTGACGCTCATTGGACAGTGCACTCTCTTGGACAGTAGTTCTGGCTGTAATTTAAGTACGCTATCGTTTCTATAGTAACAGCTCATTCACATATGTTTGTCGATATGGTGAAGTTTCCTGTAAGGAACATTTTTGGAAGGAGTCTCCAGTGTCAGCGGAACAATCAGTAAGCTTTCCACCTCTTTGCACCTTTACAGTTTTTTCCAACATTGAAACGTTTTCAGCATGGAGAACTTTCCGGTCTCTCCGTAACATGACAACTGCAATTTTTTTGTCTTTAACTAAAAGAGAGAGAAAAAAGAGGGTCTGGTGACGGCAACGGCTGCTTATATACTCTCTATAACACGTGAGAACAGGTTTAAATTTGTTTTATGGACAATTCCACAACATTAAATGCAACTAAACGAACAAAAGAAGTATATTGATTCATTCTTTTATAAATAGAAAATAGCAACTTTCATTGGTATAAGAGGAATAGAACACTATTGGCCGTGCTTTAAGAAGAAAATACTCAACTACAGGGTGGAAACGGTGACATTGTTGATTATTTTCCTATAGCAGCGTACCCCAAAGTGATTTATTTCTTACTTAATGTTAATTATGGCTGCTTTGAGTACATGTTAAGTGTGTATAAAGTTTCCAGGCTGTCTTTTGCTGAGTGCAGTTCTGAAGTTGACACTCATTCAAAGCTATTTGAAAACTGAAAGGAATGTTTGAAATGAGTTTTTATCTTAATATCGTGTGAGGAAAAGCTTTAACACTGACTACCGTGATGCATTACTAACGGGGCTTCCTGCTACTTCCGCAAAATTCAGCGGTGAGAAAATTGTAGTCCTTGCTTTTAAACTGTAAATTTCAGTCCTCGCTTTTAAAACTGTTACTGCAATAGCACCTTCATAAATCTCTGCGTGTCTGATAAACTGATAAAATGTAAAAAACCTGCCTTAAGATCATCTCGTGCTAGCCTTCTCCATATTTCACGTATGAAGCTTAGAAAGTGGGGTGTGTTGAAGCAGTTTTTTTGTTTTTATGTACCAGAGATGTGGAGCACTTTACCATTAAACATTCATCAGGCTCCATCTATTCATTCATCTGGTTTAAAATAAATAAATAAATAAACTAATAAAAGCTAAAAACTACAGCTTTTATAGTTTTATCCTTTGCCTGACGTTTATGTTGCTTTTAGATTATTATATTTATGTTATATTATTTTAGTTAATATATCTTTAGTCTATGTGTATGTACTTTTAATTATTATTTTTTAAATATTTTATATTGTTTTTATTTTCTGTTTTCTGTCACTGTTACTATTTTTTGCAATTTCATTTGCCTTTTTAATATTTATTTTTGGAGTGCGTTTTATTTCATTATTTCTTGAAACTATTTTAAATTGACAAAAGGTGCTATATAAACATTTCGTTTTATTATTATTACTAATATTATTCTTACCATCATTATT
>JAKKZN010000020.1:15817943-15829648 GCA_033441825.1 Pangasius elongatus | reverse complement strand
GTGAAAAAGGTGTGTGTGTGTGTGTGTGTGTGTGTGTGTGTGTGTGTGTGTGTTTGGGGGGGGGGGGGGGGGGGTTAGTCTTGAGGGAGGGGCTTAAGCTCTTCAGCGCCGCTGCTGCACGATGAAGAACGGCAGCTCAGACAGAAATAGTCTCTCCCACGTAGTCTGACTGAGACAGAGAGCTGACGCTTCGGGAACACAGCAGATGAGCTGTGGGCTGCGCCAAGAGCCGACAGTTCTATCTCTGTCTCAGGCTTTGCATTATATGTCACACCTACTGGTTCATAGAGACAAAAACAACACCTGCTTGGATCTAATGAGAGGCTGGAATATGACAACAAAAGTTATAAGACGTTTAATCAGTAAGAGAGTAAGCGAGTGTGCTGCGGAGAGTCCTAATCGTCCAGGAGAAGCACTACTGAAAGTCTTAGCCACTAGTGCTAGACTTAGGCTGCCATTAAACATCTATATTACTGATCATTTTGAATCTTTACAAATAATCCGGTGATTGAAAAATAAAAATCCCAGAGGAACATCTCTACACGTTTATCCTTGCTAAAAATGCCGGCATTTATGAATATACATAATTATGCAAATTAGAAACGCCCACAAAAGTCCTCCTGTCATCCATAATAACCTAATATCACCAACATTAACTACATTTGCCAGTAAGTGTTAGTACACTAGCTCGTGCTTTTCACATGAGTGGGATGATTGGTCCAAAGCCGATGCGCCTATTTTATGACATCGCAAAATGATCCCATATAACAAACGACATGAATTATTTTTCCTTTTACCACAGCACTGTTGAATTCTCCAGTCTGATTGGTCAAAAGATGCTGATTGGTCAGAATTTTCTAGAACAGCAGCTCTGACAGCAGTGCAGCTGCACATCACAGGTTGATATTAATGTTCTGGGACTGACTGGGACTTGTATAATGGACACGACACATAACCTAAACCTAATAATAAACAGATCAAAAAATTGGTGTGATTTAACAAAGATGAAGATATGGTGACGTTTTCTGTAAGCACATGTTTATTTAACATTATGGAATGAGTCTCCAGTATCAGTAAGTATAAGCTTGTAGCATTCTGTAAGTTTTCCACCATGGGAGAGTCGCTTTCTGGTTTCTCAACAACATGACAAGCTGTATCAATAGAGAGGAAAAGAGGAACGACTGTTTATAGCTGCTCTAACAGGAACTAACTTGCTTTGCATATGTTCCACAATGTAAAATGTAACTACAAATTGTAATAAAATGAAAATATAAATTTATAGGAATAAAAATAACTTCAGTGCGGTAACAGTAACGCCGGGTCATCACAGCACCCCAACATTGATTATTTTCCTATAACAGCATTCCTTACTTATGGAAGTATGTTTCTAATGTGAAAAATGTGACCATCCAATCAGAGAACCATTTAAAAAAATTTGGATTTTAGGTTCATTCATATGTCCAAGCAGTAGCCACTGATCCATAACTCTGCAGCAAGGTTACATTACCTGCAGCATTCCACCAGTAAAGGACAAACACAAGCATCAGCATTAACCGTTAAATTTCCAGCACTTTCTCCTCTTAAGGACCCCCTTCTCACCTACACAGCAACAGCTCATCCAGCCAATCCTGTTCAAATCATCCTGGCTAGCCCAGACTGACCCATGTTCAACCGAAAACATGGAAAACATGCTTCACGAAGCACGACTCAACATCGCTAATTGATTTGCTGGGATGACTGGAAATGCCGCACTCTGAAAATAAATGATGAACGCAGTCATTTTCCATGTTGTGATATTTAAAGTGCATTATGAAACACAAACAGAAGCATTTGCATTTACATTTACATTTACATTCATGGCATTTTGGCAGAAGCACGTTTACTGCCGGTCTTTCCCATGAAGACGCCTCGGTAAAACACGACTTAATGGGATTTCGTTTGAACTCAGACAAAAATGACACGTTACACTGATTCTTCTGATGGAGGGTGGACACGCTTGGACTCAAGCAATTAAAAGCACACGACTCAAGCCCACAATCTAAAACCAAAAAAAAATAAATAAATAAAAAAATCCAGGTCAAGCCTTTTAGTCGCAGCAGCCCGGGTCAGCGTGCCATTGCCATGGCAACCACTCTGGATGCTGCAGAAAAGCCCCTTGGAGGCACAGAAGCATGAGTGCATAAGAAAAGCGAGGGGATGATGGGGGGAGAGTCGAGGGGTTGCTGGGTGGACGGAGAGGCTGTTGCCACGCAGCATGACAAGGAAGGCCTGTGCAGCCAATCAGACGCCGGGAAGTCAAGCATACCTCTATTTTTAATCCGTGCATGGTCAGGGATGTTGGTTTGGAAGATGTGTAGATGTAAAGAATAGTGCCTCAGTGTTAGGGACAGGAATGTACGTGTAAAAATATTTAAAACGCTATTAACATGGAGTGTAAAGGTTGCAATATTTTCAAATATTGATACATATATTGATAATCAAAAATATATCCACAGAAACACTCATCTGGTCAAGCCCACAATAAGATATATAGAGAAATTCACGCCTGTCTGTGCTCTGAACCTGAGCTGATGATGAAGGTTCATTCCTGAATACACTACATAAAATTACCTTCACCAACTTTATTTTATATGGAACTAATACATACGTTTGTATATGTTGATATAGCGTCCATATCGGGTAGATGTTAAATCTATATACTGCACAATAGATCATATAAGGGAATTTCATGTATGGCTATATATATAGGATTTCAGTATCACAAGGTGAAGCAAACTATAACCACAACGGTAGAAACAGTTTCAAAGCACACTCTTATTGCTTTAAATACCATCGGAGATGAAGCTGAGCATCGCCAAGAAGCTCAAAAAGTCACCACGCACACACATTCACACCTAGGAGAAATTTATCTTATCCACCTACTAGCATGTTTCTGGGAAATGTGATCTGATCATTACTAATGTGGGGTATTTTAGCTAGCTACAGTAACTTAGCCCACTACGGCTATGGCTAAAGGTTTCCAAGTGCCATGTGCCAAGTGAACATGATTGGTCCAAAGCCAATGAGCCTATTGTGTAACATCACAAAATGAGCTCATATAAAGAACCACCTGAATTACTTTTCTTTATACCACAGCACTGCTGAAATCTCAAATCCGATTGGTCAGAAGGTGTTGATTGGTCAGAATTTTAGCTAGCTACAGTAAGTTAACACTGTATTTTTTTCTTTTGTCTTATTAATTGTGAAACGAGAGAAAAAAAGAGGTTGAGGGAACGAATGTTTATAGCTGCCATAACATTACTGATAACAGGAACTAACTTGTTTTGCGGACGTTCACAACATTAAATGCAACTATAAACGGTTAAAACGTATGATGTAGTTCTTGGCAAATTGCCGTGGTATAAAAGGAATAAAACAAATTTTCCTCAAACAATCTTCTGTTATAGGAAAATAATCAACTTCACTGTGGTAACAGTAATGCTGGTTCATCACAGCACCCCAACGTTGATTATTTTCGTATAACAGCATTCCTGTTATATATTTAAATATAACTAGTGGGAGGAAACCAGAGAACCCAGAGGACTCACATGGACATAGGGAAGCTCCAGACTTTCATTCAATTCTTTTACATCTATATACATTTTGCCTAATATATATATATCTTCTCTACGCTTCCTTGCAGAGACATGGTGTCAACCTCTAAGCATTTCACTGTGGTCTACCCTGTATACCTGGAGATGTGAGGCAGCAGTGCTACCCATTACACTTAACAAATACCACTCAGAATAATTATCCACATAGCCCATAACCAGGCAGAGTAACTGTCCATACAGCTACAATGAATATCTACAGTCAGAATAAATACCCAGACACGCAGACTATATAAATATCCATACAGCTAGAATATATATATCCACTCAGACCAAATAAATAACCACACATTCAGACTATATAAATATCCATACAGCCAGAATATATATCCACTCAGACTAAATAAATAACCACACATTCAGACTATATAAATATCCATACAGCCAGAATATATATCCACTCAGACTAAATAAATAACCACACATTCAGACTATATAAATATCCATACAGCCAGAATATATATCCACTCAGACTAAATAAATAANAAATAAATATCCACACATTCAGACTATATAAATATCCATACAGCCAGAATATATTTCCACTCAGACTAAATAAATATCCACACAGCCTGAATATATATCCACTCAGACTAAATAAATAACCACACGTTCAGACTATATAAATAGCCATACAGCCAGAATATATTTCCATACAGACTAAATAAATATCCATACAGCCAAAATATACTGCATGTCTACACAGACTAAATAAATATCCATACAGCTAGAATATATATCCACTCAGACTAAATAAATACACTCAGATTAAATAAATCTGCATACAGTTAGTATATACTGTATATCTACACAGACTCAAAACAGTATCTATACACTCAGAGCAAACATCTACACAGACTACATAAGCATTCTCAACACCACTACAATATGAATAAACAACCAGTCAAAATAAATATGCAAACATACAGTCGGAATATAAAATGCTTATAATGCAAAAAAAAAAAAAAGACAAAAAAAAAACAACTCACGTGCTGTTTGCAGTCTCGTCTCGCGCGTATTAAAGCACTTAATTTAAAGACTTTTCTAACGGATCTATGAAAGTCATTTTTAGGCTCGCTGTGCTCGGCTCGTCCTTGCCACAGGGCACAGGACGACGCGAGGCTTTGCAAAAATAAATAAGTAAATAAATAAATAAAACTCTTGAATTCTTCTGCTGCACAGGAGGAAGAGATCTCTCCGCCCTCCTCTGCTTCACGCGCGCGCCTGTGACGGACGAGTTGCGAGCGAATCGGTTCTTTTACTGAATGATTCATTTAAATGAATCGATTCGCAAACACAAAATAATCCGAACATTACTTTTTTTTCTTATGCATTAAATTAGACCAAGTAACAATTTTTTCACAAAAACTGTAGATGTACTGGGCCTTGTATAAGATGATTCTATAGGCTAGTTATTTCCCTGCTCTTATTTGCATTGTGTAAAAAAAATAATAATAAAATAAGAGGTACAATTTGTTACAGCTGTTCTCATGTATGACAGCCAGCTGTAACACTTATTTGTAGACCATTTTATAGTGAAATTGATTACTAGCATAAAGTGCACAAATTTCTACCACAACTCTGTTGAATTCTCTAATCTGATTGGTCAGAAGATGTTGATTAATTTTCCGATTGCAAAGAAAATCAGAGGTTTATATAAATGTGCTGGTTCTAATACGTTATCATTTCTGTAGTGACTAACTTAGACAGGGACTCGTATGTCGAACACTCTTTTATATTTACATTTACAGTTTATGGCGTTTGGCAAAAAGTATGTCATTGCTGATAGGATGAAGTTTTCTGTGAGGATGTTTATTTAACGTTTATGGAAGGAGTCTCCAGTGTCAGCTCTTCAGAGATAAATTCAGAGATAAACCTGTCCACGACGAAACACCAACACCAAGAGCAATCCAAAAGCAAAGCAAGGTACGAAAGGATTCTTAGCTGACTCAGCTGAACATTTCATCACATCTACACAGCTTCAGTACAGCCTAGTTTCTTTTCCCACAATGCCTGGCGGCAGACACACTGCCTACAGCGTTTCCTTTATACCACACTGAGAGCAACTTGTAGCCATGTCACATAATGTTTCCCATTCATCACACATCTGGCCTAAAGACGGGTGTGTTATAAGAGTCCAGTCATATTAGCAGGTTTGACACTGAATAGCTGATTTGGATATCTAGCACTGTTTGTTTACTTCACAGTGTAGAGAGACTGCAGCTGGAGATCAGCAGGTCACATGATTCAATGATTTAACCCAAATAGCATTGGAGAGCTATCACAGCATCGGACGGTGCGTGATGAAAGGTCAAGAGGTCATATCTTGTCTCATATTTTGTGATCAAATATAATTTCTCTCCTATCGCTCTACGTCGCCATGTAATAGCCGTGTAAGTGGTGTTCCCTTAACACGCCTTCTCTTCAGGGCGATGAACGCATTAACCGAATGTTTATTGTGACAGCAATCGATGCGGCTCTTGAAATGGGATCCTCTGTGGCTTTTTTAGGCAGCTTTCCAGCCAGACAGTGTGAACGTTACTGACAGCGGAGAAGTGGCATCAAATATAACAAAGTGAAAGGGACTGAAAGGCTGAATGTGTCTCTGGGGAGGGGAATGAAGAGGAGAACAGTTAATAAATGCAGTATCGCTTTCTCAGTAGACTTGTGATCGTCTCTGTGCCGTTTAATGACCTCATATAGAGAAATTAATCAGATCAGGGAGGAGGCAGGGGTCTCGTGGACAAGCTTGGGAGAACGCAGACATCTTAAAGTGCTTGGCAATTGATTTTCCTGCATACTAGAGGCACAGTTTAACTGAATAACCACTTTGGTTATTGATAGTGCATGCTGTATGTGGAGGGAAACAACAATCTTGTTTACATTCAGCATTAAATATTCGAAAGTGCTGAGTTTTCATTTTGAGGTCGTTTTGAGGTCATTTTTGTTGTTCGGATGAAAATGTGGGAGGTTGGTAACACTTTATTTTTACACTACAGTGAGTTCAATACTTTACAATACACACACACAGTCAAAAGATGTGTTAAAAAAAACACCGACGTTGAATTCTCGTTTCTGATTGGTCAGAAGGTGTTGATTCATTTTCTGTAACAGCAGTTCTGTTGGTAGTGCAATTACAAATCACAGGTTTATATTAATGTTTTTCTAATGTTATTGTTTTTATAGTAACAACTTCTACACAGGGACGATCTAGATAATCAAAACCTAACAGTAAAAAAAAAATTAGGTTATTTAACAAAAACATACAATCATACAAATCTGTAAGGAGGTGTTCATGCAACATTTCTGGAAGGAGTCACCACATAGATCGAACATCTGTCCATTTTCTGTACTGTTATTCTACACAGGGTCACGGGGAGTCTATCCCAGGGGACTCAGGGCACAAGGCAGGGGACACGCAGGACAGGGTGCCAACCCACCACAGGGCACAATCACACACACACACACACACACACACACACACACACACACACACACACTATGGACAATTTAGAGATGCTGGAGGAAGCCGTAATAGCATGGAAGCACAGGGACAACACACGAGCTCTGCACACACAGGGCGGAGGCAGGAATCCAGCCCCCAGCCATGGAGGTGCAAGGCAAACATGCTAACCACTAAGCCATTGTGCCCCCTGGATCAAACATCAAATCAAGATTTATTAATCGAAAGTTAGTTTAACTATTTAAAATTGAAACAAATTTGTGTTGGTAATTTTGCATTTGCTAAACTTAGCTAGCATTATATGCCTTCTATATAGAACATTAAATGTTATTGCTTGCATCTCGTTCATTTTTAAATTAATTAGGCTATACTTGTATATTAAAAGTTATACCTATTTAACTAAAAAAAATAATAATTGCACCAGAATCACCCCAAAATTACCATGGAAACACCCAACACACCCCTTTGGTACTTTGACATGTTATTCTAGTTGCTGAGCTGGAATCAGATTAAAGTTGATACTCTTGTTTTTTTTTTTTGCTATTTGGTTTGGTTTCTCACTGCACATAGTTAAACGAAAAAAAAAAAATAAGCTTGGTTATTTGGAAAACTATGCATTAAACTCCTTCATTCATTGGTCGGAGAAGCTGAATACTATTAGATAATTATAGAAATGAGTAGTTTATAACATTTTGTGTATCAGATCTACTGTTTATTTTCTCTTTTTGTGCGTAAGTCCAAATCCACGGAACACATCCCATTTCCACAGCTCTGTCCTTTGGCTTAGTTTGTGGCTCACGGCTCATTTGAGCAGCTTACATCTTCAGAAAAAAATGTCATCAGCACCCCAAAACATGGCATGTTTGATTCACTTCCTGTATTTGGGCTGATTTGGGATCAAAGTTCAGCTGAAACCGTACCGGGACTGCCTCGCTCGGATCATCTTGGACCGGGTCCCAGTCCGAGTGAGATTGTCGTGTTCTTAAACGTTCACTCAGTCGCTCATCGTCTTGAGACTGGACTACTGCAGCTTTCTGCCGCATCATCCCACTGCTGCAGTTCCTCCTCTGTAGCTGCCCACATCAGATTTAAAACACTGATGCATGTCTATACAAATCCTTTGAGCCGCATGCAGAGCTCGACTTGACCTTAAGGCACAGATGCACCCATTCTTTGTATATTGGTACCAAGGTGGTGGAATGAACTTCCCTTGGCTACTCAAACAGCTGAGTCACTGTCTGTCTTTAAATGAAAACCGAAGACCCTGTTCACTAAACACTTAGACAAGCACTAAACCTACTCTTTAAAAAAAAATCACAGCCTTACTAATTCCCATAATAAAGTCGTCTCTTACAGGGTTTCAGTTTATTGGTATTCTTAGACCCTGACCTTTTTTTACTTCGAGACGACAAAACACTTCTGTAAGTCGCTTTGGATAAGAGCATCTACCAAATGCTATAAATGGAAAGGTCAACATGCACTAGAGGCTATGTGAAGTTGTCTCCTCTCATACACAGCTCTTGCTCACATTTACATCGTTAGCTCTGTATGAACATACTGCATGTGTGTTTACTGGTTTATTAATTCTCATAGGAGTCAAGAAGAAGATCCATTCTGATCCGTGCAGTATTTCCCAGGTTTCAAGACCCAGGATCCAAGCTAGAACCAAATCAAACACTGACTACTTTCTGATGATACAAGATCAAGAAATCAACGTGAACTAGCTATTTACAAACCTGTTTACAGAAACTGTGTTTTTAATACTGTAAAGTATTGTGTGTTGCTTTTAAGTCAAGCATCATGATGTTGGACTTTAAGAGCTGTTTATAGGCTTTTGGGTTTTGGTACATGGCTGTTTTTGTAACAGAGATCTGGCAACCTTGCCTCTCTCTAAGGACAGCACACACAGAAACTGGCACCATCAGCCACTCTGTCATGTCCTCAGAAGAAAAGTTGTGAAAGGTGAGTCAGGAAGTGCTGCTGTACTGCATTACAGCAAAACCACAAGCTGACACACACACAAACACACAAACATGCTGGGAAGGCTTTCTAATGAACCTCCAACGCTGCGTCCCTTTAGAGGATTGGAATCGATCTGTGTTACAAAATATATCTTGTTCTATCCAAGGGTTTTATGTCACTGACGTAGACCTGGGTCAGACCTTTTCCTACACAGTGAGGTTTGTCAGTGGCAGGAGAAGCCTTAAAGATGAAAATGTCATGCTCTAATGACAAATGCATAATGCCAGACTCCAGTATCCTGCATCCAACAAAGTTTCAGTATCCTGCAGCCAACAAACAAAAAAAAACACCAATTTCCTAATCGAGTAATGATAAATACTCCGACTAGGCTAATGCTGCAGCATTAAGCTTTACCTCTGAGCATCTGTGCATTTGAAAAAAACTTTTTCCTAATGCAATCGAGACCATTCATAACCTTTCATAGCCAGCATATCAAAGTAAGATGTATAATAAACTTTGTAACATTAGTACATAAACTCTGCAGTAAATAGAAGTAGAGCTGTTGATTGGTGAGCCAGCCAGGAGTAGCAAAATACAACTTATAAACAACTAATTGGATATCTCTAGTAAATACTATTTCTCTGAATATATATATATAACACAATGAAGTAAACATACTGTTTACTCCATAGTGCCTTGAGAATCTCTCTTTCCTTAAAGCTGTAAGTTTAAATCTCTCCTTTTTTTTCTTAATTCCTGTTTCTCTCTCTCTCTCTCTCTCTCTCTCTCTCTCTTTCTCTCTCTCCTGATCTCATCCTCTCTGCCAGCAGCTGGTAATGGGTGGAAGCCTTTCGGTCTAATTACAGCTAGAAGAAAGGAAGAAGGACACTTTCCTTCATCATTAAAACAAATACCCTCCATTTTACACTATTAACATTTCAGTTAACTCTCTGCGGGTGACCGGAAAAGTAAGTCTGATTAGAATCCTGTGGGAATCTAAGAAGTAGCGTTCAAAATAAAACCAACAACAGCGACAATAATGTGATTACATCATACAGCAACTTGGACACTGCATTCTGCAGTACTGAACCATATGAAGGACCAGATGTGTTACAAATGAAAGATAAGTAAAGTAAAACTTTTAATTCAATAAGTAAATTTCTAATCTAAAAATGTGTTGGTTTTCAATGCATATGGTGTGACCTTTTTGAACTTTTACCTTTTTTGCTAGTTATTTATGCTACAGGTTCATACTTTACTAAGTTATTGGTTCGGATTAAGTCAAGGTCAGGGACAAATAAAAAATGATATAAAAAAAAGAGATGTTCGATGGTCTATTTCTAGTTATACAAATAGACAATCTATTTTTCGGTGAGCCAGCCAGAGATCCAACTTAAGAAAATATCCAACTTTAGAGAGACTCAAGAAGACTGTGCAGTACATTATAATATAAATAAAATAGAGTTTCAAAAATCCCACTTAGGACCACTGGTTTAATCCATGAAGAAATGAATATAGAAAGCTGCATCTAAAGACAAATATTGAATCAATAAATAAATACAGAAATAAAGAAAGTAGAAAAATACATAACTACAGAAAATAATAAATAAACACATAAATAAAGCAGCGATAGTTATTCATTCACTGGTTTTTAATCAGGTATATCTAAATCCTCCAAAGACACTGAGCTCTCCTCCTGTAAATATGATTGTAAATGAGTCAGTTGGATGTTTTGCTTTTGTCATGGGTGGTGGTTTGATGTTTTTCACCTCCGCACACATTTAGGTCAGAGCATAAAACATTGATGGGGAAGATATTCTGGGATCATGAACACATGGCTGGACAAGACGAGAACATCTAGTGGAAGAATGGTGTGTGTGTATATATATATATATATATACATATACACACACATACATACAGTCTGTGCCTAAGGCAGCAAAATCAGTACACCATATGGAGCCCTTTGCCACTGAACTCTGTGACTTGCACGGGAATTCTATCATTAGTAACTTAATGACCACCTCTACCCTATTCCGATATTTATAGAATAGTAGGAACAGGTTTTGCGTCACGTTAGTGCATGTCCTGCAGAATGGTACTTTTCCATCATATTTGAGGACATTCGAGGACATTCCCAAGCTAACATCAAGCTAATATACAGTATACAGACAGGCAGCTTTGAGTGTCAACCTCAATACGTAATCTCATCGCTCAGGCTTTGTGAGCTGCTCAGCCTTTTCCCTCCGAGTGGCTTTCTCCTGGCATCGATTAGCACTGACCCATAGACTGCAGTCTCCTTGCTCCTGTCACCTAACTGAGTTAGTCGATGGCAGAAGCAAATTTCTGCTTTGTGCCCCAAACACTGGTATTCATGTATAATTATGGAATTTATTAGGATAATCACAGGTTTAAGGAAACATCCTAAATAAAGCTATTCTTTCAAGACTTTCTTTAATGCATGGTTATTGTCATTGTTTGTGTAGGAGGACTGTTTCCAATCCAGTCATGATTTAAAACTATACAACTATAAACCACCCTAAACTGTGGCCAAATTACTTCTAAAGTAATCACATCTATCAGCACAAGATTATGAGTATCCACACCAAAGGGATTAAGAATATTCTGAC
>JAKKZN010000020.1:15782057-15799124 GCA_033441825.1 Pangasius elongatus | reverse complement strand
TGTGCTTCCAACTCTGTGGCAACAGTTTGGGGAAGAACCACGTGGGTGTGATGGTCAGACATCTGCAAGGCTTTGGTCGTGTAGAATTTCAAAACGATATGATATAAAGTACAAAGTGCACACACACACACAGGCATGTTTGGTGAATATACAATTTTACATACATATGCTTGGTGTGTGTAATCAATCATCACATTTTTTAATGTAATGATTCAGTAGAAATGTATATTACGCATTTAATACAAATTTAACATTACAGATTATTGAAAAAATATTTTAAAAAAATTCTACAACCGGTTTTTTTTTTTTTTTTAACAACCGGATATGTCGTCATCGATAGTCGTGGCGTCACCGCTTATATAAATTGAGCACCGAGGGGATCCGTTTTATCCTCACGGACGTGCTGTAAAACAGTGTTATAGTGCAGCGGAGTGAAGGAAATCCTATTTTTTAAGAAAGCAAGTTTGTTGGTTTGGAATAGAAAGTGAAGTTGAAGAATGCCTCGTGTATACGTAGGCAGGCTGAGCTATCATGTCCGCGAAAAGGACATCCAGAGGTTCTTCAGCGGTTATGGAAAGCTGCTGGAGATTGATTTGAAAAACGGGTAAGTTTCTGTAGCTAACTTGGCTAAGTAGTCAGGCGCCATTTTTGTTTTTGTAAGCAATAAATGTGCTTTCTTAAAAATAAATTAATAGATATATAAAAAAAACTATGGGTTAGCCTTTATTAGTTACTGACTATAGAAAGTCTTTTGTCGAATATTCGAGAAAATATTTCGGCTGGTTTGTGGAACTTGTGCCGCGTGGACAAAATGGCGGACTCGCTGGAAAACAATACCGTCGGTCATGTTTCCTGCGCCGTCCTCCGTCTTGCTGGCTTTCCTGACTACTGAAGGAGGAAAAAATAGACTCCTACGTGAAACATCTTATTGTCCTCTCGTTTTTTGTTTAAGATAAATTTACCTTGCTTATTTATTTTCATTTTTTTCCGTGAGCTTCGACGCTTTCGTTTTCTGCACGCGCGGGCTCTTAGGCCCGACTTTAGCATTTTAGCTAATCCGGTAACTCCACATCGTGCATGGCGAGTTTCTAAACGTGGATCACGCTGATTGCAGGATTCTTGCTTATGCTATAATATTGCACTTGTAACGAAGTATTTCATAAGTGTTATTGAACATGGCTTTGTGCGAACCTCTCGCTGTAATGTAAAGCACGAGTAATCGGTTTCAGGAATTATCGTGATATATTTTTTTATCGCGGTGCTTCAAAATATCAGTGTTTTTATTACCTTTATGGCAAAGTGTGAAATGAAGGGGAAACAGTATATTGGGATTATAAATCATTCCAATGCACAGGTGAAGACACACAGTACAGATGCTTTATGATTACAACAGTAGCTTTTGGCTCCAGGTCCCCAGTATTCGAGAGAGATTATACCCTGAAACGGGTATGAAACTCATCTTTCTATTTTGGGCAAGTGTTAATCTTTCAGGTATTCACGTGGAACCATGCATAACAGAAAGTGAGTCACAAGTGCAGAAGTAACCACTAACTCTTTTTGCATTGCAGGTACGGCTTTGTGGAGTTTGAGGACACCCGTGATGCTGACGATGCCGTGTACGAACTGAACGGCAAAGAGCTGTGTGGCGAGCGCGTGGTGGTCGAGCATGCCAGGGGGCCCCGTCGGGACCGGGATGGATACGGTGGGGGTCATTGGGGTTCTGGGCGCAGTAAGTCCAGTCTCATAACGATAATATGATAAAAACTATTTATTTCCAGGTGTCGTTGAAGGAATGGCGAAACGCAGCCCCTTACTTCCCTCAGTCTCGGTAGTTGTCCAGCTGTTCGGGAATCTTGGAGAGGAATTGCGCTGCTGAAGTTTTCTAACTGGTGCACACAGCAAAACCAGGCCAGAGACAACAGTGGGATGGTTTTAATTTCTAACAATTGGCCTATTTAGTTTAAATGTGTAACTTTGTTTAATTGTGCAGCTGGGATTACCTAGGAAAGGATAAGACTTTTTGCAAGTCTTTCACCAAAAAAAAAAAAATGGCTAGTTTTAAATTAGATTTGGCAATGCAACAATGTTTACATGTCAGATGATGGACACGGTCTCTGGAAAGTCAGATTTTTCATGTGCATCTATTAAATAGAGACGACGCCTCGCTGACATGTAAACACAGGTTGTAACGTGTGATCATGCTGTGTGTGTGCGTTTGAAATCAACATTAACAAGTCCTTGATGTTTCAATTTGAAAGAGTCCAGTGCGGGCTGAGTCCGAGTCCATTGAGGCTAAGATGACTGCCTGTCCCGTTTGGCCTTGGCTTTCACCTTACAATGTGTGTGTGACCTTTGCCCTTTGACCCTTGGCTGACCTAACCGGAAGCCATGATGACAGCAGCCTTTTGCCAATAGACCAGGGTGATGGTGAGGAAACCCATTGGTTTTTATGTATGAAGAAATATTGGAGAGGTTTTTATGGGTAAAAAAAAAGAAAATGTAGCAGTCATCTAGTCTTAAACGAAAAAAAAAGCAGTGGGCTTCCGTTGCTCTGTGCGGTCAGTATGAAAGGTAATGCTTGTCCTGGTTATTTTTCATTTTCTTTTTGCCTTTTGGACAGGGTAGTGTCTACAAGAAATTTAAATAAATAAATTTATTTGGGAGCTAGAACCCAGGAGGAGACCTATGACTTAAGATGCAATTCACAATGTCAGTTAACTTAAACACATTACTTTAATTATCCTTTCAGTGTATATAATATAATACAGTATATATAATCCTGCTATCTAAAGTCTTGTCTTGTTTATTCTTCATACACCCAGGTCTTGTAGGTCACCTCATGGGTTCCACATCAGAGCATCAATAATACTCAGGCTGTTGCTGTTTTTAAAAAAAAAAAAAAAACAACTTATTTTCTTAACCTCTGTCAAAACCTTTCCCCTTGTTTTGTTTTTCTTTTTTAAACGACCCCTTCTGAATCTGTTGCTGAGGTAAACTGTGTCAAGGCGTATTTGGTCCCTCAACGAAACGAAAAATGCAGAAAGCTCAGACTTCTTGAATTTGAGTTGTTTAGTGAGTGATTTGCCCTAAATTGGTCAGTTGTCCGTGTTCTCCCTTTTCTGACTGTGCTCTCATTCGCTTTGTGTCTAAAGGTAGTAGTGGTTACAGCAGCAGGAGCCGCTCTGGCAGAGACAAATACGGACCGCCTGTCCGCACCGAGTACCGGCTCATCGTGGAGAACTTGTCCAGTCGCTGCAGCTGGCAGGACCTCAAGGTAAAACTGCACACAAAGCTCGAAGATATCATTGTTAGTTTTGCACACGTTGCACCCATAAGTCAACAGTTGCGCTTTGTGACGTCTTTGCTGTTTAAATAAAGGCGATGACCATATTTACACTTCCTCTCATTTGACTGTTCAGGACTTCATGCGGCAGGCAGGTGAGGTGACCTACGCCGACGCCCACAAGGAACGGACGAACGAAGGTGTGATCGAGTTCCGCACCCACTCTGACATGAAGAGAGCCCTGGACAAGCTGGATGGCACCGACATCAACGGGAGGAAAATCCGTCTGGTGGAGGATAAACCCAAACGGCGCCGCTCGTACTCGGGCAGCAGGTCCAGGTGAGTTCACACACCTGATGGAGTACAGTGGACTTTGGCATTTCTTTTAAATAAACTTTCCTGACAATGGCGAACGCTCTGGTCATCAGGTCCCGCAGCAGACGCCGCTCTCGCAGCAGAAGCCGTAGGAGCAGGAGCTCACGCAGCCGCTCAAGGTCCCGCTCTCGGTGAGTTTTAATTTATGCTTTAAAAAAATAAATTACCAGTTTAGTTCTGTGAGGATTCCAGAAGCAGGATGGTATAATGTATGGTATAACAGTTAAATGACTATGTAGTGGTTGATCAGAGAGCTGATTTTATAAAGTTTGTATGCCATCCAATTTAGTTTTGTAATATCGTGTTTACAAAAACAGCTGAAGTCCTTTGTCTGTTGACAGATCCCGATCCCGCAGCAAGCGCCGCTCCCACTCCAGGTCCAAGAGAAAGTCCCGCTCCAAGTCTCCAGCTAAATCCCGTTCCAAGAAGTCCCGCTCTCGTTCTCGCTCCCGCAAGTCCCGCAGCCGATCAGCGAGCCGCAAGTCACGCTCCAAGAGCCGCTCCAAGAGCCATTCAAAGCCCCGATCTGAGCGTGGCTCTCGCAGCCGCTCCAAGGAGAAGTCGGTGAGCAAGAAATCGCGCAGCCGCTCGGCCTCGCCGATGGAGAACGGAGACAAAAAATCCACCTCGCGTTCTCCTTCTCCGCATGAGGATCGCCACCGCTCCAAATCGCCCTCCAAGCGGTCGCCATCTCGCTCTCCTTCCCGGTCCAAATCCCGCTCGCGCTCCAGATCTGCCTCGCAGGACTGAGCCTGAGAGAGGCTGGGAGACTGAGTGTGTGCCGTTTTGTAGCTCTGAAAGTCAGCACTTGATAAAAAGGTGCATCACATTTTAGATCAGATCGTGTATGTTTTGACATTGCATGAGAACTAAAGGGCTGAATTGTAAATATCGAATGGGTACCAGATTTGTAAATGAATCTTCAGTAGCCTCTCTCCCTCCCCTTTTTAAACAGCTATTAGGTCTGATTTTTCAAATTCATTGCCTGTACTGCAGCTATTCCATCAGCTGTCATAGTGACTAGAAAAGCTTTTCTTACACCCGAGTGATTTGAATAAACAAAAGCTTGTGTTTATTGGCTAAAGTGTAATATTTTGATTTTGATGAGACTCGCTGATTTACTTGCCTGCCTACATGATGTTTGAGTATTGTGAAATGGTTTAGCCGTAGTGATTTGTGATTTGCTACACATGCATTGCTGTACAGAAACTGATCTTTTCTTTCCCCTTCTTCAAATTGTAAGAGTCCCACACTGTTTTTTTTTTTTTTTTCTCCCCTTTTTTCTTCAGTTTTAAACTGGTGTCTTGGGTATTCTGCAATATTTTAGTTAAATAAACCTGATTGATTTTTCTCATTTGTGAAATGTGATTTTTCACCCTTCAGTGTTACAAGTGGGGATATACAGATGTTTCTTTACTGATTCAAAGTTTCACTTATGAGGAGCTTGATTCCGGTTGTTTTATAAAAAAAAAAAAAAATCACAGGAAATGTGTAAAGACAGAGCAAGATACATAATTTAATCATGTAATAATTAGTAGGTTCATGGTTTAAAAGAAATGTCAATATAATTAGGCTTTTTTTAATGTTCAGTGGTTCTATAAGGTGAGTGTGAATAGAAAACACTGCATTACTCTGCTAAAGAAAAATAAAGTGACTTGCTGTTATGGTTCATATGGGATTTTTCTAAAACTGTCTGGTGTGTTGCTGACTTTCTGCTCCAAGAAAAACCTTTCAGTCTCCTCAGGATCACTGAAATATTTAGAAGATGAACATTACATTCCATATGTGAAAGGAAATGTGCTCCAAAATGGAAGAATCTCAGCTTGTACCACATTATCTCTGTTCCTATTCACTTGGGTGGGTCAGTGGTCTGTTTTTGTTCTTATATAAAACATTAAAGACATCTAACCTTAAGTGAACTCTTAGTCCTGCTCATACACTCTCAGAAGAGCAGCAGTATGTAAGGATGGACAGTAATGCAATGAATAGTAGTAAGGGTGCCAATATTTTTGCGCCCGCCGAAATTATTTAAGGAACTTTAGGGCATTGGTATTTAAATAAAACTATACAGCACCACTGCATGTTTACGCTCTTATTTTTCCTTAATGCGTGTATATTCATAGTTTTACTAGTGATATTTCAATACTAATAATGCTGCAGCAGTTGCTATGGAGGAAGTCCCCATGGTTACTGTTGTTTACCCATAATGCACCACGGGCAGGCTAACAGCTCTGAGACATGCTAAATCCTGAGGTAAAGTTATCGGTTAAAAATTTAGAATTGCGACTTTGTGCTTGCTAAATTAAAATTTGTAGTCGTGTAAATATTATTCGGGGATTATATTTAGAGTTTGGGGTTTATATTAATGCTTCGAGAATGTTTTTTTTTTGTTGTTTTTAGCGATGGGGCTAACTAGCTCGCTAATACGGTAGCTAAGCTAGCTAGCTATAATTATGCATATAGCGACTTGAGATGTCTGATAAAAGCCGGTATTTGTGGTTATAACAGAGTTTTGAGATTGTTTAAAGCTTAGATATTTTTCAAATATTGCCAGATTGACATCTTAGACATTATACGTGCTAAGTAATTTTATTTTCTTCTGCCCAGAACTTAGTCTTTAGAAGAAACAGTCCTCAACCACAAGATGGATAAAGAACAGCGGAATATTGTTGTTTTTAATTCGTCCAAAAGAGAGCTGTTTACCGCCAACACCGGCTGCAAGAGTCTTCAGAAGAGACTGAGGGCGCAGTGGAAGATTCAGGGGTACCAATACTTTTCACAAAGCCATGCCCTCCTGTAATGATAAGCTCCAAACCCCAGCCATGACTATGTGGCTCCCAGTCATTTCCATTCACACATACTTACTGTTTCTGTGTAAGTGCTAGCTAACTGCTGAAAGCTAGTCTTTATTTGTGTGTTGTCTCATTAGCATCAAAGAGGAGATCACAGCCGAGAAACTGCACGGTGTGAAGCTGTGGATCACCGCAGGTCCTCGAGAGAAGTTCACTGAAGCAGAGGTGAAACGATCATCGCCTGAGAGATTGTTCTACCTGCACATCGCTTTGGCATTCATGCTCACTCACTCGCTCACTTTCAGTAAGCGCTTATCCGTGGATCTGGAGCCTATCCCAGGATCTCTCACTGGGTGTGAGCTGGAAATTGACCTCAGATGGGTCGACAGTCTGTTGCAGGGCATCATGCACACACTCATTCACACCTAAGGGAAGTTTAGGATAACCAATCCACCTACTGGCATTTTTTAAAAAAAAAATTTCGAGTTGGGAAAAAACCTGGAGAACCCAGAGGAAATCCACACGGACACGTAGACACGCTCAGGATCGAACCTGGGCCCCTGGTTTCCCATAAATTCACACTTCTTCATATATTTTAATGCCGGAGAGAGTTTTCTGATCAACGATCGCATCTTAAGCCTTTAAAAAGTGCTACTTATACAGTAGTTTTATGAGTTAGTTTATGAAGCATCTTCTGCTACGGTCACAATAATAAAGTAGAGAAAATAACACGAAATACTTGCAGTATTAAAAACATGCTACAGTCAGACAGCTTGATATGGCAGGACAAATCGTTGGAAAAATAAACTCGTTATTTAATATTTTGTCTGTTTGTTAAAGCCATAAAGCTTTCCGATGAGAGAACACATTAGGTCCAATTTGATATTATTTACGTATCGCTTGTTTTTGAGTTTTTGGGATTCATTATACGCATTCGATTCATGTGAGCAGTCAAACAGACTAACAACTATAAGAACAGAGTAAAAAAAAATTTATAATAATGGTGGGTTGTGATTTCTACCACTGGAGCAAAATAAAAAATATATATATATATATATCACAGACCTCACTTAGAGAACTACAGGTGTTTATTAACACCTGTGAGATTTTATTAAAGGAAATGATATTTAGACATCTAGTGATATTAAGGTCAACGATATCCAATGAGATGTTAATAAAAGGATTCATTTTGGTTACAATAATGCAACCCAGTCTTTCACCTCACTACACGAAGTGTACTTTGATGATTAAGAGATTTAAATTGGTTTAAAGGTGCGGTTTGTAATGTCTTAGAGCATTTCTTAACCTATATAATTTTACAAGTGCCTTGAAAAGCTGTGATAAGCGAAAGTTTTTTCACGGTAGAACTTGCTAGTTTCTTTGTTTCATTCTGCTGTTTACATTTTTTCTGGCCCAGAAAGTAAAAAATAGCTTCACCGCAGCTAGGAACACTACTCCTGAGGCACACTCGGCTAGTTATTCCCCGTTTTAAATGCAATTGCAGTTTGCCTCATGAGCAGCAGAGGGCTGTAAATGTTACAAACTGCTCCTTTAATGTGTGATTTTCAGCTGCAAGTCCTGAAGCAGTACGTGAACGGTGGCGGAAATGTTCTCGCGATGCTCGGAGAAGGAGGAGAAATGAAACACGACACTAATATCAACTTCCTTCTGGAAGAGTTTGGTATCATGGTGAACAGCGGTGAGTGGCAGCGACCGCACACACAAACTAACTGCACAATTCAAAGACTCCTGTCGAGGTGACGAGATGATTCCTACTGTTTCACTTTTCCAGATGCCGTAGTGAGAAACGTTTACCACAAATACTTCCATCCTAAAGAAGCGCTCGTGTCCAACGGGGTCCTCAACAGGTCTCTCAGTTTCCATGATTTAAAATCGACTCACTGATTGCAGAGTGACAAGCTCAAAGAAACGCTAATGAATTTATCGCTTCTCTCAGGGAGATCAGCCGAGCAGCCGGCAAAGTGGTAACGGGAGTCACTGATGATGAAAGTCCGGGGAACGATACACAGTAAGCCCTCGCTTGCTCACGCTCTGCCACAGCGTGTTTACTTTTCCTCAACCTCAGCAGTCATATAGATGGTGAAATAGGGACAATATTGTTTCTTCAACGCGTTACAGTTCACTCCTGAATAATTCTATAAAATAACAGGATTTTACGCAGACCTTTGCATAATATACATACAATATTTACTATTGGAGTGAATTGGAGGATTAAATTTCTATGTAATTTTATACTTCTGTAAGCATTAGCAGTAGAGACATTACTGTTTTTGTATCACATAACATTAAAAAAATCTCAAAGCAAAATCATACTTTTATAATTGACTTTCTATCGCTTATAGTTTCCTATCCTTGTGAAAAGATCTCAAACATCTCAAACCCGTCTTCATTGTAACCGGCTTCCTGTTTATACGTACTGTATGTTCATTAGTAATAAGGCCACAGTTAGGATGTTCAGGATTTTGGTAATTGTTTATATTTTAGTAGTAAATTGAGGTATTTACGGAGAGCTCTTTTTACACTGAGTAACATACGTGACACATTTTTATAGACTTACTTTAGCTAAGTAAAAGTATACATTCCCAAATCTCTAATGAAATCCGTTATTTTTAATAGATAAAATGTATGATTGTGTTTTAAATGCAGCAAGAGAAACATAACAAGGTAGACTGAATAAACACACACACACACACACAGACACACACTCCTATCTACAAGTATATACATTGCTTTCCACTTCAAAAAAAACATACTCCTGGTGGTTTGTGCTGCAATCAGGGCTCTGACGTTCGTGTACCCGTACGGAGCTACGCTGAGTGTCATGAAGCCTGCAGTGGCGGTTCTGTCCACCGGTTCTGTGTGCTTCCCTCTCAACAGACCCGTCCTGGCCTTCTCAAAGGTCGAGGTTAGTGAACATGTGAACTCTTCTAGCACTACATTAGCCTCAGCATTCGTATTTATTGAATTGATCCATACAAAGTTCACGTGTCCGTGTGGTTGTGTAAAAGAAGAACGCAGGCAAGCTGGCAGTACTGGGTTCATGCCACATGTTCAGCGATCAATACCTGGACAAGGAGGAGAACAGTAAAATAATGGTGAGCCTCCAGTGATCTATATGATTTATCGTGTTTTTGTTGCTTATATGAATGATGGAAGAGTATTTTACATTATTTTACATATTTCTTTCCATGGTACAGGATGTTGTGTTCCAGTGGCTGACTACCGCCAACATTCACCTGAATCAAATAGATGCCGAAGATCCCGAGGTGAGAGAGATCCTGACAACGTTTATACCTTTATACCTGATGTCCGTCTCAGGTGACCCCAAAACTGGACTCATCTTAGGTTGTAAATAAACAAACAAATTCGTTTTGAAGGGACTGGATGAAACTGAGAATCGGGTTTTGTGATGATTGGACAAAAATTTGTAGGAGAAGTCATTGAGTGTTTTACTAACAGTATTTTTATGCATTAGGACTCAAACTACATCTGTTATTTGGCCACATGTGTCTCTAACCACCGAATTAAAGTGCGTCTCCAATACACGCCTGTACTTAGTCAAGTTGTGATTAGGTCACCTGGATGGTGAAACAAAAATACAGTGACCTATAGACTTATCCACAGATCAGTACTGGAAGATGGTGAATAAAAGCTCTTTGGTTTTTTATTTTGCCTGTTTTTTTTTTTTTGCATAGATCACAGACTACACCATGTTACCAGACACAGGATACCTGTCTGAGAGACTCCGAGTGTGTCTACAGGAAGGCGACGAGAACCCACGCGACTTCACCTCCCTTTTCGACATGTCTCTCTTTAAGCTGTCCACAGACTCCCTCCCGGGCGTTATCAGGTCACACACTCGCCTGGCTCCATTAAATATTAAACGCATTTAGGCAGAGTGTTGACCGCGGACCGTGGTGTTGACCTGAATTTTCCCTTCTCAGGGCCTACAAGCAGCTGCACGTCAAACACGAGCCGCTGCAGCTGATCACGCCTCAGTTCGAAACGCCGCTGCCGCCTCTGCAGCCTGCAGTAAGCAGTTTTCTGAGATAATGGTCACATTTTGCACAAATACAAATGCCTTCTGTTTGCTTCAGTTCAGTTTGTAGCTCGCAGTATGGAAAACTGAGTGGGAATTTGCCTGCGCAGGTTTTCCAGCCGGCCTTTAGGGACCTGCCCCCACCGATGCTCGACCTCTTTGACCTCGACGAGACATTTTCTTCGGAGAAAGTTCGACTTGCTCAGCTGTCAAACAAATGTAAGTCCCCGGGTGTGATATTTGGTATATACGTGAGTGTTACAAAAGAAATGTGAGAAAATACTTTTTAACCATGAGTTCAAAACTACACTTTAAAAGTGTTACCATGAGACAAAAAGGAGAGAAAGTCTTACGACGCTATACTTACGGAGCCTTATTCAACTTTCCAACACTGGAGCAACACAGTAAACGTTGTAAACTTGTTTCATGGATGTTCCACAACGTTAGATCTAACTATAAATGGATAAATGTGCAACCTGTCATTCTTTAACGAATACAAAAATCGTGATCATTGGCAAATTTCTGCAGTGTAAGAGGAATAAAACACTTCAGGGCGGTTACAGTGACTTAAGCTTGACATCAGGCTGCGTCACACCACCCCATCGTTGATTATTTTACTGTAACAGCATGCTCCCGAGTGTTTTATTCTTTACTTTTTTCTGAGTGAAGAGTTCACGTTTATGAGAGATCACAACTGCCCTTAGACGTCCTTTATTCCTGATGTGGTACGTAGAGATTCGTACGAAAAGTCCTTTAAATGCGTGCGATCGTGTGATTTGCACAGGCACCGATGATGATCTCGAGTTTTACGTGCGGAAATGTGGAGACATCTTAGGAGTCACGGGAAAGCTGGATAAAGAAAAGCGAGACGCCAAGCACATCCTCGAACACATCTTCTTTCAGGTGGTGGAGTTTAAAAAGCTGAATCAGGTGCGCCCAATACTCGTCAAACATTTTCACTGATAATTACGTTATTTCTGTAAAACAAAAATTCATTCCATACGTTGATGTTTGCATTTTCTTTCTCTAGGAGCATGATATCGACACAGCACAGACGAGGTTTTCTCCATGCTGAAGCAGGAAGATAGGGGACGACCGAGGGCCGAGGGCTGAACAGCATTATGTGTTTAAACGTCTCCGGGTGAAACGGACTGATCTGGGAACAGTTACTCCATTAACGAAATATTTCAACACTAATTAACAATATTCACAGGTAGCAAATGCTAGCTTTGAACACGATTTCTACTTTGCTTTTTCGCTTTGTAAAAAAGTTTATTGCATAGTTTGATTTTTTTTTTTTTTTAAATCAAACTACTACTGGATTTGTATTTAATCATTTATCATTATTTTGTGCACACATTTAATAATGAGATGTTCACAGGAGAAAGAAAACTCCAAAGGAGGAGTGATATCTGGAAAATGTATAGACAATCTGGCACACATTATAGCATAAGTGCTGCCATGACAGTAATTCCAGTCACAAGTACATAACTGATGAAAATAACTTCACTTCCTTGTCCACTTATTAGTTGAGTAACACTTCAGGATGTGTGTTTATTGGAAAATAAGCACCGTCAGGGCACGAACAGTAACTCTGCCTCATCACACCACACCATCGTTGATTATTTTCCTTTAACAGCATGTCCAGAAGTGTTTCATTCCTCTCATACAACAACAATTTCTGTTTATTAAAAGAACATTTTGTATGTTTCATCCATTTATCGTTAATGAAGCAAGTCAGTCATCACATCATAGCAGCTATAAACAACTGTTCCTTCACCAGCCTCTTTTTTTCCCCCCTCCTTTCTTTCTTGACACCAGTAAGCTTATAAGGGGGAAAATAATAATTACATTAAAAAAAAAAAGTCACACAGCTGAGCAGGTGATCCGTCACGAAGACTGTCCTGTGGTGGAAAACTTAAAGGAACAGATGTGCCTCAAAGCACCGACACGGATTCAGCTCTTCTTTGATAAAAATCTTACACAAAAGCTTTACCAGAGGAACATCTCTATTTTTGTTGTTGTTGTTGCTGTTGTTGAATCACTTTAATTGTACAAGCCCCATGAATGAGTTGTTGCTATGGTGACAGTAACAGTAGAACGAATGCGTATAGGTAAACCTTGCAGCCAGCACTATAGTCAGAGCTGCTGTTATAGAACATGAATCAACACCTTCTCACCAATCAGATGGAGTCCAACAGCACAGTGGTATAAATTAGATTTCTATAACACGTCACTACTCTTTTGCTGGTCCTGCAGATGTGTATTGGGCTCATCTCCAGGTTTGCACCCATCGTTGGAGAACTTTGAGCAGCCAGTCTATGTTTTAACTTGTTATACTGCAGTGTTTAGAAAATGTTATTTTGAATAAAGTGTTTTCTACAGTTCCTTTGAACGAGCACGCAGTCATTAATATAAATACCACACTTTATTTCAAGTACAAAAATATACATCATGGCAAGAATTCTTCACTTGGGTCACCATATAGATCCTGCAAAAAAATATATAAATCAAGAAACAGTTAGAAAATAAATAGATACAACTTTTCATATAATTTCAGCATATGATTTTAAGGTCTTACCTAGAACATGCATCAGTGTACACAACTACATGGCCAAGTTTCGGGACAAACTCTTCTGTTGCTCATCAGTCAGCTCCAACACAGCATGGCGCAGGTTCGAATCCTGAAAGGTGAACTCCCTGCATGACCTCTGACCCTCCGACGGTGTCCCTGACCAGATGAGTGAGGAAACCTCTGCCGGCTTTGGAGGTGTAGCTTGGTAACTTGGACTCCAGATGAACTCCACCTTACTGGAATCCAAGCACAGTTTGGGACTCTCCATGTTAGGTTTGATGAGCGAGACCTCCCATAAAGGGTGTGAGGTGGTCAGGTCAATGGAGGAAAGGTCCAACGTGCTGGCCAGGACTGGCTTCTGGAAGGTCATCCTCTCATAAGGAGTGGAGGACTTGCCTTCCAGGAGACTGCTCATGCCAGCAGCACGCATGGTGATACTTGGGGACAGGAGGGACATCTTACTGGGTGGATTGGAAGGAGATAAAACACTAGAGGAGTGGTTACAGGAAGCAGGAAGGGTTGAACTGGGTTCTGTATACTCTACCACAATGCTTTTGGGTGCTTTCAGTGTTCCTTCAGTGGACAAAGCAGACAAGCTGCAGTCTGTGAGAAAACCTTGATCCAGCTCTGATAAACAGATGCTCTCATAGTTCTTAGCTGCCTCTAAAACACAGATTTATAAAGACGTTTAATCATTAGTTTTCCATCCTACAAAACAAAAAGCATCGCATCAAAGAGCTGAGGCTTGTTTTTACCAGATCTGCTGCAGTCTCCCTCCATCATGCTGCAGGGTCATCATGGTAATTACAGCCAGCTTGTATTTATAGACGTGACTGATTTGGTCGTTTTCTGTAAATACGAAATGAATGAGTAATATTTTATTTTGCATTTTAAAAAAATACCCTGCAGATGTGACTGGTTTCCAAATTGACTTTGGAATGAATTGTCAACAAACTGCCCTTTTTTCCCTTTAAAATAGAAATCATCAGTGGCCACGCCCCCTCCCCTTTTTTTCTTTTTTTGACGTAAATGCAACATTAATTTTTGGCAACTTGTTGACAATTCATTCGAAAATAAATTAGGTACATTTTCTTTTATTTGTTTATTTATTTTGATTGCCATAATTGATATTTTTAATGGAGTTCATCGGTGACCACGCCCACTTCAGTTCCGGAAGTGAATTTAACGTTTATTATCTTCTTGTTTTTTTCCCCCAGAAAATTCTTAACAAAGCTGTAATATAGCTCAAATATTTTTCAAGCGAGATGAACAAGAATATTTTAACAATTGCTATTTATTTATTTGTTTATTTTAAAATAAATATTGGTGATTGGTTGCCATAGTTACAGAGAAGCTCTTCTCAGGAGTGTGGGTTAGCAACCTGGTCAAATAACCACGATTAAAAATGGCTTCTACATGAAGCCTTGTTAGGTTCACAGGTTTATATATTATTGATAATAATCCCAATTACTCAGGCAAAAATGAAAGATTGCTTTTTTAAAGTGAAAAGGAGTGGTGTGTTTCCTGTGTTAAGGTCAATTCTATGCATTAGATGTAAAATTCAGGAAAGTATTTTTAAAATGCATTCAGTACAGATAAATTAGTGTTATAGCTTAGAAAAGACTATACTACTACTACTACTACTACTACTACTACTACTGCTAATAATAATAATAATAATAATAATAATAATAATATAGCATAATAACATAGCTTTCTTTATAAAATTTAAAACATTTCTTTTGTTCTAATTATTTATAAATTCATAAATTAAATATTTATATTTATATGTTCAAGAACATCATCATCATCAGCAACAACATCAACAAGAACAATAATAGTAATATGATAACTTTAAATTTCTTATTTTACACATTTCTTCTTTATAATTTGTACAAATTCATAAATTAGTTCACTATATTTATAACAATAATGAACAGTTAAATAACAAAATATAACAATTGGTTCGTTGTATTTGCAACAACAACAGTAAAATTTCCTTCTTTACATATAATAATAATAATAATAATAATAATAATAATAATAATAATAATAATAAATTATTAAATATTTATTGAACATTTTTTTACCATGACTGTGCAGTGATATTGTACTACTATAATATATATATATATTTTTTAATAAATTTATTTCCCTTTTTTTTAGAGGGGGTCTGTAAGTTGTTTTCAGTTCTGGTCGGTTGCTGCGCGCGCAGACGCTGCTTGATGACGTCACTCCCGGGAAAGGGTGCGAAAAAGAAGCGCGAGATAGAAACAGTGGAGGCGGACAGAGAGAGAGAGCTCGCGCTCGTCCGTGTTGTCCTTTTTTGTGATTATTATTAGGCGATTTGACGACGAATAAATCTTCCATAAACAAATCCATCCCCGTGATTGACAGATGGTTGAGAGTTAGCGCGCGTGTCGCGTCGTGAAACTGAGTTTAGCCGGAAAATCGGAGGGAAAAAAAAAAAAGAAAAAAAAAAAGATGTCTTGGTGGGCGCGCGGGTAAGTTTATGTAGTTTCTATCTGTTATGCATGGTTGGTGTATATATGTTTAACCTGATTTATGAACGTTAATAATTGAATAAAGTGATCCTCTGAGCTGTGCATTAACTGGGACCTGATCTGAGGATTATTTAGAAAGTTGGGAGGCTTTTATTATCAGCGCGCGCCCAGTAAATAATGCAGATCTACATTCACATATAAATCATCACACGTATGCAGAAGATTAATACCACTTATCTTTACATGTTGCATTTTATTCTTGTATTTTTTCAGTTTGCGTGTCTGTGTGTGTGTGAAAATGGAAATGGATAAACATTTTTTGTGCCTGGCTAGCTGTAGCTTTTAGCTAGTAAGCAATTTGGCGTGATGTTCAACAGAAGTATGCTGGAGTTTGTTTATGGATTGATTTGATTTCTTGTATTTATTGATTTAAGTGTTTAACACAAATGTCCCAGTGTCACTAATAGTTCTGCATTAGGAGTGGTGAGACCTGTGTCTTTAACATCCACAGCAGTGTGAAGGTAGTCATGTGGTTGCAGCTC
This sequence comes from Pangasius elongatus, assembly GCA_033441825.1. Lineage (NCBI taxonomy): Eukaryota > Metazoa > Chordata > Actinopteri > Siluriformes > Pangasiidae > Pangasius > Pangasius elongatus. The sequence goes on along the minus strand of JAKKZN010000020.1, from coordinate 15,782,993 downwards.
AGGCCCACCCAGGAATGCTGTCTGTTTAATTCTGCACATCAAATACATCACTTCTTATAATTCAGACATTTAATAATTTGATAAATGCTTGAGTAGAATTGTTGCAGTCCCAGTTTACAGTGGTCCTGTCACAGTTTTGCACAGATTTGTTAACACTCAGATGTACAACAAAAAGCCAAGTGGTGTCAGTAAACTCGGCGCCTTGTTGTTAGCTCCTGATGAATGGACAGACTTGTTTTTCCCCTGTTAACAAAGCTGTGTGTGTGTGTGTGTGTGTGTGTGCAGTGAGGACGCAGAGTGTCAGGACACTGACTCGGACGCAGCCGACCCGAAGGACAGCGGGAAAGTCAAAGTGAAGTGGACGCAGGAAGAGGTGATCTTTGCATTTGAGCTTTTGTCCGAAAACGGTTACGTTCCATTCATGTAGCTGAGCAGTTTATTGATAAGGATCTCAATCGAGGACCAAACACTGGCTCAACATCTGACAGCCCTGGCTTTTATACTCAAACCCTTTGGAACAGACCCAAAAATGCAAAGCCACAACTTAAACCTGTCTTGTCTTGTTTTTCAGGATGATAGTCTGCGAACGCTGGTTAACAACCTAGGCGATAGTGACTGGAAATACATCGCAAGTTTTCTACCAGTAGGTCTTCTTTAAATGTGCAGGAACTGTCTTTTTTTTTTTTAATGAAATAAAGCTGTGCTTTTCAGTCTGATGATGCTGTTGCAGACAAAAAAAAAATCACACTTTGTAATAGAATTCTTGTTGTGAGATGAGATCAGCAGGAGATGTGTTCCTGAAATCTATTTCAGGAGGAGAGGATGACGATGTTATGACACTTGAAGGTGATGTGATGGTGTCAGACAGGAGTCTCCTTACACAATGATGTTTGCGGATGACATTGTGATCTGTAGTGAGAGCAGGGAGCAGGTGAA
>JAKKZN010000020.1:15761623-15776891 GCA_033441825.1 Pangasius elongatus | reverse complement strand
TAAAAGAAGCCGCATTTTTGTCAGTCATATCATCTTATTTGTTGTCATTTTCATTATCATTTTTAAATGATTGATTTTTACCGTAATACTGTGAAAGTACTTTCCTCAAGGCTGATTCTACATCCAGACATGTAGCTCTTACTGTACACTGATATTCTTTCGTTACTCTGCTCTTCAGCACCGGCCTCCCATGAAGAAAGTGCGTAAATCTCTGGCGTTGGACGTTATAGACTGCAAGGAGCCGCGCCCTGCCCGACGCCAGCTCTCCAAGCCTCCTGCAAAACCCAGCAGAAAGGTAAAAACAGTGACCGGACGCTTTAATTTGGTCTCGCGGTGAGAGGACGATGTAAAGACGCGGTTGTTTCTTGTCTCTCAGGCGGACCGTTCGCTCTCATCGTCCTTCAACTCGTCGTATACTGTGAAGAAGGAGGAGAACGTCCTCGACCAGGGTTTCATTCTCGGGCCCAACGAAAGCGGTCCTATGGTGAAACAAGCACAACAGAACCCCAAACCTGTTCCACCTGCTCCTGTAAGTCATCCAGGAACTCTGAGTTAAACTGGATTGATCTATTTAAAACTTTCTAGTGGTGGAAAACTTACAGTGGTAACATATTAGAATGAGCCGGGACTACTGTCAACACTTTCTGACCAATCAGAAATGACCATTCAGTACAGTTGTTACAGTATGTTACAGTAATAATGTGACTGTACGTGAAGCATAATCCTGAAGTTTATCCCCTCAGCATCATTAAAAAAAATCTTCTCCCTCTAGATGTCTCCAGCGTGGGAAGCGGTGGTTTGTGGTCGCACTACGGATCAACTGATCATGACGGAGAAGGCCAGGCGTTATCTTCGCTCTCTGAAGTCGAACACATACAGCCGAGCCCTCATCCTGTCCTGAGCCTGCACTTCCACAGTCCCTGATTATTGCATTCTACAATATTAAAACATATGGCATTTTGTGAATTAAGATGTAAAGATATTTTGTTAATAATGTAATTGTGAAAAAAAAAAGATTTTGGGGTAACGAAAACTGCATCTTAGCAGTCATGATGAAACTCTAAAGGTGCTTTTTAGTCTCTTGTCTCAGGTTATCTCAAGAGTTTAACATATATAAGGCATTCGGTTTCAGTTTGTGTGTGCTTCAATTCTTATTATTCTTATTATTATTTTTTCCTGAAATGCTGTGTCAGAATATCATAGGAAAGCATCCGTGCTTTTAACTGGTACTGTTACTTTCTGTGGAAATCAGTTCATTACAGTTCAGGGTTTATTTCTCGTTTACATTTTTTCCACAACGGCAATATTGAAATGATTTTGTCTGCCACAATCAGTGCATTGAAGGAGCATCCTGAAAACAGCCAGGTAGGTTATTATTTTTTTCATAACATGTCGAGAGTTTTGAAATAACAATAACAGTGATTAAACTTGCTCATGTCCACTGTGGGATAATTCATGATCTGCTTCAGTTGTGTACATGCTGTAATTGTGAAATTAAAATAAATAATTATTACCCTGTCATGTAAAATAACAAAAATAAATAAAAAAAAGTATTGAGTTGAACATTTTCACAGAACTTTCTTTGGAATAAAAATAAAAGTGTTGTAGATCTGACTAAACAGAATATAAATTTGGCCTTAAAGGTGAATATTTTAAAGATGCATTAAATTTTATTTTCTATTGTATTATTATTTGCAACATTAAACAATAAGACCTGATAGAACGGTGTGTGGAGTGACGTCATGCCGCTTACCTCTCCTCTGATTGGACAGCGCGCTGCAACAGAATGACCAATAGGAAAGGGACACAATACCAAATCAACGCCCTTTAATAAAAAATACACAACACGATTTGAAATAACAATACAATATAATTTTAATTAGTAAGTAATCGCAAAAATATTGAATTTGACAAGTAAACGGTTTATATCTGCAGCTACGAGACATATAGTATTTTTCCGTATTCTTCAAGCGCAGCCGTTGGGTTATACCATTTTCGTTTTACAGGGGTGGAGGTTTTCCTATTACTTAAACATTTGACGCTTCGTTCAAGTTTGTGATATGAATTATTTATTAGTGGGATATTATCCAGTAAATCTGTTACAGTGTTGAATTTTCAATTGTAATCAATCGCTTTTAGGCAACGGCATAAAAAGGCTCCCCCTATTACTTTAATCGAAATAGGTTTCGTCTGACTGTCCCGGAAGTCTCGCGAGCGCTTTTGGTGACGCTGCATACGGCGACATGGCGCTACTCCGTAAGTCATTTAACTGAGATTATAGTCAATTTTCAAAAATATTGTCTGTGTAATTTTATCTTATGAATAACAAAGCGCTCCTGTGCTGTTTGCATGAAACGTCTGTTTTTTTTTCTCGCGGGTCCTTAAATCCTCTTGTATTAATTCTACCAATGGCATTTTGCATAATGCTAACATGCTAGTTGACTAGCTAGCCAGTTTGCTAACTAAAATGTGTCTGTTTATCTTTATAGAGAACTTCAGAAACCTTAATTAGCACCAAACTGCAATATTTTTCTTTATTCCTCTGCTTATTTCTCTGTCAGCATGGTATATAATAAAGTAGCTAAAGTGGATACAGCTGCTGCATTCCAAACGACGTCCTATTTATTATATAGTGCACTAATTAGGGTTTAAAAGTCGCCATTTTATACCATATGTAGTGTACTTATGTAAGGGGTAGTGAGGTATTTGGGACAGAGCTCTGTGTTAAATCCTTCCTAGTACCCTGAGACAGTAACTTCTGATAAGGTCTCATTTATTTAATCAGTAATGAATACATTTGCAAGTCAAAAAGAAATGCATGTTTAATTCCTGTGTTTATTTTGTACGTTGTAAGTCTCAGGCTTTGTACAGATTTTCCAAAGAATGAGAGCATGTACAATATGTTTACTGATGTTACTGTATATGTGCATGTGTGTTGAAAGGTTTGGTCAGCATTGTGGTCTCCATCCTGGCTCTCGGAGCCTGGGCGCTCAACCCAACCCACCACCTGACCGCCTCGGATATGGACAGACTTCAGGCTGTTCTGGAGAAGCCGTTCACAGACCTGAAGTCAGCGTACCTGTCCATCGTCGGCCTGAGCAAGTTGGGAGTGTCCGTGCCTGACTCAGATGTGAGCTTGAGTAAATATCACAGGAATATCATACAAACGTGCTTATTTATTGCATGTGTGTTAACGGTTTGTACTTTTTATATCTTCAGGAGGCTTGCGATTTCATTACGTCCAACCTGGATTCTTCCAGCATCGAGTCTCTGTTTTATGCGGCTGAGGCCAGTGAAGTGCTTTCCTCTTGTGAGGTATGAATATATATATATATATTATTTTTGTTTGTTTTAATTCATTTCTTGTATAAACTGTTGATTGAAACACGGACAACTCTTTTGTGCGTGATTTCTCATTTTTTGTTTTTGAACTTGATCTTTGACAGATCCATGTATCGAACGAGACTCGGGATTTGCTCCTCGCCGCTGTAAGCGAGGACTCCACCATCTCGCAGATCCACCAGGCTGTGAGCGCGCTCAGCTCTCTGGGACTGCCCATGGCATCGCAAGAGGTGGTCAGTGCCCTTAAAGCACGCATCGCAAAGGAGGACAATGTCGTGGCGTGAGTAAATGCTCGTCTCGTTCTCGTTCCCATAAACACATGTGGCCATAGTTCAGCGACTCTAGTTTTCTAAAACATGAACCAGTGTGGCTTCTGTAGCAGATCCCGTGCCTCAGTTTATCCAAACACACCCACTTTTTTTAACTTTATTTATTTATAAAGCACAATTAAACACAACACCACAACAGTTGACCAATGTGCTGTACAAAGATAAAAATAATATATATAACAAACATTTATGTCAGTTATTTAGCTGAAGGTAGCTCATCACACCAGAGCCTAGCTACAGGGCTTTAAGTCATAAAGGTAAGAGTTTTCACAGACGTTCATTGATTTTGCATTTTATTGACCCTCTCTGGTCTGATTAGCGAACTACCAACATGGCTTTGAGTCTGATTCTAGTCAAAGTGGCAACCTGAAGCACGACTACGAAACAAAACATAACCACTTCGAATTGTGTCTTGTAAACTAATAACCAATGGTTTAGCATTAAACGGTAACTGTCGTCACAGTTCAGTCGTTTATATAACTGGGTGTAGAACCCTGGTGTGTGTGTGTGTGGGTGGGAAGCAGGACTCAGGAGAATGGTGGCTTTTGATAGAGCTTTATGTTCGCGTTTATTTTTCACCGAGCTTTTCAGCGCTCTTTTAAAAACAGAACACCAACAAACCAGCTGAAAAGGGTCTGTCACTAGCTCACGGCTTTTCGCCTCGTTCAAGTTCAGAGTTCAAGTTTACACTCCGCAAGTGTGTATGTGTGTGTGTCGCAGGCTCTGCGAAGCTATGCCACTCTCTCTCTTTGGTTATGGCAGTTACTGAAACACATAAACACACATGAGTAGACTGGCGGTGATGAGATACAGGTGAGAATCATCACACGTCACCTGCCGGTTCAGCCCTCCTCCTGTCTGTCCTCACCTGATGCTCGAAAATACCCCTGCTGCCATCATTTTAACTCTGAATTCAACACATCCAGTAAATCAGTAATAATAATTCATGTAGCTAATATTGTTGTGTTTTTGTGTGTACACAGCATCATACAGGCTCTGCAGGCGGCCTCCCGTCTCTCTCAGCAGGCTGAACTCGGAGATATCCTGGAGGAAATCGAGGTGAGATGATTCAAGTCAGGCTTTAGGTGGCGCCGTAACGCAGATTTAGAAATTTGAATTGAAGTCCATTCATTTTTTTTCACCGATGCACTAACGCTGAATTCTTTCTCTCATTCTATTGCCAAAATACTTGTTTGATTTTCTGGGTTTTNTGTTGTGTGTGTCACATGCAGGATCTGGCTGCTCGGCTGGATGACCTGGGGGGCGTGTATCTACAGTTCGAGGAAGGTCTGGAGGCCACCGCCCTGTTCGTGTCTTCAGCGTACGCGCTGTCCGATTACATGGACGTGGAGCCTCCACTGAAAGAGGTCAGACTCCTCACTGCATGTCTGTAGGATTAGGAGTAATGAGGAATAAAACACTTGGGAGTGTACTGTTAGGGAAATAATCAACAACTACGTGGTGTGATGAAACAGAGTTACTGATACAGTCTTGAAGTTGATTATTTTAATATAACGGCACGTCCAGACGGATTTTATTCCTCTTATACTACAGCAGTCTGCCACTGATTACGATTTGTCATTTATCAATGAATTACACATCATAACATTTTATGGAACGTCTGTGAAAGAAGTTAGTTCCACTTACATTATAGAAGCTATAAACATTTCCTCACAGAATTTTTCACCATGTCAACACGTCCGCTAAACACGTCTCTTTGAATGACTTGTTACTATAGAAACGATAACATATTACAACAAGGGCATTAATATAAACATGTGTTTTGCAGCTGCACTACTAGAAAATTAATCACCTTCCGACCAATCAGCTTTGAGAATTCAGCAACACTGGGGTATACTAGTTTGTAACCACCCGAATGTGGAGATAAACGTTGCTTCGTGTGGTTTTCTCAGGACCAGGTGATCCAGCTGGTGAACTCGATCTTCAGCAAGAAGTCGTGGGACTCTCTGTCTGAGGCGTTCAGCGTAGCCAGCGCCGCCGCCGCGCTCTCCAACAACCGCTTCCACAAGCCGGTCATCGTTAACACTCTGGGCTCTGCGGCTGTCTCGCACAGCCAGCCTCTGCTGCAGGTACCCACACCGTTAACACGCTGGAAGAAGACATCTTGAGCTTCCATTTACATTTTGAGGATTTTCAGTTAGGCATAAGAAAAGCAAGAGTGCCCGAAAATGCAAAAAGTCTGACATTTAAAGACACCTGAAATAGTTTGGAAGCCCAGAAAATGTGTTTTGGATTGTGTTCTGTTTCCTTTTGATGATGCACTTAACAATGTTTAGAAATTAGCACAAAAAAACAAATGCAGAAAGTCTGAAACGTTGAAAAGTTCTGAAATGAGAAAAGGGCAAGAACCGTGGAGTAGAATGTCAGGACCCCCATATGGGAGATATGAGAGAGGAATATGCCTAGAAAATTCTACCTATGTGTGTGCCTCTGATGGTTTTACAGAGCTCTACTGATCGATTGGTAATTTCTCAAAATTCAAAAGATCTAGTCCACCAGGCACGTGAAAGCTCCAGTGTGCTGCCCAGTCCCTTGACCTGCTCACCCAGACATCCAATTAACAAGGCTAAAAACAGCCACTAGCGTAATTCAACTCAGATTTCTGACAAGTTAATTATGTGCTTTTATAGAGACTGTGGAAATAAGTGGCTACTTGAGTCCCTGCAGTCTTGTGTTATTGTCTCTGCTGGTGAAGCATCACGTTCATGCCCTAAACAGAAAGGCAGACCGTCTTTGATCAACATTTCGGATATGCGCTGTGATGTTCTCTTGCAGAAAGTGATGGGATACGGAAAAGAGTAGCGCGCTCCTCAGCGTCGAGGTGCAAAGGAAAAATGTAGAACCAGTTAAATGCACATTAAATTTTTCTTTCTCTGGGTGTTGGATGAGTGAACATAATAATAATAAATAAATAAATAACCTCACTGGGGTGACCATTATATCAACATCTTACTGAGCCGTCTGTGATTGAGCAACTGACCGAAAGTATGCGGACAGCTGACCATCACACCCATTATTTGGTTCTTCTCCAAACTGTTGCCACAAAGTTGGAAGCTCAGAATTGCTGTAGAATTACAGTTTCCCTTCAGTGGATCTAAGAGGCCCAGACCTGCTCCAGCATGACAGTGCACAAAGCGAGCTCCATGAAGACACGGCTTGCCAGTGTTGGAGTGGAAGAACTCGAGTGTCCTGCACAGAGCCCTGATATCGGGGATGAACTGGAACGCTCCACAGCCATGCTCCAAAATCTAGTGGAAATCCTTCTCGGAAGACTGGAGGTTATTATAACAGTAAAAAGGGTAATTAATCTGGAATGGGATGTTCAGCAAGCACACATGGATGTGTGCATATAGTGTAGTTGAGACGCATGATCTGTTGGTCCCGGGCATCCCGGCTAGTGACCCGTCCTCCTCTGTCTTAAGTCCAGTGGGTTTGTTTATCAAGAGCCTGTCCCTTTAACACCTGTCCACTGCATTATTACCATCAGTGTCATGGCAGATTGATTTTAAATAACTAAGAAAATCAACTAATGAATGCGATGATTTTGTCCATCTTGAGTTGACGGAGTGTGTGTGTGTGTGTGTGTGTGTGTGTTACAGCTCCAGGTGACTGATGTTCTGTGCCAGCCTCTTAGCTCTGCCAACGTGCTGGTGGAATCAGCCACCTCTGTATCCTCCAAGGCTGTAGTCCTGAGTCAGACCCCCTTCACCCTACACGAGTATGTTCCTGACATACGCCTCCTGTCTGACGTGTTACAAACGTAGATCCTGTACTAGGGATGTAGAAATAAACTGATATATCTGACATTCCTTATTTGCTGCTGGTTGCCATGGCAACGTTCAGAGCACTGTAGTTTTGCTTCTGAAAACCAATGGTCTATTATTATTTTTTTTTTTTCCCCCAGTTAATTTGTACATTTTTTTTTTTGTTCCTTTGTTTTAGTGACATTTTTGAGCTGAACTTCATGTCCAGCCAGCCTGCGAGCGGTTATTACCAGTTCTCCGTTTCCATCACCGGAGACAGCCGTCTGGTGGCCAACCAAATTGACGTAAGTGGACTGTTTGAGAATATATGACGATAAACTTAATTGCATTGTAACCACGCAACACAAGCGTCTGTTCTTAAAAAGAAAAAGAGGTTAGAATTTTTTTTCCCCTGAAGCTTTGACTCTTAATTGTCTAAATGACTAGTGATTCATTCCTCAATGAGGCTTTTAAAAAGCAGCTATTTAGTCCATGCTCCATCAGATTGTAAGGTCAAAGCAGATGGTCAGAGGTCAAAGTCTTGTCTTTTGTAGGCGTCTGAACCCTGAACAATATGCTGTCACGTCATTCAGTTCACCACACAAAGCCCCTTCACTTTAACCATGTCGTATTTTTCTGTTTTCTCAAATTAAATGTTGTTTTTCCCACTTAATCGTTTCCCCCCTCCGTTAGCTCAAGGTAAAAGTCTCCACCAAGGTAGCCATCAACAACATGGACCTGTCTGTGGTCGACAAGGACCAGAGCATCGGTGCCAAAACCAGTCGGTGAGATCCTCCTCCATCACAAGCATCTAATATAATGCTGATCTTTTCACTTAGATATATTAACATTTTTTTTTTTTTTTTTACTTAGAGTGGAATATCCAAACAAAGCCAAGACCTCCTTCTTGGCTGACAGCCACCAGAACTTCGCGATGTCCTTCCAGCTGGTGGACGAAGCCACCGGAGTGGAGCTCACGCCTCACCAGGTACGGCTTTGAACCTCACTTGAACCTCACGTTGACACATTTAACGCTGGTGGTGTTTAAAAAAAAAAAAAAAAAATCTGCTCAGAGGAGAAACTCTGGAGTGTCCAGGGTTTGGTAACCTGGAGGGAAGAAACTAACATGGACCACCATCATGTAACCAATCACAATGAGGAAGTCAGCGTGCGAATCTAGATTGTCTAACAGTTGTGCAGGTGTTTTGAACCCAGCCTGGAAGCCCCACCCCCTTTTCTTTTTTCTTCCTTGTGTATTTCCTTCAAGAAATGGTCTATAGAAGAAGAGGGGTTATACATTTCCTGCATTACTCTGCCGAATTAACTGTATGCTCGTTATTTTGCAGTTAAAGTAGGTTGATTCTGATGATCGTGAGTACACTTGGCTAAGCAACTTCACTGACATTCACACTCATGATCATTTTTGTCAACGAAGGGAGACTTTAGCGTGTACGAATTTCCCAGTCAAATGGACAAATCGCTTAAAAAATGACGTCACGTAGATAAGCTCGTACAGGCTTTAATCTCTGCTTTCTGATTGCCGCCTCTTCTCAGACTTTCGTCAGGCTGCATAACCAGAAGACGGGGCAGGAGGTGGTGTTCGTGGCCGAGCCGGACAGCAAGAACCTGTACAAGTTTGAGCTGGACACGGCCGAGAGAAAGACCGAGTTCGACTCCATCTCCGGCACCTACGCGCTCTACCTGATGGTGGGAGACGCCACGCTGGAGAACCCAGTCTTATGGAACGTGGTACGTAAACAGTGTAAACTAATGGAGAGGAATGGAGTGGCTTTCAGTTCTGCTGTCATCTAACTTTTTATTTATTTATTATTATTATTTCTTCAAAGGCGGACGTTGTTCTCAAGTTCCTCGATGAAGAGGCTCCGTCTACAGTTCAGTCGAAGAACCTGTATGTTCCCAAACCGGAGATTCAGGTCGGTTAAAGATTCGTTATTACGTCATTATAACAATGTTACAACAGCAAATAAACTGAAAAAGGATTGATGTGATGTTGAGTGAAGGACATTACTTCAGCTGCTATTCTAGTGCTGAGCTGATGACTGAATACTAAATACCGAATGTCGTTATTATTACTCTCTCTCTCTCTCTCTCTCTCTGTGCACGTTTAGCACATGTTCCGTGAGCCAGAGAAAAGACCTCCTACTGTCCTGTCCAACACCTTCACCGCACTCGTCCTCTCTCCCTTCCTGCTGCTGCTCATCCTGGTATTGACATTTCTGTGTTAATGAAATATTGCTTGTGTGCATGTGTGATTACCGCAGACAAGAATTTTGAGAAAATGACAGAAACCCTGTTCACTTGTTTATAATGAAAGGGTGGTTCTGAATTCTTGCAGTAACTAATCATTTGAACTTTAACAACAGGTGTTAGATGTGAGAAACGAAGATGTGAGAAAGTCTGATTAAACTCCTTTAGAACAGTTTTAGCCAACTTTCCAATGCAGTTATGTAATAGACATAAAAAGGAAACATCGACATAACCACAGATTCTTCTAGAAGTGTCTCTGAAAGCACAAGTTCTACACACACAAAGCTTCATTTAGAAATACAGGTGTACATTAATGTGTTCTACATTTTCAGTTGTTTCAAAATAATGAAAATGGAAGAAAAAAAGGAGTAACTAGATGGAATACTGTCATTATTCCTTTAATGTCGATAGGCAGTTTGTACATTTTTCTTTCAGTGTTTTATCAGCATCTCTTTCTGTGCAGTGGTTCAAGTTGGGTGCCAACATTTCCAGCATCAGTCTGTCCCCCAGCTGTGTGCTCTTCCACACTGGCCATGCTGGTGAGTGCACGAACAAGGGCACTGGGTCTGATTTTAGCAAATGAAAGGAGCTAATGGAGATCATGCGAAGAATAATTTGGTCATTTCTAACATTTTTCCATCAAATACAGTTTTTATGTCGACTTTTCCATGATGTTAAAGATTCGTTTGTGCCCCAAGTTTTATGGTTTTACCTTGACGCAGGCAAAAATCTAACTTCTGTCTTTTATGCGCTTCTCTCCGCAACCTGACAAGAGACAGCGCACCTATTCAAACTGATCTCTCAAACGACATCTTGGTATTTCTTCCAGATATTCATATTTTCTTCTTGTTTCTGTGTGCTATGCGACGCAGCCATGCTGGGGCTGATGTACGTGTACTGGACTCAGCTGAACATGTTCCAGACCCTTAAATACCTGGCCATCCTCGGAAGCCTCACGTTCCTGGCCGGGAACCGCATGCTGGCCCAGAAAGCAGTTAAAAGGTACGGAGTGATTCCTTTCCTTTATCTGTTAGAGACACACCTTCATGAAATATCATTAATGATATTTTCCTATCAGTTACCGTAGCTGTGCCACATCAAGCTGATTCCGTTTACACGTTTATAGCTGCGCTGTTTTATGTCCTGCTCCCTGGTACACGGTCTCCTTCCTCAAACTAATTTTGTAGGCAAGTGCTAAAATACAGTATTTACACAGTTTTAAACCAAGAAGGCAGAACTAGGCAGAACTACTGATTGGATAAATGAAGTAGCCAAGCAAGTGTACGGGGTTACTTTTTAATCTAAAAATTAAAAAGAGAACGCTGCTTGATACGCTTGTACCTTAGAGATGGTAAACCACGGAATGTGGAAAATTGTCTCTTTGGCAAAAATGTAAATGTCCCTTTTATTTATTTATCCACATGGCTGATATTTTACATTTCTTCCCTGTGATCCACGCAAAATGCTGTGAATCTCATCTCATGCGCTACATAACTGATAGGAAAAAAAAAAAATTAAATCACCACTCCTTGACTTAAAATGCCCTCAGCATTCTTCCTGAAGATTAAAGTATTGGCACCCTTGGTTTGATAATGCATCATTCCTTTTATAGCACCAATATTATAAAATAAGCACATTATTTTATTATTGTTATTAATAATAATAATTATCCCCCCCCCAATAAGCTGTTCTATTCTTTTCACTGTGCTAATAATTTGTGCCATGAAGAACCAAGGGTGCACAAACTTTTGCACACAGCTGTATACCTACCCCCATCCCTGCTGTAACGTTTCCTCTTCTTCCTCCCTGTCTGTTCTTTAGTTAGTGCTCTTTAGTGCTTTAACTGTCCTGTTTGCTGCTTTCTCTTCCTTCTTTCCCCCGTCCTCATCCTCCAGGATCGCCGCTGAGCAGAGTAGTAGGTTGGCTAAGTATAGGAGTCTGCGGTGAAAAGCTGGTTTATTTAAACAAAGCCCAGTCTCCCAGGCTGAAGTAAGGCTCTGTGTCCAGAGGACAGCATGGTGTCCTGGTCACCACTGTAGTGCAAAGTGCATGGCTGTGTGAACGTTTTTCCGTCAGCTTCAGTGTGTTCCTCATCAGCGCTGGTGTCCTCGACAGGCGTGCACGAAGAAGTCATTTTCACTCACTGGCAGCTTGTAGTAGTACGGAAGCTCCTTTTTTGCTACTAAAACCAGTTTGCCAGGTCATAATAATGAGAAATGCTTAAAATCCGCTTAATGTCTTGTTTTTTTTTTTTTTCCAAGATATGATAACGTATTACAGCGGTAAAGTTGGTTTTATAATCAAAATTCGCTGCACATTTTTTTTTTTTTTTACAAATACCTTATGAACAAAACAAACCTTATGCTCATGTCTGCATTCTTTAATTTGACATTTATATTAAGTTTTTCAATACACCGGACCGTCTTTTATTAGGCATCAAAGTGTGCTTCGTTAATTTCACTTTCATCAATGGCTCATGTAAGGAATAAACCACTCCGTGTTGTGCTGCTGTAGAAAAATAATAAACAGTTATGTGATCAGTTACCAGCCGGATTATTTTCCACACGACAACCAGGAAAGATAACGGTAGTTTCTGTTCTCACTCATGTTATAGCAGCTATAAACAGTTGTTCCATCACAACCCTGTCTCTCTCCTTAATACTGAAAAAAAAAAAATGCAGCTCAGAGAAACCGCAAAGCACAAACTACTCAGTCCTGAAGACTTTATGTTGTAAGACTTAAAGGTGCATTAGCTAACAGTTAAATGGTTGGCGTGAATAATGCTCACGTTTCCACTGATGTACGCAAAGCTTCCTCCCCAAAACATATGGCGGTTCAACTAGAGTTAGCACGCTAACTAGAACTACAGTTCAGCTGCATGAAAGCCGAGTTACAACTCTGTAAACATGCAGAATTCCCCTCATATTGATTTAAGAGGATGTGAAGGAAGCGTTGAGGGCGTGTCTGTAAAACATTTCTTATCATTTTGTATATACTTGTCCACGTTATTTATACTAGTAACAAATGAAAAATATTGACTATTGCACCTTCAACCCCAAAGAACAGCTTTACCCCAGAGAGCTGACACTGACTCAAGTCTTTGATATTAATAATATCAAATAAACGTTTGCTTACAGAAATAAATCACACTTTAATTAAAAAACAAACCAAAACTATTGTTGGGTTTAAATGAATGAATTAGATTATTAGAAGACTGCATTAAAATAAATGTCCGAGCAGCTGCTGTTAACGGAAAATGAATCAACGGCTTCTGACCAATCGAGAATTCAGCAGCACCGTGTTGACCTACAGTAACCTGCCAAAGAGCAGTGAATGACGGAATAACCGAAAGTGTGAGTAAGCTCAATTTGCCTGATTTAAAGACGGTGAATCATATTTTTTTTTTTTTGGAAAAAAAACTGCTGACTATGAATGTGAAATGAAGCGTAGGAAAAGCCCGAGTGTGAGTTTGAATCCCGATGATGCCACAGCCATCCATGGCCTTGAGCCAAGAGGGCAAAACTGGTTGTGCTTCCTGGTGGGAGGGGCATACTCTGTCTATCCTGTCAATCACAGAGACTCTAACCAATCTGTGAGCTCATGTATTCGGAAGAGGGCGGATCGAGCTTTCGGCTGAGCGTAGAGACAAGTGTTTAGACCATTTCACAGCCTGGTTAAATGCTGCTCATGTCAGAAGCACAAACGCTTAGTAAATCTAGAATATAAAACCAACTTGTTTTTGTGTCGTAATCCAAAATTTGACGTTTCTTATTATGACTTTGCGTTTTGTGTTTGAAGCGGCAGAAAGCGGGCTTCCAAATTTTAAGAGATTTGCAATTCCATTCACCATCGTGTCTGTGGTCTGCAAATGAAAAGTGCATGAGTGTTTAAAAAAAAAAAGCTGCTTTAAAACTTAAATTTATCCAGTTTAATTCACAATTCTGAACAAATTCTCTTTCCTCTTTCAGACACGAAGGTAAATGATCACGTCAAGCAGTCGTGAGGAGACTGGAGCTTCATTTTGTTCTTGTCTTTATTTAAGTGAAGAAATCTGGCACGAAAACATCCGTCCGATGGAAGCTAACTGACGTGCTGTGACGGCTCATGACAAGTTTATTGGACTGTTCCAAACAAAAAAAACAAAAAAAAAAAAAAGAAGGACGAAATCTAAATCGAATCTGAAAAGCAGAATGCAGTTTGACGTTTTCATTACTTTTCTTTTGGAAAAAAAAAACCAACTGAATGCACTGTAAGTGATCCATTGGGGTTTTGACACGATTGTTGCTGGTTCTGTTCTGGTGGTTTTTCTCACAGCAAGCTGTAAAGATTCTTCCTTTGTGGTCATAATTTGTTTCCCAAATTCTCTTTCACAAGAGGTTTGGATTTCTGATGATCAGTTTTATTTTTTTTATGTCTGTACGGACAGCACGTGTGCCGATTTTTTTTTTTTTTTACAGCTCATACCACACTGAACACTCATCTCACCAAACCATGGTTTTGTAAAGAAAACTTAAAAAAAAAAATAAAAGAAAAAACACAAACTCCAGCATGCTGTGTTCTTTTCCCCTCTTTTCCCCTCATAAATAATCATTTGGCGCATCACTGCTATATATTAAACATATGAGATGTATTACTTAGTATTTATTGACATAAATCACTAAAAAAAAACAGTTTAGCACAGCAATTCTGATTTATTCAGAGAGATCATCTTTTTTGTGTAATCTATTTTACTGGCACACCACAAGAAAGCAGCACACTGATTATTTTCTGCGTCGAGTCGCTGGACACTTCCTGTTCATCGCCACTCCACAAGCGCAAGCATAGCCACTGCACCGGAGACTGAAAGAACAATCAGGGGAAAACAGAGAAATGAGATAAACAGCTGTGTGAAGAAGAGAGAGAAAGACAGCCCTCCATTCTGAAGTGATCAAGACCATGTCCTAATCCCTCTGAAAGGCACACTGTCTGTGTCCATATAAGAAACATTATATTTAGTGATATTAAATAGCACCTAAAATACGTAAGTCAGCACGTAGCCAGTGTATTAGAGAAGGTGATTATCAGTAGACGTGAAAATGAATCATCATGAGTAATTAAACACAGCTACAGCAGCACAATAACATTAATTCCTACCGTATATTTGCAATGCCTTGCTGCTTTAACAGTGATGTGTATTGATTTTTTTTTAAATCCAATACAAAGTTAATGTTAGAGGCAAGGTAGCGTTAGATTTCAAGGAACAATTTCAGCCATAATTTAGCATAGCAGAACAATCACTGATCAAAATATCACAAACTTTGTCCAGTTTTGCAAAGAGTCATTTAGGAGTTGAAAGAGTCGACTCTTACGAGTGAGCTGAGCCAAATGAATCGACTCACTGAAAGGCTAGTCATCGCTTTCGTTTGTGATGAGCAAAAACTAAAACCGCTGCTGTGGGCGCGTTAAACAGAATTTTAGGTTTAAAAAAAAAAGTTACCTAAAGCCTCGGCGTCCTCTCTGCTGCTTCCTGTAGCTGTGTTCCCTCTCGATGGACATCAGGGCCTGCTTGTACGTGTCCTCAAAAAC
>JAKKZN010000020.1:15644090-15654793 GCA_033441825.1 Pangasius elongatus | reverse complement strand
ACTACTGTGTGTGTGCACTTGGATGGGTTAAATGCAGAGCGCAAATTCCGAGTATGGGTCACCGTACTTGGCCACAAGTCACGTCATTTCACTTCACATCATATCATACATTAAAAGAAAACAAAGATGTTCACAAGAAATATGTAATTTTATAAGAATGAGTCGAGGCAACTTCGTTCATCTCACGAGAGGCCTCCGAAAATTACAAACAGCTCCTACAGAATATTCTCCTGGAGCTCCTAGAGAATATTCATATCTGTTAAGCAGTATATGTCCACTAACATAATGGAGCGATTCAGATGGAGCGATTTGACAGTTTCATTAGTTAATATGAATGACATTTATTATAAAAATGTAAAAAAATGAAAACGAATATGAGCTTGAATTCATGAACAGGCTTCATACTGACATTATTGTTGTCATTTTTATTGCATTATTGTATTCTATTACAATATTAAGTGATTCACTGTTGGAGAGAATATCTAGCCAGGGATTTTATTATTTTATTTTTTAGTCTCAGAAAAAGGCTAATTATTGTCATGCTGGGAAAATTGTCACAAATCACATCATAAGAGTCAGAGAAATGTCTGGAAATGTCGGAAAACATGGGAAATTGTGGAAATGTCATTAAAGCACATTTCACAAGGAGAAGAAAGCTAAAGATAGTCTTACCCTGAAATAACAAAAGAAAAATAATAATAATAATAATCTCGCCATGCAGGAAAAAAAAACTGAACCCACATCAACCAGTTAGCTAGATAGCTAGGTATCTAACCTGCTAATATGAAAGCCTAGAGACAGTAAACAGATTTTGGCATCAACAATAGACATCTTAAGTAAAATCACATATCATGAATCCAGCTTGAATGGAAAATGGAAAAGGAAGATTTGGACATGGTCCTCCCGGTCATCGTTTCTTTCTGTCCCTCGTAGGTACTACTTGTGCCTACAGCTGCGTGATGACATCCTGTCCGGTCGGCTCCCCTGCTCGTTCGTCACTCACGCTCTGCTGGGTTCCTACACCGTGCAGGCTGAGCTCGGAGACTACGACCAGGACGAGCACAGCACAGACTACGTCAGCGACTTCCGCTTCGCCCCCAACCAGACCCGTGAGCTGGAGGACAGAGTCATGGAGCTGCATCGCACCTACAGGTGAGCGATTATCCATTTATTTGTCATGACCTAGCTTTGAATAGAGAAGAATAGTTCAGCTCATATCTGTTTTTCATATTAGACATTTTAACTTTTTAACTTGAAATCTGATTATTCAGTTATTTATCTCAAATCATATTTTGAATAATTCAGAAACTACAGTAAAGTTATTGAGTACCTGAATGTAAAGCTGTCTAGTTACAAGAGTGAGTATAAATCTACGACCTCCAACAGAGCCAAAAATCTTAAGGGTTTGTATTTGTGCTAGAAAATTGAAGCTAATATTGTAATATTAACATAAACCAATTACATTATAAAATCTCGTGAGTAATTTCTTCTGGAAATGAACATGATTAAAGCATGAATGTAGCCATCTCATAACGCTAGCAACCCGGGTTTGAACCTCCGTCCGGGTTGAGTTTATTCAGGGCTTTGAAAGTACATGATCAAATCTTGTTGGATGTATAAAAAACAAACTGTGTTAATGAAACTCAGTTCATTCACATGGAACTGATCTGCGCATGAGAATTTAAAGAGCTGTTTTTTTTTTTTCAGTGGCTTGAGACAGAAATACTTTGCAGGGTAAACACAGCAAAAGTAGTTTCTAATAGTGCTGACATATAAAAATTAATACATTTATGCATGTATAGTGACGAGATGTATGTAAAAATATGTAAGATGTGTTCAAAGGCTGCTTTCAATATGACTTTAATGTACATTAGGGATTATATCGGAGTACTCCATACTTTCTTGGAGTTCTAAGAAGAGAACATTTTCATTAATGAGACTGGACAATGTTTGTGTATGTGTTTAATGTGCACTTTTCTGCATTGTTTACGGATCAGCCTAATGAAATGATGATTCTAATGAAATGTAGCACAGAGGAGGTGGTTAATTTCATCTCAGCCAGAGGCTTTCGTCAGGCTTTCCCACAGCTTGCAAAACACTTTGCATTGTGTTTAATATTCTGCCCTTAAATCCCAGACCTGACTGTGAGTAGTTTTGCAATTTGGTTTATGTAACCTCTCCCTAATGGACCTCTTACGGAACCTGTGTATGTGTTTGTGCTTCTTCAGCATTATCCATTATCTTCAGACACACGTATGCTGGTGATTTTTTTCGGCATCTGTTGGCTGTTGGTTTGTTCTGAAACCAGTTCAGGCTGTTTGTATGATCCCTACTGAGTCAGACAGTCAATAAGCTTCACAGTCAGGTTCTAACTGATTGGCAGGTAGTGCTGAAGCTCCTCAGGAACAGGCTGAGGTCTTGGCTCCCTATTAGAACTGACTCAGACCCCTGACCAACTTATTTATTCTGTTATCAGCCTAGCCGAATGGAAGATTTCCTGCTGTTTTAATGCACGGTTCTTTTATATCTCCTGGTTCAGGGGCATGACGCCTGCTGAGGCAGAAATGAACTTCCTGGAGAATGCCAAGAAGCTGTCCATGTATGGGGTCGACTTACATCACGCAAAGGTACACCACAGGAGCAACTTTTGCTGTTTGTAATTCAGGTTTGATTGTCCAACTCTATTACTTCAGGATCTGACGGTGTTACAAGACTTCTAGATTATGGCCTTGTCAACACTGCTACAGATAGATCAGAAAACTTGTATGTTTTATGTCTGCTTTGTGACCTCGTCTTTTTGAAAATATCCTGTTGTGCTGGCTGAACAATTTTTTTGGTTTGTATTGTAAATTGAGGAAAATTGGACTTCAAAGCTTATGGCAGACAACACGACACAGATTTCAACTCGACTTGGACTTCGAATCTTATGACTTGACTTGAATTTCAAAGCTTATGACTGTGACCTCCACTTGGACATCAAATTATATAACATGAAACCTGAACCTGACTTTAAACCTTTTGACTCACAACTCGACTGTCCTTCAAAGCATACGACTTGCAATTTGACTCGGACTTTGAAAATGTATGACTCACAACTTAAATCATTTAAAGCTTATGGCATTCAACTTGACTTGAATTTCAAAGCTAATGAGTTGCAAGTCAAATCAGACTTCTAAATGTATGACTTAACCCAAATCGGACTTCTACATGTAAGACTCACAACTCAAATCAGACTTCTAATTGCATGACTTGCAACTCAAATCAGACTTCTAATTGCATGACTTGCAACTCAAATCAGACTTCTAATTGCATGACTTGCAACTCAAATCAGACTTCTAAATGTAAGACTCACAACTCAAATCATACCTCTAATTGCATGACTTGCAACTCAAATCAGACTTCTAAATGTATGACTTAACCCAAATCAGACTTCTAAATGTAAGACTCACAACTCAAATCAGACTTCTAATTGCATGACTTGCAACTCAAATCAGACTTCTAAATGTAAGACTCACAACTCAAATCAAACTTCTAATTGAATGACTTGCAACTCAAATCAGACTTCTAATTGCATGACTTGCAACTCAAATCAGACTTTTAATTGCATGACTTGCAACTCAAATCAGACTTCTAAATGTATGACTAACATCTCAAATCAGACTTCAATGTTTGACGTGCAGTGTGACTTGGAGTCAAAGCTTTTGACTCAGACCTGTTTACTTGCAACTTCAAAGCTTATGACTCTCAATTCAGTCTTCTCATTGACTGGTCTTCCCCAAACTGTTGCCACAATTTTGGAAGCACACAATTACAATTTCCCTTCACTGGAACTACCTTGCTCCAGCATGACAAAAAAAAGTGCACAAAGCGAGCTCCATGAGAACATGGTGTGTCAAGATTGGAGTGGAAGAACTCGAGTGTTCTGCACAGAACCCCGAACTCAACCCCACTGAACACCTTTCAGATGAACTGGAACACCGACTGCACCCCAGACTTCCTCGACATCCCAACATCAGGGCCTGATCTCACTAATGCCCTTGTAGCTGAATGAACACAAATCCCCACAGCCACGCTCCAACATCTAGTGGAAAGCCTTCCCAGAAGAGTGCAGGTTTTTATAACAGCAAAAGGTGACGAAATCTTCAACAAGGCCATACAGTGTACCAGTGAATGTGTACAGACACTCATGCTGAGTAATTTATTCCATTAGGATGTCAATATCTTCACAAGTACTTACTTTACTTTAAAGCTCAGTTTTATACATGTATCTGTGTCAGTGTCAGCAAGGCATAAATATTGCAAACAGTAAGAGAAAAGTACATCCAAAAGTACACGGAGTACTCCTGGCCTCAAATACATTCAGGAATTGTTGATACTTTATTCTCTTGTTTTGTGTCTTGCTGATCCTCTGAGGTAGGATTCAGAAGGGATTGAAATCATGCTGGGCGTTTGCGCCAACGGCCTTCTGATCTACCGTGACCGCCTGAGGATTAACCGCTTCGCCTGGCCCAAGATCCTGAAGATCTCGTATAAGAGGAGCAACTTCTACATCAAGATCCGCCCAGGAGAGGTCTGTTCCTTTTGATCTTGCTGCTGTGTTGTGCATGTTGTACTTACCGAACCAGAGTGGTGAAAGTTCTTGTAGAAGAACATGAACATTGGGCAGTAACGTTTCTTAAAAATATGTCAGTTTTCAAACAAAAATGGAAGTTTTTTTGCTGGCACAGTAAATACAACTCAACTATACTTGTTGTGGATTAGGTCATAATTAAATAAGTTGATTATGTGAGGAATAAAACACATCAGGACATGCTTTCATAGGAAAATAATCAGTGAAGGGCAGGTATAAGAGGAGAACACTTTGTGACATGCTGTGGCTTGGCAACCATCATGTCAGGCCATATCCCATTACCTCCTTGTTGATTATTTTCCTATAACAGTATCCTTGATGGTGTTTTATTCTTTATTTAAAGATATAAAATATATTTCTCAAATCCACCTTTTGTAAAGGCATATTACATGATCTTAGCATTCTTTAACTTTTGAAACCGTAATGAGAGACACTAACCACATTTCTAACCAAGTGGTTTCTCGAGTCTCCTAGCCATTATGTGTTGCACAGTGTGGCTGATGAATGTCAATAAGACGGGAGGGAATAAGTGGATGACCTCTTTGATTTGTGAAACTCTCATGCGTCTTCTCTCAGCATGTCTGTCTTCTGAGTGACAGGCTTGCTGACGGTTCGCTGGCAGAACAGAGCCACACACATCCACACATAAAGAGCTCCTTCATTTCCCTCATCACAGCTGCAGATCAGTGCCCAGAAAAAGAGATGAGATAGACAAATTTAGAGCGGTGCCTGAATGCCATGCTCCTGTGCATCTGAAAAAAAAAAAAAAATTAGACTGATTTGTCTCTTAGCTTAACTCGGGAATCTCTCCTAAAGATAACAGACCTGGAGTGATTCATTTTATTCGTCTGCTTCATTTAATTAGGCCCTCGAGCAGCATGGAGGTTGAGTGTGCAATGTTTGTTAAATTAGCAAAGTCATTCTTGGTGTCATTGAAGCTTGATAATAATTCAGTCAAGGACAGAATGTATCAGAGATGATAATACGACTTCTGTTCCCAGTATGAGCAGTTTGAGAGCACCATTGGCTTCAAGCTGAACAACCACAGAGCTGCAAAAAGACTCTGGAAGGTCTGCATCGAGCATCATACCTTCTTCAGGTAAACTCTCCTAGTCTTCCTTAATGATATAATGCCTTCTGTGGAACGGTGGAACAGCTCAACTGTCCATGGTGAAGTTTCACACGGTCTTCTCATGTCTGCATGGGCTTCCTCTGGGTTCTCTGGTTTCTCACAAAAACTTACCGGTTGGTGGACTAGCAACTCTAAATTGCCCCTGGGTGTGAATGCGTGTGTGAACGTGTGTGTGCGTGGTGCTCTGTAATGGACACTCCCATCCGGAGGGAATTCCCACCTCACGCCTAGCGTTCTTGCGATTAGATCAGGATTAAGCGCTTACTGAAGATGGATGAATGAATATAATGCCTTGCCTTGCGCATTACACGTTTAGACGCCTTTGCTTCATTACACAATGTTCACCCAACCTTAGTCTGCACTCTTTATTCCATTTAAGTGGAACCCTGGTGTGCAGTTGATTAGGCAGGTGAGAACCCAGCACTTACGCTCTGGTGTGTAAAAAAAACAACAAGGGCTGGAGTGTCTGAGCTAGGTGGTCTCAGTACGCTTCCAACTCAACTCGATTCGCGATTCAACCATGAATTGATTCACCTCACGACTCACCAGCATAAAACATAGCTGCAGAAATTCTAGTCATTTTGAGTGGGAGAAAAAAAAAACAAAAAAGAGAAAATAATCTCTGGATGTGATAAACAAAATGTTTTGATCTTTAGTTTAAAATTCGATTCATTTATTTAACACTAAATCTTTTCTGTTCTCAAGGTGATTTTTTAAAATTTTTTTGCCATTTTATTTTTTTTTATTTATTTTTTTTGCTTTTTTCCGTCCATTTCTTACCAATGAATGAAAAAGCGTTGTTAGGGTGTATTCATCCCTACATGTCCCTCAGCTAATGTTTTATTCTTTGCTTTTTATTTCTTGTAATTATGTGCAGTGTGAAACCAAACCAACCAAACCAACCAAACGTATCAAGACTCGAATCAAAAGTAATCAGACTCAAACAAACAAACAAATGAATGCTAGCGAAAGCGTCCTCGGTATCCAGGATAGCTCAGGTGCGGTTCAGCTCGACGCTGTGATTAAAGCCTTGCTGTACTCCCCCTTCCTCTACGCGTGGGCTGTTCTCTGTCTCTGCTCAGACTTGCTTTTGTGTGCTTTTCTTTCCAGTCTGGAGCTTTTATTTAGTTTACACTGCAGACATGAATACAGGCAAGTGTCTTTATTAGTAGTAATTTGTTCCGAGAGTGGTGATTTGTAAAAGTTTGGGTACAGACAAGGAACTCTTTCATCCTGCGCCACTGGGTTTAGAAAATATTTGCCTCGTGGGCTGTTTGGGTGTACAATTGCTTGTCAGTATTGTGGCACCTCAAGAGTCTGCATTCAGAATGTATATTTAATCTCGGAAAGTGAAAGTACCTTTGAAATCGTTTACAGTGCATAATTACACCCTAAGAACAACAAGAATCAGTAAATAAGTTTTAAAAGTGTACTTCTTTCACTTTCCCTGGAGATAGATAGACATTTTACAAACCGAGGGTCAGTTTGTAACTTAGATTTAATAATAATAATAATAAAAACTATCATTGTCATTTAAGATGACAAGTTTTACTAATTTACCTGAAATAAAATGGAACTATGCTCTTTGAATAGTTAATTCAAAGGGGTTCTAGGCTAGGTTTCAGCGTAAAATCTTTAAAGTTTTGCCCAGAGGGACAATTGAAGGTCCTTTTAGGGTGCTAGATGGAACCTTTATTTTAGTACAGGAGTACAAATTTTTAAATTGGCCAAAAAAAATAAATAAATAAATAAATAATTTACACATCTTACACTCTTACAAAGAGATTCCTCAAAGGTTCATTAGATAGATATGGTTCTAAGCTTTCTAAAGTGGTTTTACTTGGAACTAAAGGGGTTCTTCTGGTTCTACTTGGAACCTTTCTTTGGTTAATGGTGCTAAATTTTTACCTGGGTTCTACTTTGTTGAAACCCTCTGTTTTAGGGCTCCACACAAAACCCTTGAGTGACATACTAAAGAACCGTTTAGGGTGCTAGATGGAACCTTTGTTTTCCTAGGAGTTTTGGAGCAAAAATAGAATAACGAATGGCCATATCACGTCACGAATAACTTTACACTCTTATAAAGGGGTTCCACAAAGGTTCTTCAGCTAGTTAAGGGTCCTAGTCTTATAAAGTGGTTTTAATCTGAACTGTTTTGCATAGGGGAACACTGAAAGGTTCTACACAGACATTTTTGGGTTACTTTTGGTTGTAGGGTTCTACATCGAACATTTAAAGGTGTCCCCAGTGTGACAAACTGTAGACCTCTTTAGGCTATTAAATGGAACCTTTTCATCTGTAAAACAGACATAAAAAGTAAAGAAACTGGATTGAAAAGTCTTGTACTGCATCTCCCAGCTGCTAATCGATGATGCCTGATGTTGTTTTCTGCCCCTGATTACAGGTTAGTGTCTCCAGAACCTCCTCCTAAAGGTTTCCTCGTGATGGGCTCTAAGTTCCGGTACAGTGGGCGGACACAGGCCCAGACGAGGCAGGCCAGCTCCCTGATCGATCGACCTGCTCCTCATTTCGAGCGCTCCACCAGTAAGAGGCACCTCCTCTCCCGCAGTCTAGACGGAGGTCTGTACACTTCGACTGCAAGCATTCTGTTCTGCATTTAAACCATTCATTTATTAAAGAAATCAATTGTATTTGGGGTAAAGCTAATTTTCCAAGACGCGATTTTTCATTTCTCTTTCAAGCCGTTGTTTCGCCAGCAGGCAATTAGAACTCTTGAATTATACATGAATTTGCTGAATACTGGTGCATGCCTGAGGTTCTGCAGATAGAAAAAGCTTAACATTTTAAGGTCACTAAGCATCATTTTTTTCACCTTGTTGTCAGTACTAGCTGGTACTTCCTTCAGTAAAGTGGTTCTTTCTTGACGATGTGTTTTACTTTCAGTGGACATCCACTCACAAGCGTTAAAGGGGTTGACCAAGATCAGATTTAGGACACAGTTACGATAAGCTTATGCTGTGTGATGAGAGAAATCTTGTCATCTGATGGCACAATCTCTGAACTCAGCTCTCAAAATCAGTGTCAAATCCAATGTCAGTTACATCAGTGTCAGTTCAATGCAAATCATCAGTGCGAAAACTTTAAAGAAAAAGAGACGCCAAAAGAAATGGACATGATATGAGGAGACAAGGCCAATACAGTTTCTTCAGAAAGAGCTGATCATCAGCATCCCTGACACCACAAGCTGGACAGTCTACTAACAGATTTCAGAAATTCATTTCAGATATTCATCTCAATTTAATAATAATAATAATAATAATAATAATTATTATTATTATTATTACTACATCTAAATTAAAACAATACTTGCCATTTAAGATGACATTTTTTACAAATTCACCTGAAATAAAAAGAGACTATGTCTTTCTTGTGGTCCCTTTGAATAGTTAATTGTTTTAAAGGGGTTCTAGGCTAGGCTTCTACATAGAATCTTGAAAGGTTTACCCAGAGGGACAATTGAAGATCCCTTTAGGGTGCGAGATATCTATCTTATTTTCTAAGATAGAACATCAAGACTTGGATAAACACCATCTGACAAAAAAAAAAAAAACAGTCAGCAAGAGCGACAGCAGCGTACAACATAAACCCATGTTCAGCAAAAAGTCATGTAGTTCCAACACTGTCTGAAATATTAGAGAGAATTTTCCTGTCCTAAACTTCTTCCTCAGTTGTCCTTCTTGGAAAATCATGAAAAGTTCTATGTAGCACACTGCAACACAGGTTTTCCAGAACAATTCAAATTCGGAAGAACCCTTAAAGAACCCTTGAAGACCCTCTTTTTTAGAAACCTGGTTATGTCTGGTTATTATTGTGCACCAGCGATAATTGTGGCTCTTCTTCTGCTCTGGATCCATCAGAGTTCTCCAGGCCGCTGTCCACAATGATGGAACCTCAGGACGCTCTGTCCCAGAGGAGCGAGACGCAATGTTTCTCAGGAGACGAGGACGGAGAACCTGACCTGAGTCTCGACCAGGACCAAGAAGATTCTAGTGTGACCACTCCAACCCGGAAGAAAGAGTTTAAGGTAAACAGAGTAAATGTGGAGTTTGTTTGAGGAACAATTGAGCATAACGTTGAGCTGAAAGGAATGTCTGACGAGAAAAGAAGCAAGAAGCTCTGGTGTGGAGAAACGATGCTTAAGTGAAAGGATAGATAATGTATTAAAATCTTACTCAATTAAAATTGGAAGTAGCCAAAGATTTACTCAAATGAAAGCCAAAATGTTGTTAGTTTTAAAAGTATAAAGCAAAAAAGTTTGTCATGTTTGCATGTGAAAAATAAATTTTATTACATATCTAAAACTGATGTCATTCATCTCTGTATCTCTGTAAGTATCCTGATCATATGAATGACTAACTCTATGTACTTTACTAATGAATTAATCAGAAGTAAAATATCCTGTAAATAACCAATATTTACCATTAGCTAGAATTTGACTTACTGCCTAGCCAATTACATTAGCTTCTGGAATCCGTGCTAGTCTAACCTGGCATTAGCAAAGAAAACATGCTAAGTTAGTTAAATATAGCTAGTTAGTGTTAACAAATGACCAACACGTACCTCAAGATGCCTTTTCAAATTAGAATACCTTCTCGGGAGGCAAAAGGAGATGCCTCATTTTATACGAGTCTTTGCTTACTCCAGCATACTGAAACATTTTACTGAGGTAATGCTAGGAGCGCTCATGCTAAGCTTCTACACTGCAGTTTCTCACCTGATGTATAGCATAAAGTCCTTACTAGCAACTAAAATAATGTATCAGCAGTTCAAACAGGTTAAAATGGAGGTGGGAATTGGTCCAGTTCAATAATTTGATGTAATTTCTAATCATTTCCAGGACAGTCTTTGTGAAATCCAATTAACTATAGGATGTGAGAGCTACATGCTAGCTATGCTAACACTCATGACCCTTTTTAACCC
>JAKKZN010000020.1:15582601-15593304 GCA_033441825.1 Pangasius elongatus | reverse complement strand
CACTCCCAAAGAGAACCTCAACATCTTCAGCTCTGCTACCTCTAGCTCTGACTCCTGCCTCTTCCTCAGTGCTACTGCCATGCGGGCCACAGTCCAGTGACTTCTGTGCTGGTCCCAAACCCGGATAAATAGAGAAGGTTGCGTCGGGAAGGGCATCCGGCGTAAAACGTTGCCAAATTAAATCATGCAAATCGTCAGTAAACCTCTGGTTCTGCTTGTTATTTTGTGTACTTTGTACTTTGATTGGACAATCTGTGTAATCACCTGACATGACTATCACTGATTGGCTGCACGAATCTACAGTCTGGGCTAGAAAGAAATCAGCCCTCACTTCTTCAAACCATTGTGTGTATTTTTTATAATGACCATTAGTGGTGCTGTTGCGCTCGCTTTTACAAAAATGCACCTTAAACATTTTAAAAGCAAATAATCTGATCTGATATTGAGTTTAGCCATGCTAACCCATTATAGCACCTGGCACTAGTGGACCATGTCTTAAAAAAAGCATGGTAAAGCCTAGAACACGTTGATTATCTGGTTTTCAGGTTTCTCTGTCATGATAAATGTGTTTGTCACGTCATCCAGTTTGTGAGAACCTAGCTGGAAGGTGCTAAGGATAATCCCATAAAACACAATGCTTTCAGCAGGATTAAGCATTTCCCATTTCAGCCGAAATGCTGCGTACTGATTGATGGCACACATGCAGTAGGAAACAAGCATGCCGCCTGACTCGGAAAATGATTTGAGACAAATCTGCTTTTCAAATTGACATTTCTGGAAATTATCTGTCTTGTTTTATCAGAAAAGCTAAATGCCTGTCACAGACAGATGTCCTCAGAGTCAAGGTTTAAACCGAACGTGAAAAAGAAATCGGTGTACTCGATGCAAGGCTTGAGATGAATGTCGTCCCGTTCAGTCAGGGACTAATATAGCAGAGATGAGAATGACGCAAGGTCATGTTTTTGATGATTGGGAGAAAATAAAATAATATATTCAGTGTGAATGTCACTGTGCACGATCTCCCAGCTGTTTCTGAAGCAGCTTTGTCGCATTTTAGGACCAATACATCAGATTTGTTTAAGTGAGATGTTTGAATATATGTTTGACTGTAATTTTAGCTTTCTCTTTACACGATCACACTAACAATAACTCGCTCTTTCTCTAGTTATCCTAATGAACTTCATGGAGAAGACAACAAATCACGATTTTTTTTAAAACCCCATTTTCTCCAAATCTGATCATTTGTCAATTCCCACATTCTAACTTCCCCTTATCACATGACAGCTAAATATTTTTTAATGATTAATTATTCTATATCTGAGATTTTATTATATTTTTTAATTCTTTTTTATTGTGTAGGTGTTTTGGGTTTTGGTGCATCCATTGTAAAGCCAAAGGCAAATTTCCAGAAACATTTAGCCTCTGGGAAGAAACGGACACCATATGCACTTCTGTCTCCAGTGTTCTTTTGTAATTCAGAAGGTTGTCATTAAAATTTCACCACCATTCTCTTTTTCCAGAAACATTATTGATATTTCACACGTAGCCTAAGGGAAGCTTTCCTTAGCAGCGGTGCTGTGCCTTATCATCACGCTGTTTGTTTTCTGGTAATTGCTGAACTAATTGTTACACTTGTATGTTGTTAAAGGCTGTTAGGCGGGAAGTAGCGGAATTTAAATTACCTCAATTAACCACCGGTTTTGTTTTTTTTTCCGTGTTTGTTTAAGGTCAGGTCAGCGGCGAGGTTCTCAATTACATGCCATGCTCAACGGATACGACTATGAGTCACGGATGGCTGGTTGTTAAAACAAAAATATTCATCGCATGAATACACTAATAAATCGTTATAAATAAAAAGAAAGAAAAAGGAGCAGTAGCCTCAGGGAATTAATGTGGGTATATAGACACAACCCAAGCCAATTGACCTTGTATGTAAACAACGGAAATGAAAATGTGTGGGGTCCGTCTGCCTAAAGGAATAGGAATATTTTCGCCCCAATTCCCAGCCACCAGCCACCTCTCCCC
The DNA here is from genome assembly GCA_033441825.1 of Pangasius elongatus. Lineage (NCBI taxonomy): Eukaryota > Metazoa > Chordata > Actinopteri > Siluriformes > Pangasiidae > Pangasius > Pangasius elongatus. The sequence continues at coordinate 15,591,279 of JAKKZN010000020.1, read as the reverse complement.
ATCATACGACAGCTAGCAACTGGGGGGGACGGGGGTGCGGATGTAATGAAGGCTAACACAGCTAATGCAGCGTAACTTGGACGAAAGTGCCATCTGCCCTCTTCCACATACATGAGCTCACAGATGCCCGTGATTGGCTAGTGTCAGTGTGATTGACAGGGAAGTATAGAGAGTATAATGACAGGGAAGTTGAGAGAGTTTCCATTCCTCAGACGCAGAAAGCATGGCCAATTGGCTGTGGTGTAGTTAGGCTTCGAGCTTGCAGTGATATGCCAGACGATTTTCTGGCCACTTGGGAGCCATAAGTAGCGATTTTGCTCTGGTGCAAAAATGAAAACGACTCATGTGTGAATATTGTTATTATTATTTTTACGATTCCGGTGTTGCATTTACATACGATTCCTTCTGACAGAAAATCAGCTCTATATTATGACTGCTAAACTTAACAGCTCGCCTCCTTACAGACAATTTGCCTAATGCAATATCTTAAATTAGCAACCATCTTTATTGTCCCCTGCTGTTTTTATGCACACGTTCCACACGAGTTGTGGCAAAATCCCCAGCACCCAACAGATCTATTAAATGAATTCAATATAAGCAGAAATGTTCCTGCCCTTTCATTAGGCTAATATGCCAGATTTGTCCCATCAAATGCCACTCAAAGCAAGCTTTATACGTTATTAAAATTCATCAGCTACTCAACCTTAATGGAACACTGATGTGATATTTTTAGATCTTTTTTTTTTTTGCCACCTGGAGTGAACCGGTAATGCTTTTGTGTGATTGCGATTTTATTATTTATTTATCTACTTTATTAATGGCCTCCATTGACATTCATGAATTCCTCCTACATAACGGGGAAAAAAAAATCTTTCTCAGTCACGGTTTTGTTGAGCTTGATGAGCTAAAATCAGACGAAGGTAGGAGACTGTGCTTATTTTGCATAACGCATAACAAAAGCGCCGCTTTTCTGTTTGCATCAATGACACTGATTTCAGCGTTTCAGCTTTTTTTTTTTTTTTTTTTCTTGTGCAGCTTTTCTGCATTTAAATGACTGGCAGCTAGAGGCAGCTGTTTGAGTTGGAAGAACGTGTGTGGATTCATGCCATCTGTGGTTAAGAGGCATCCTGAAGACTACACACACACACACACACACACACACACACACGCACACACTGATCTGATCTGAGAAATAACCCAGCATTGGCAGTGTGTTGAGTGGTGCCACCAAGGGAGCGTTTTTTTTATTTCCTCCTTAGCAGCTCTAGAAATCAGAGAAGCCATCCGCCAGGAGCATAACAGCGTAACACAATTAAAATAATTAGGAATTCATATTTTATTCATCTCCCTTGCACTGGCACTTGTTATTCCAGTCACACACAAATCATAAACAGCCGCTCCATCTCGTCTGAGGATTGCTGAAAAAGCGCAGAGCAGGGTTTTTTCTTTCTTTTTTTTTCTCTCTCTTATATGCTGAAAGCACGATGTCTTCTCTGCCGATGAGACTTTGGCATGATCATCACAGCAGCATCACTCTGAACTTGGCTTGAGATCAGTTTCGTCCTTGTACTGGATCATTGTCAAAGCGGAGGTGTGTAATGCTGATTTTATATGTAATATGTTTATATAGTAGCAGTTTATGTTCATCATCACACTGCTACGCTCTATCACGCACCACCCCACTAGACTGCACCACTACACACCCTGAAGTGTTTTGTTCCTCTTACGCCACGGCAGTTTGCCTGTTTTTTTTATCCGTTTATAGTTACATTTAAGTCTGTGAAACAAGTTCGTTCCTGTCATTAATTGCGTTACAGCAGCTATAGTATACACAGTCACTTTCTTTCTTCGCTCTGTCTATCTTCACATTAATGAGACGACAAAAAATCCCTGCTGCTTGTCACGTTTCCGAGAAACTGAAAACGCAAACTCTTTACCTCAAACACTGGCACTGGAGACTCCTTCCAAAAACGACAGAATCTTTATGCGGATCGTCTGCATACAAGTCCCTGTGTAAGTTCCTCCTACACAAACAGTAATGTATTAGGATGAGCACGTTAAACCTTGCAGCTGGAACTCTTATCCGAGATGCTGTTAGGGAAAATTTACCACACCTTCTGACCAATCAGATTGGAGAATTCTACAGCACTGTGAAATAACTATTACCAAATACCTTATTGTTCAACCCTTGCATATGTGATGAACGTTTATACTTTATACTTTTATTTCGCTTATGAATGTAGGGGCTTATTCATGAAACAGAAACATGAGCATCCTGTGCACAGAAGTGACGCTTGCTACTCTTTTGGCCCATCACGGGCGTTGTAGCAGATTAATGGCACCTGCTTATCTTCTCAAGGCTGATTGATAGTGTGGCTCTTCATTGAAATGGGGTATATTCAGGCTTTTTTTTTTTTTTTTGGTACCTTTTTTGCTCTGACTCTAAGCAACAATTATCCCTCCTTTCCTTCTTACCTTCACAGTGATGTCTTTAGGTGTTGGGCCGAGGGCACAGACAATCAAACCAAGCCATTTATGGCCTGAATGAAGCAGCAGGAGATTTATTGCCTTGCCTATTTATAGTATGTACCATTTAAACTGGTAGTTATAAGATCGCATTTGGGAGAAACAGTAAATCAGATTATTCAAATGACGTGCTTGAATGTGGGTGATAAAATGTAACGAGCTTCAGTGTGAAGAGTATTCGCTGCAGTCGATTTGATCATACATCAATTCTGGGGTCTTTCAGAGATAAAAAGACATCAGTATAAGGCTTTATTTTTGGCATCGACATCAGAAAATTTTCCATGGATTGTTTTGGATTTTTTTGCGAGCGCAACAGCACCACCACTGGACACTGGACAGTATGAAGAAGTGAGAAGTGAGGCTGGGGGCTGATTTCTTTCCAGCCCAGACTGTAGATTCATGCAGTGACAGTCATATCAGGTGATTCCAGCAGGTGTGACACTATCGACCTTGTTTTTCCAAAAAAATGCCAAACTAAAAGTAGATGGACTCAACGCACATTACAAATTACACGAAATGACAGACACAGAACTTTAAGTTTAGGCCACGTGTACATGTATACGGATATTTTTTGAAAACTAGTCTTAGTTTAGTCTTTACGCCTCTAATTAAAAAAAATCCTGTCTACATGGACAGCAGTTTTGAAAATATCTCCAATTAGACGGCGATAGTATTGTATATCATAAACCGTTGTCAGTGTCAAACATCTCAAGAGTAACGCTAAGTGTGAAATTCGGAAAAACACCAACGTGACAACCAACAACTGCTTATAGTTACACTTTGTATTATATGTGTTCAACTTGGTCTTATCCAAAATCTCCCTTCACAGTGTTTGTATTAAAGGAGAGATGGATTCAGGCGTGATAAATAGGGACCTAACATGTTCAGAACACACGCAAAATGGACATGTGAAGGTTGGTTGACATCAGCGTTTTCAAAAACATGTTTTTCCCGTCCACACAAACACACACACACAAAATGAAAATGGTGTTTTTCTCTATCTTGGAAGGAGTTTTTGAAAACCTTCGTTTTCATTGACCAAAAATGCCATTTTTCTTTGGACAGGAGACAAACACATCTTCAAAAATATCCGTACACACGTGCACGGGACCTTAGTGTTGTCTGGTTTGTACGAAAGGGTTAGCTTTTCACTAAACACTTCTTAGAAAGATGAAATGAGAAATGATGAATGTAGCTGTCTATCTGTAATAGATTGCTCCACGTCATCCTTATTAAACCATCAGCGAGACCTCGTGATATAACTCATTCCCAAACCTGAATAGTTTCTTTGTGAAGATACTGATAGATAGGTTTTAGCCTCACGTCTAATATCACGATTAGCCCTTACTGAATCACTTAATCAATCCCTGGAAGTAATTTAGAAAATGAGTTTGCGTTATAGTAAATGTGCCCTCCTAATTTTATTCCACGATCTGACCCTGATTACAGCAAAAAACACACACACACACAAAAAAAAGATTTCATCCTAAATTCTACAAATAGCTCCAAAGCAGTAGATAAACCCAGAGAACCTAGAAAGACAGCAGCAGAGTATAGGTGCATCTTAAAGGTCTAATGGATTTTGTGTTATCCAATAAGTTCATGCCGTATCTGCCTCTGGGAGAAAGCGTGCTGCTATTTCAAGCTGTTTTCTTTTTTTCTCACTCTTTCATCCCCTTTGTGACCGTTGCTGGGAAGATATTGCTTTGTTCAGCGGCTGTCAGCGGGTCAGCATTTACAATAGCTCGGGTGTGTAAATCAGTGCATGTCAGGTCTTTAAATGGCACACCTTCCCCCTTTTCCATCTACATTTAATTCTCGGTGAGAGCGAGAGAGAGCGAGAGAGAGAGAGAGAGAGAGAGAGAAAGAGAGAGAGAGAGAGAGAGAGAGAGAGAGAGAGAAAGAGAGAGAGAGAAAGAGAGAGAGAGAGACGTCTTCTCACGTTCTGCTGCCTCTGACTGCAGTCACACCTCTGAATTAAACTCGGATAGGATCCACGAATCAGCAAATGAAAGATGGAGTTGTGTTACTCAAGGCTTTAGATTTAAGAATAGACAAGATGTCTCGAAAAAAGACGTTTTTTTTCCCCGCAACTTGGTCTCTGTAAAATTCAAAAAAGAATGTGCAGGATTCACATTGTGTGGCTGCAAGTTGCAAATGTTCAAATTAGCCTTATCGGGAAAGTTAGCAACTTTCTTCCAGCTTCATTTCAAATAAAATCAAAGGAAATCCAGTCACGTCGCCTTTACTCATTTGCAAGTGAAATTGGATTTCAATAGCGATCTCAAGTACTCCGCGTTTTAGGGTTGGAACAGCTATAAAAAATGATACTGAAGTGAAAGTGTGTGTAAATCTTGTATCGGGTAAAAAATGATACTTTAATGAATAAAAAAGTGTCCACACTTAAATGCACTCAAGCACTTAAAAGTAAAAAAAAATCATAATCCATTTGTATGAAAATGGATGAAGGCTAGGTTTAAGAGCAGAATTAGCATTTGTATCATTTTTTTTTTTGCGACTCTATTCATATAAAATCGAATGACGTTCAGCCGTAACACCCTGTAGACATCTAGTAGGCATCTGTGGGGGAAAAGATAGCAAAGATTTAGGTGAACTTATAAGTTTGGTGGCAAAATCTTACTAAAAATTGGTGAATAACAGTTGCATTTGAGTGGAAAAAGTGGCCACATGTAAGTGCACTCAAATTAAAATAGAAGAGGTTTCACATGTTAAGAATTAGCACAACTCAGTTAGCACAACTCGATTTGTGTGAAAAGCTATGAAGGTTGGGTTTAGGGGTGGAGCCATCAGTCACGTTTTAGAGACGGATACAGGTGCTGGCTTTTCTTTATCAAACTAAAGTGCCAAGAAAACAAACAGAATGAACCAAGGTCAACGAAAGGAGCAAAAACTGAGCAAATTAAGAACTAGGGCGCAAAACAAGGACACGGTATGAAGCATTAGCCAAGCGCCAGCAACAATTAATGACTAACTCCAACAGACTCTGAGTAATTAAGATGAGAAAGCACAGTTTATCTAGAGATGCTAATCAAGAGAGAACCTGAAAACAGGTGTGCATAAACACAGGAAATGAGTAGGATAGAAGAAGAAGTGATTCAAAACCGGCGCCCTCTGGCAGCTTGGTGGAGAAATGTCTAAGGTTGCCGGTTGTTAAGGATTAGGATTAGGGGCGGAGTTAGTGTTCATACCTTTTACTACGATTTCATTTGTATGAATGATTTGCAAAATCCAACCAAATCGCCATTGTTCATATAAATCAACCGTTTTTTTCCCCCCATGTAATTAAACTTAATTGAAAAGCAGCTGAGACTAACAAGCAGTCGTTGTGCAAAGACAACTGCCTGGTAGCTGTATTGATTGATATGAAAATAATTATACAATTAAAATGTAAATAAAAATGTAAGGAGTAAAAAAAAGGATGCAGCAATTAATTTTTAGTCACTGAAGTATAGTGACGATGTACGATTATTTAAGGACTTTCCACAGAAACTTCTTTTGCTTTGTATTTACTGTGTATTTACTCATTTAGGCCCATTAGTGACTCCTGGGATCTGACCCTAGAACATTCTGGTCACTGGCTCATCATGTATCACTGGTCTATCGCTTTCAGGAGGGAACAGGGAGCTAGAGAGCATGACGGCGAAAGCGGGAGAGAAAAAAATGAGTGTGAGAGAGAGAGAGAGAGAGCGAGAGAGCGCTAAATTGATCGAGCATCTTCAGACTTCTAATGATAAAGCACAGAGCACTCCCTGCTCATTAACTTTTCTCATTCATTCAGCTATAAAGCGTATTGTTTTTATGACAGCACGTCAGAATGTTCCTCCCTGTTATCTGAAAGAACACGAATGAAAGAGACAATGGTAAGAAATGACATGCACGGACAAGAAATGCCACTTTTCCATACGAACAAATGAGAGCAATTATTGGCGCGAGTGAAATGACTTTGAAAGAATGCGCCTTTTATCTTCGAGCCGCTCCTATCGATGACATTGCTAATTGCCTGTGCAGTAAGACCCTCATGTGGCTCCAGGTTAGAGGTCATATCTGTTGATCTAATTTAAGGCTGAGTGCCCTTTTCAGTCAAGCGTGAGCGGATGAACTGTCTCGTCACTGGTGGAGGTATTTTACTCTAGTATAATTGCTTATGATTGTACTGATGTTGTAATGAATTTCGGTAACATACTGTATTACCGTGTAAACTCTTAGAAATACATTGTATTTGTTGTTATTCCCGTTACTCAGATGCAGGCTTGTCATTTGCATTACTCATGTGCAGTTTTGTCATTTATGTTACTCACATGCCTCTTTGTCATTTGTGTTACTTGCATGCCTTTTTGTCATTTGCATTACTCATATGCATTTTTGTCATTTGTGTTACTCATATGCATTTTTGTTGTTTGTGTTACTCATATGCAGTTTTGTCATTTGTGTCACTCATATGCGGTTTTGTCATTTGTGTTATTCATATGCAGTTGTGTCATTTGAGTTACTCGTATGCAATCATGTCATTTGAGTTACTCGTATGCAGTCGCGTCATTTGAGTTACTCGTATGCAGTTGTGTCACTTGAGTTACTCGTATGCAGTTGTGTCGTTTGAGTTACTCGTATGCAGTTGTGTCATTTGAGTTACTCGTATGCAGTTGTCATTTGAGTTACTCGTATGCAGTTGTGTCATTTGAGTTACTCGTATGCAATTGTGTCATTTGACTTACTCGTATGCAGTTGTGTCATTTGAGTCACTCGTATGCAGTCGTGTCATTTGAGTTACTTGTATGTAGTTGTGTCATTTGAGTTACTCGTATGCAGTTGTGTTATTTGAGTTACTTGTATGCAGTTGTGTCATTTGAGTTACACGTATTTAGTTGTGTCATTTGAGTTACTCGTATGCAATTTTGTCATTTGTGTTACTCATATCCAGTTTTGCATTGCTACTGCAGGCTATTCACAGAAGAACATTTTATAAGGTGCCCTTTTAGATTGCAAGTCAATAAACATTCAAAGATTCATTAAGTTTGTGTCCCAGACTGCATACTATAGATGTCTAAATAGTAATGACACCACTGGTGTACTAGCATACTGTGTAGTATGATGGTTTGCGGCTAGGGATGCTGCCCATGTATTTGAGCCTCTGTGGATGTAATTATGTGCTGCTTCTCATTAGGGTTGTCTCCTCAGCTCAGTATTACAGTGTTATGAGAATTGTTTTATTATTGGCATGACTTTTTAACGTTGTGATTTTATAACAGTTCGTACACAAGATGTAGGAAAAAGGGGCGGGGTTAGAGTTTATCACTTTTCTCACGTATTCATTTATATTAAATGTTATGAAATTCAAGTCACGAGATTCCAATTGGTATAAATTTGTACTGAGAACAGGTTGGACAGTCATAGTTAGCGAGAAAGCAAAACCTCACCTTCAACAAGAGTTTGTTTTTTTAGCTAGCAAGCTAGTGCTGACCAGATAGCTCACTCTATTCTGATCCCGCAGTGCTCTGTATGTGCATGAATGTGTAACTGTGAGCGAGTCAGTTAACTCAGTTAACAGATTTAGCTAGCTAGCTAAAACACAGGTTCTTATTGCAGTGTTTTGTTGTGATATCTTAGTACTCTGTGTAAGTTTACTTTCTCTCTCTGAGGTGCGTCATACAGATTTGAGATGTTAGCATTGTAATTGATTAATTAATTTTACTGGATAAGTGTACATATTTGGACTAATTGAAAATTTATGCAGTTTCTTATCAACCAAGTTTGTTGTGCGTTGTGTGTTGGGTTTTGTTGATAAGCATCGAGAGAATTTCACATTCTGCAGAAAAAGGGCTTCATTCATCACTGCCAGTTTCAATTAGCGCTGGAGTCTAATCTTACCACCATTCACGGCTGTTTCCTGCTCCTGCTGTTTGCTTTCACTCTGTGGGTAATTGGATGGATGGCACTTTGAGATCACCAGCGTGGAGTTAAGGAAGTTACAGATCATCTTTTCTGCCTGGCCATAAAGCTCAGCTGTACAAATGAACAACAAGCAGATTGGAGTGCTTAAGAGTTTAATGTCATGTTCCATTTCCTAGATAACTTACAGAAATCTGTATTAGAGATGAGGTGATGTTGCAAATCTGTTCATACACTTTGGTAAA
>JAKKZN010000020.1:15485806-15501202 GCA_033441825.1 Pangasius elongatus | reverse complement strand
CAGTGTACGTCATGTGAACTAATCCCGTTTATTATTCATTCCTTTGCCCCTGCCCTCTGCAGCTTTCTATGAAAGAGGCTGGTGATGGTCTTCACGCTCAGATGAACTCCATGATGGGAGCTCTCCAAGAACTCAAACTTCTCCAAGTTCAAACCGCTCTTGAGCAGCTGGAGATCTCTGGAAAAAAGAATTGTGTGGCTCCACAGCCAGCTAAATCCATTAGCTGTAACTTTGAGCCTCAAGACCAGGAACATCAGCTAACTGAGATCTCTGGCCAAGAAGATCAAGTTCAATTCCATCACCTGCATCACAGTAGTGTTGTGACTTCACCCTCTACATCCAGCCTAGAGAGTGAGGGTATGCCTTTGCCCAGGAAGATCTCAGGATACACTACTCCACAAGTGGAATATTGTGGCCCAAAATTGTGTCAAACACCAACGGACCATCAAAGCGTGCACCCACACTCATCCCAACTTACACCAGTGGATCTGTCTGGGATTCTCCATAGTTTGTCTCGAGAGGGTCCATCCTTAGACAGTGACTATATCGAGGACAGCATGGACGACTCCAGTGATTGGACCTCCTCTCTCATGAGTCGCAGCCGTAATCGTCAACCTCTGGTACTTGGAGACAATGTGCTTGCTGACCTGGTAGGCAACTGGCTTGACCTGCCTGAAGTGGACAAAGACTGTGTTGAAGGGGGAAAGGGAATAAACAGACCAGACTCCCCAGCTCATCCACTCTACCTCAGCCGATCCCAAGAGCTCTGCAAGAGGCTTTCACTGACCAGCAACATCTTTAAGAAGTTTCTGCGTAGTGTGCGACCTGACCGGGACAAATTGTTGAAAGAAAAACCTGGCTGGATGCCACCAGGTCATGACTCTGAAGCAGAGCTTTTCAAGAGACCCAAGAAAACCACTAAGGCCAAGGGTAGATTCTACTTGCCATTTTGGGCAGGAAGTGGACAGCAAGCAAAGGGTCAATTGTGTTCTCAGCCAGCAGAGGAGAGCAGCCAGTTGTTAGGACTTTACCTAGATAGGAGACCTACAGATGCAGTGGAAAAGGTCCAGCCTTTGCTTGATTACAATACAGCTGTTTGGGTTTAACAGGGAATTTCTGGAGAGATGGGGTGGTAATTCAACATTTGCGTAGAACTGAGTGAGGTTAAAATGGATTTGGTTTGGACTTTGTCGATGACAATCTATTAAATCCTTTAGGGTGTGAAATGATATCATCTTTTGACGATGCACTTAACTGCACTTGACTCTGAGTGAGAATACCAATAACCAAGACACTTCTGCTGATATGCTTATATTTTTTTATTCTTCACTCTTTCTTGCATTAATGTCTTGTGCACAGGTCTACCATGGTGTCTGCACTGAATTACCACGGTCTTCTTTCAGGTCAAATAGAGGTTCCTCTCATCTATAAACTACTGTAAAACTGTTCACCATGTTTACTTTTAGCTCTGTCTTTAGAGGTTTATAGTGTACATGATGTCATGGGTGGGACTCCCAGAAGAGTAAACCTGAGTGAAACCTGAGATGACATAATATCAAAAAGCTACAGCAAAAAATGTAATAGTACATGATGTGTAATATGATGCATATTTAAATTCAAAGTCACATACAAAGCATATACAAAGTCAGTGCTGTGCTTGCTCATTGAACATAGACTCCATTAGTAAATTAGCTTGCACTTTTTTTTAATGTTGCCATGTTAACGCATGGTTTTGTCTGTTTTGTTTTGTTTTAAATTAATCAGGGCCTTTGGTGTACAAACATACCTGATGGTGAATAAGTGCTGGGATACATTTTCACAGTTAATTTTTTTCACATTTAGGTCAATCCAGTGATTTTGCTATAAGCAAAAAAAATTACACTTTTTTCTGTAAGAAAAAATTCTACATAGCCCATATGTACTGTGTCTGTACTATGATAAAGGAAGCTTCAGCTGACCAGCTCACTATTATCTGTGCCTGCAGTCAGATTATGGACCATTTTACAAGACATATAATCCCTTTTGAATCTTACATAATCTTTAACGGGGGAGTTGGTGGCTTGTCAGGGAAAAAAATGCATACAAGTACTTACACTGAGTAGAAAAGCTGTGGGTTTTTTTTTCCAGATATGAAATATATTTCAGCATCATGCAGCAGTCACAATTCATGACACAACCGTAAATTAACGAGGAGTAAATGCTGATACACAAAAAGCCATTCTGTGCTCTGAGGGTTGAAATGAGCTGTCGACAGTTTTCTACCGGAGTTGCGAAGTACTTTCGTACCTAACTCAGATTTTTACAGTGGAAATGGGAATGAAAATGTATGAATGGTGTCTAGTTTGTTAAGCCTGTATTTTGTTGTCTTGCCAAAGCAAGGATTTTTTTTAACAAGTTATTGAAATCAGTGTGATGTGTAAATATACTGTGAGATCTGTCTGTTGTCACAATTTCAATAAAAATTTATATTTCTTTATATAGAAAAATCCTAATTAAGTGTCAGTGATGGCCTCACTACATGTCTGAAACTCAAAAACACATGCAATGACTGATACTCTGGGCTAAGACATATGGGAATGCTGTATTCTTTAAATAAAACTAAAGGTTTTCATCAAGTTGAGTGGTTCCCTTTGCAAAAATAGTTTTCATAATTATTGGCACCTCCACCATTAATGTTTGATGTAGCCTTCCCTGTAGAGAACAACACATTGAGCCTATTCCCATAATGTCTAACAAGAATGGAGCTTTTGGACCCTCCTGCATGCAGGATATTTTAAACTCATTTATATTCTTATGTTGTGCATGTGGACACACTCTTCAATCTAGATAACAGGTTCAAATCCAGAGACTGAAATGTTCATTGCAAAACTGATTAACAGGATGTTGTTATTGAGGCACACAACATATAGTATAAGGTGGGGGAATGAGGACGTGGGAGGCAGGCTTCTAAACTGCCAATGAAGATTATTTTATTTAAATTAATATAGTTTTTCCATTGTCTGTTCATGGTCAAGGTCAGTAGAGTTGTCTGCATCCTCTCTCTCTTTCTCTCTTTCTCTCTCACACACACACACATTAACTGCATACAGGTGTAGATACTCACTCACTACCTGCTCATCCTCCATGACTCTTCTCCTGCTTCACATCTGGTGCTCACACCCCAGTTGTCAGAGTAAGTATTGCATGAGATGACCCGAAAAATCCACAAAACTCACTCATTCCCTCACTTTCAATAATCACTTTATCCTGGTCAGTGTTGCAGTGGATCCGGAGCCAATCCTAGGAACACTGGGCACAAACCAACTATTGGCTTGTTTTCGAGAAATGGGAGGAAACCAGAGAACCTGGAGGAAACCAATGTGGACACAAGGATGACATGCAAAACTCCACACAGACAGTAACTTGAGGTCAGGATCGAACAATGCGCTAGTCATTGATGATACTGCATTTCTGAATATTATTATAATTATATATTTTTTAATTTAAGTAAAGGGTTTTTTTTTGGAAGGGTGTTAATAATGCTGGTGTTGGTATCCACACTTCTTCCCTGTTAAATAAATAAATAAATAAATAGCTGTTTTTAGTGAATTAGTTGACATGACCATTGTCACCAATCATTAGCATCCCTACCCTCTGAAACTGTGTTTTATTTCTTATAAACACAAAGATTTCAAAACCACAGTCTGTCCATTCATGGGCAGCCAGGTGCAGGGTTGGATGGGAAACTGAGCAGTTCTTCCCAAGCGCAAGAACCCGAGGGCTGCAGCTGTCGTCTTCCTCACAGTCTCCTTCTCTTCTATCTTCCCCTCGGGACTGAGAGAGAAAGAGCGAGAGGGACGTGAGCGCTCACTAACTGGATGACTGCCTTCCTCTGTCCTTCCTCACTCCATCCCCCCTCTTCCTGTCTCACTGCCTGGGCAGCTGCCGCTCTCTCACTGCCCCCAGAAGTAGGACACAAAGCGGCGGCTCCGTCTCATTGCACAATCACGATCTGTAACCTGACAGCACATGACCATTTTTTGCTAGACATAGTCCAGTGTTGATAATGAGATTAAGGAGGGATTGATTTTGAGATTGATGAGTGAGTGAACGTGTTTGGAAGGAGCTGGAAAGAGAATGAGAAGTGGATCAAATTTCTCATCCCACAAATTCATTCTTCCTTTCAATGTCTTCAGCTGTTCCAGCCACAGCTTTACTGCAGGCCGCCGGAATGTGCTCACATTTCACTTTTTATATTTATCACCAGAAAGACAGAGAGAGAGAGAGAGAGAGAGAGAGAGAGAGAGACAGAGAGAGAACGGTAAATCAGAACTTCACCCTCCTGCTGAGTTGCTTTTCCCACACCTCATACTCAGAATGGCATATTAAACAATTCACTTCCTCTGTCACATTTTGGTCATTTTGGTTTTGATAGCAATTCTGGTCACATCTGAGTAGATAAGTGCAAAGCTTTAAAGATGTTAAAGTCAGCTCCATAATTATTGGCACCCTTTCCAATAGAATGGCAAAAATTATTGTATCCTAAAATCCTTTTAGAGTCAGATCTACAGCTTTGCTAGTTCTACGATCTCAATCTGCGATGGCTTTGATGGCAGTATTAGCATGAAAGTGGAAGTTTTGGAAGCTGATCTGTTTGAGCAGAGTGTACAGATGAGGAGTTGAGAAAGCTGGACAGATTTCTCAGGACTAAAGCGATGCTGCATCACGCTCTTTAAGTAGAGATAACACGAGGGCTTTAGAACTATCAGCAAGTAGTCGAACAGGATTGTGGGTAATATAGGAAACCATGATAATAGTCCGAAATATTAATGAAAGAAGTTGTGAAACAAGCGATTTAAAACATCATTAACACACATCAAAGACTATGTATATACATAGAGATGTACACACTCTTAAACACACATGTACATGTCCATACAGAGCTTCAGATCTGCTGCTTATGAAGCTGTTTTTGCATGGAGAATAAAACACTCATGCAGGGAGAGAATCAATAAACAGCAACACAGTCGCTAATGGGAAACTTGGCACACTGTTATATGAGCTGTACATGTTTTATCAGGGCGGTGAGTGTGACGTCTCCATCCATCAACACACAACAGAATAAATGAAATCATTTGTAATTCCTGTGTGCTGAAAAGATGGTCATAGTATTAGACTTTAGACTAAACCCCACTTTAAATCTGCTAAACCTTTCAAAGTTTACGTGATTGAGCTGAAAATTAAATGCATCCTCTGCATTAAATTAAAAGTAAATTAAAAAAATAATAATAATTTAAATAATGCCCTAAAATGAACTCACACATTTGGATTAATTCAAAGCCCTGACACTTCTTCAGCATGAAAGCTTAAAGAGGATGCATTTCAGCTAAGTAGTGTATATTGTGTTTTGTTTTTCTTTTTACTTTCCACCCCTGATGATTAGATATTTCAAAAAGATCTAAACACCTTCACATAGGGCATCTCAGGGGCATCTGAAAACTTCAGAAACCCTTTTGATCTCCTCCTTGTCCCACTTCTCCCACACCCACAGTGCAGTTTTATTCCACAGCACAGTTTGAAAATCCAAACTAGATGCAAATGAGCAGCTTTAAGCTTCAGAGAGAGAGAGAGAGAGAGAGCAGACAGCGAAACAAGGCTCCCGCCTTTCTCTTTCTGTCTGGAGCTCCATTCTCCTTCTCCTGAAGCTCCTCTCAGACTGGTAATTATTGCTATTCCTTTGATTCAGGGTCATCCTTTTCATCTCAACGAATATATTTCTCTCTTTCTTCTTCTTAGCCTTTGGTTCTGTTCTGCATCAGTAACTTATGAGTATGTGGAGTATAGATAAAAATGCACACTATCATTCAAATGTAGCTCCATTCCTAGTTACTAAGCTCAATCAAAACAATGGAAGTCCTGCTGTAAAGTACATTTTTAAAACAAATGCTTAAAGTCGCTCGGAAATGGCCGACTTCTTTTTTATGGACTGGTGTTTGGGTCAAGATTGTTAACACAGCAAGTGACAGGACCATGACAAGAGATTTGCTCAGTACATCTTTATCAAACCGAATTGGAGGCAGGACTATTTATGAGTTCAGTTAGTGATGTCACTAATAGCGCTTCTCCAGGTGATAACGTGGCTCGGGAACAAACGCTTTATTGTGTGGTGACTAGTTAGTGAAATACTATCGAAATGCGAATGACTGAAATGAAACCAAGCATTTCTCGTTTAATGTAACACTTCCAGCACATGGAAGGTGTTAATATTTATGGAAGGAGTCTTCAGTGTCACTGATCTGTCTTCAGGACAGATTTTCCTCTTTCCTGTTTCTCGCTAAAAATTTGCTTGTCTTATTGCCTTCAATACAAAGAATAAAAGAGATGCTTGTGAGGGAGTTTACTGTTGCTGTAACATAAGTAAAAACTGGAATTACTGTAACTCCTAACTAGTTCCAGAACATTAAAAGTAACTATAAATGGATAAAAAAAACTATGATGTGGCATTCATTAATGAATTAAAAATGGTTAGTGTTTGGCAAAGCACTTCAGGACATGCTGTTATAGGAAAATAATCAACTTCATGGTGGCAACAGTAACTCCACTTCATCACATCACAATGCTGTTGATTATTTTTCTATATTATATATATTTTATTGTTTACAATGTCAAAACTCTGTCATTGTATCCTTTCACTGCGGCTCTAGTGCTCCATGTCATTGAGTCTCCATAAAGCATAATATTGAGCTGCATGGTGAGTATGTCATGAATTCTTTTAAAAACCTCTACACCGCTAATCATCAGTTTAGAAATAAACTGATGACAGAATGCACATCGGCATGCTGGGTTGGTTTGGGGTATCAGACCCGGAGCCCAGGGCATCAGGCCTTTATAATGAATGGCCGTCAGTGTGCATCAGCGTTAGCCAGGCTGTGATTATCATGCGTCTGCTCTCCCCAGCGGTTATAGCCTTAATTAAAGACGTGGGTTAGAACCTTAACCCTTGTAGGTCGGTGCTTGGTGAGAGAGAACACAGCTGCTGTACTCCCCGATTACAGATGACGGCAGTGGCTCTGCAACGAGGCAAATAAAAAACATGGCCAATTTCCAAATTTGTTCTAGCATCTGCCTATGAATTTACCTCAATCCTCTGATGCGGCTCTGGCTGTCGAGTAAACAGCTCTGATGGATTTACTTGAAATAACTAGAAGAGTTTGCAGATGTTGTGGCTAAAGCTTGTGTTTTAGCCAAACAGATTCCACACACCATTTCATAGGAATTCAAACATGTCAGAGCGAATTCACTGAATTTACTGTATATAGCTATTTATGGAATGGGAAGAATGCTAAAAGGTTTAATGTTTGTAGCTTTTAATACTGTATCTGTATCAAATTCATGTGATGTTTAGCATACGGTTGAACCAGGTTTCGAAATAAATCGCTTTCACTGGTTTCCAGTTAAAATAAGGCAAAGACCTGTTTCTATTCAGGTCTAGCAAATGTTCACCCTAAAACACACACACACACACACACAAAGGCACAGACACATCCTGATTTAGCAACAATATCTAAAAATCTAAAATACACAGCCACATAAACACACCATTTAACAAAGTTAGCTAGCTAATTACTCCTCCAGCAATAATTACTTGACTTCATGTGTTTGCTAACAAGCTAGCTAAGTGCTAAGTTTAGGCTGACTATATATAAACAATGCGCTAGCCAAAATGCTAATTAGGCTAACTATTATTTTTGTGTGAATCAGACTAGTAGTCATATTAGCTAGGATTCCAACTAATAATTAGGTTACTTATTATATTGTACAAATAAAAGCAGTAGCAAAGTTCACTAGCTAATAACACCTATTCTGTGATTAGCAAAAACCAAGTTTGCTAGCAAGACGCTAAATACTTTGCTGCTACAAGCAGTAGTTGATATGATGCTAGTTGCTGGTTTAATTATTATATGTTGTGATTAAAACCAATAAAGTTCCCTCAGTAATATTAAGCTAACTATTATATTGTGAGATTAAAGCCATTAACCAAAACTAGATTTGTCAGTAAGGTGGTAACATTAGGCTACTATAGTGTGCTGATAAAATCAGTAGTTGATAGTATATAACTACAACTAGATTAACTATTATTTTTGACATGAAAACCATTAGCAGCATTATCTACAAGCTAGAGTTAACATTTGGGTTAACTTTTTTGTGTCACTAATACTAGCAGTCATGCTGGATAGCCTGCAAGCTGACAGTATGCTTAGTATTATTTCACGCTTCATTAAACTCATTAGCCAAGTTGACTAGCTTGCTAGCTAGAACTAGGCTATTATATCATGCTGTTAAAAAGCTATTAGCATGCTTGATGCTTGATAACACATATTCACTGGTTAGAACATTTACCAAAATTTTCTAGCAAACTACCTAATATTAGTCTAACTATAATTTTGTGTAATCAAAACCAATAGGCACGTTTGCTAGCAAGTGTTAGCATTTATACACGTAGATATTGGTGGAGCTTATGTGACAGAGGGAGATGAGCTACAGGGTGGAAAATGTTAACAACTAAATAGCATCTGTCTTAGAAATAAAAGTGAGGTTCATCTCCAGGCTGAGTGAAGCAGAACCAGACTGTGTTTATTTTTGACCAGACAGACACATAGCATCCTGAGGGGAAAAAAATCACCCAAAATAGCTTCATGTTCCTGTCACTTTTGGACTTTAAGGCTGAAAAATCCATTAGTTCAGTGTGAGTGCCGGCGCTTATTTTAAGCTTTTCCCTACTTCACCCAGAGGTGAGACGGCAAAAGAACATTTAAAGACTTTTCCGTTTTAGTGCCACAAATTAATTCTCTTTTCCTCCACATATACATAGAGAATATAAATAGAAACACTGTAAATAATTGCAGCCTTCATGAAAATGAATAAATAAAACAGGCAACATACCTATAATGACTAATATACTGTATATAAACATGTTTCCTGAAGTAGTAGTACATTTTGTTCCTTGCAAAACAGTGGCCTCAAAAGTATTGGCACCCCTAATAATATACTATATGTCCAAAAGTGCATGGACACCTGACCAATCACATTCATATGTGCTTGTTGAATATCCCATTCCAGATTTGGAGCGTGGTTGAGGGGATTTGTGTTCATTCAGCTACAAGAGCATTAGTGAGGTCAGGCACTGATGGTGGGTGAGGAGGCCTGGCGTGCAGTCGGTGTTCCGGTTCATCCCAAAGGTGTTCAGTGGAGTTGAGGTCAGGGCTCTGTGCAGAAAGAGTTCTTCCACTCCAACCTTGGCAAACCATGTCTTCATTGAGCTCGCTTTGTGCACAGGGGCATTGTCCTGCTGGAAGTTAGTTCCAGTGAAAGGAAATTGTAATGCTACATCATACAAAGATATTCTATACAATTGTGTGCTTCCAAAATTCTCACACAGATGGGTGTGATGGTCAGGTGTCCACATAGAAGGTACCTTTTGAATCTTGATGATGCCACAGGCATCCGTAACCCCGAGCCAAGAGAGCAAAATTGACTGTACTCTCTTTCCCCTGTCAATCACAGCTACACTAGCCAAATACTGGCCATTGTGGGCATCTGTGAGCTTATGTATGCAATCCATAAACTGGGGAGAGAATCAGGAGGGGAAAAATACATTATGTGATATACTGTATTAAGAGAAATAGTCTACACAGTGTTAAGGAAATAACGTAGTGTTGATCAATGCTACTCTCCTATTCGATTGATAAATGACATGATGAACATGTTGGATACAGTTTACTCTCAGTAATGCATCAGTACTGGCCTCCATTTTTGGATATATCTGAAAGGTTCAGAAGCTTGTTCTGAAAGAAGCATGACCATGCTGAATAAAATGTCATACTGCCCATATAGCTGATGTTGTATAAAAATGATTATGCCATGTACAGACTGTATAATATTGTGCTTCAAGTGCACTGAGATCTGTGTGATGATATTGAAACTTGTTTTATTTGATCCATCTGATGGAGTAATTGCTCTTCACAATACTCCAAATTTATAATAACTTTACAGATTTTATTTTACCTCTACCTACGTTAAATATAATTTTGGCAATGCAAAAACAATCATCTACAGTGGTACCAGTCATTCCCACCGTGATCAAACTGCACTTCCATACCAGAAGTTGTTCCTAAGGAGGGAAGCTGATCAAACCAGTCAAACTCACTACAGCATCAGAGGTGAGAAGTCTGAATCGATATGACATGATGACTGCAATGCCTTGTGGGATACCCCTCCTCCCCGTCTCATACCTGTCTCTTCTCATTAGCAGGTTGGGTAGACTGGCCTCCTTCCTTCAGCACTCACACAAACTCATCAGATGCAGCTTGGAGCAGCTCAAATTAGAGTCAAAATTTTCAAAGAAAAATAAGTTTCATTCTTTCAGCTTATTTCCATCAACACTTTACTTAAGAGCAGTGTTCATAAGGCCACATGACATGTATATGAGCCCTTCGTTACACTCTGTAAAACTACATGAGAAAGGCGGATTGTCAGTTTTGATGTGAAGTTGTCAAGTGACAGATGTTGGTTTGACATAAGATTGTTATGACAATTTAGCCTGACATAAGAACTGACAGCCATTATGACAACTGATGCCTCTTGGTATAAGCCTTATGAATGTTTATGTAGGTTTATATCAGGTGTCATGAAGATTATAAGTAGGTGCTACAGCATGTAACTTCCTGCACACTGCCCTGAAGATAGAACATGAAAAACAATGCATTGAAAATAAGTTTCTTAGGGACAGTATGCGTAAGGCTACATAGCACCTACATAACACCTTCATGACAAATTTTGTTTCATATCATGACACTTTAGATTGACATAATTGACAAAAGCAGTCTTTATGACAAATGGTGTCTCTTGGTATAACCCTCTATGAATGTTAATGTAGATTTATATCAGATGTCATGAAGGTCTTATGTAGGTGCTATGTAGCCTTATGCACATTGGCCTTAAAACCCACTAACAAATAAAAAATATTTAAAGGCAATGTACATAAGGCTACACAGCACCTACAAAAGACAGTCATAACATACATTTTGATTGACATAAGATTGTTAAGCCTTTAAAAATGTGTTTGTATGTTTATATCAGATGTCATGAAGGTCATATATAGACATGACGTAGCTTTATGCATACTGCCTTTAAGAAAAGTGTTAACTAATTTTGAATATTTTGCTCTGACTGTATGAAGTTGAATTAAATTGGGCCTGCACTGTCATTATGAACAGTATAAGACTCCCATCGGCTGACTTAGCACGCCACATGGCCTGCATGTACTGTACATGACATCAGCACGCTGGCTCGTTGGACTCCAATAGCAGTAAGAGTGCCAGTGTGTGGGGTGATGTAGGGACGTGGCCGCAGCCTGACTCGCTCCTGTGAGAGCTGACCCCCCCCGAGCACGGTGCTAATCCCACCACACTGACAACAGGCTGCCAGCTGATGAGGATAAACTTCCGAGGCTGGAGGAATTACATTGATCTGCGCCCTGTGTCGATACTCATTTCACTATTAAAGTTTCTTTCTGGCCAAAAGAAAAAAAATTTAACCATTTGTTATAACCATCTGTTATAAGCATTCCTACTCAGTGAACCAGTCATCTCTGGAGTGAACACTAGCTAATCTCCCTCCTGATGATGCATCCTGGAGCCAAGTGTGCATCCCAAGCTACAAAAATTGGTAACAATTCCTATGAATGCTGTATTCATAATGACTTATAAAGCATACAGAATACCTTATAATACCTGGGATAAGTGTGTATAAAGGTTTATAAGTACTTCTGATTACACGCATATACTTTATAAATCTTATCACTTTATAGTGTCAGGTTACATAACGCATTATATCTGTTCATAAGAAATGTCATAAGAAGTTCATAAGAATACCTCATAATGCCTGGAATAAGTCTGTCTAAATGCTCATAAGTAGTTATGGTTACACACATACATTTTTTAAAGTTAAAACATATGACTGTCTAATTACATAACGCATTATATTAAGGCCATGTGTGTACACTGAGCGTAAAAAAAAATCAGTAACACTTCCTATGAATACTGTATTCATAATGTATTATAAAGCATACATAATACCTTATAATGCCTGATATAAGTTTGTATAAATGCTCATAAGCCGTTATGGTTACATGCAAACACTTTATAAAGCTTGAATGTATGACTTATGATAGGTTACATAACACATTATATCTGTTCATAAGAAAAACGCAGACAGCAGGATCTGCATTATAACCTCCAGTACAGAAATGTTACCAAACCCTGCATTGTAGGACATTATAGCATACTATTTAGCATTCTTCATTCTTCGTGTACATTCATACTGTTCTTATGAGCAAAAATCATAATGCATTATGTAACCTGACATTATGAAGTCGTATACACATGCTTTATAAAGTATCATGCATACTCACTTATTAATATTAGTACAAGCGTATGCCAGGCATGATGAGGTTTTATGTATGCTATCTAACATGTTAGAAATGTATTTATAACGCATTATGAATAGGAGAAATATCTCTTCACAAGTTCATCTGTGATTGCTTTATCAGAGGCATGGACTTTCTCCAGGACTCTTTCCAGGATTTCTTTCATCCGGACTGGCTAGTATTAGAAAATAATCAACTCCAGCTGTATTGGTTATTTTCCAATATATCAGCACACCCCCAAGTGTTTTAACATATCACACATATCGCCCAAAATTATAACCTAAAATTTTCATTTCAAAATTTCATATCTAAATAATAATTTTAATGTGCGATAGTGACAAGTCAGTTTTCACACAAGTTAAATGTTCAAAAAACCAGAATAAGAGATTTAACCTTTTTTTTAAAAAAAAAAAAAAAAAGCAAAAATTGTCTGATACACTGAAAACATACTAAAATTTAATCAACCATAAAAGCCAGAACAACTTCTGACAGAACTGCATGAGAAGAACTAAAGGAGATATAGCACAATATATTTAAAAACTCAGAAGACATACAAATCCGTCTGGCATTTTACCCATTTTTCCCCCCTGTCTATAAAAAAGGCGCAAAGTCTTACACGTCCAAAAAAATAGAATATTAGATCATGTTTATGGAAGAAGCTACGAGAGCCGAGTGACTGAAGTACAAAACGGTCACAGGTCAGGGGTCAGGTCCTTATTGATGCAAAGGGAGACGGTGTATAATTACAAACAGCTTACGAACCTCCGTCTATAAACTCTTACACAAATGGCTTTGAGAATGAAATACTTCAGAAGAGTCAACACTTGAACTTCATTTCATTTACAACATCTACATTATGTGGTCATGCTGATGCCGAGATTAAGGTAATAAAAATAAGAAGAAGAGAGGAGGGATGATTGGTTCCTGAAATGCGAGTGGAAATGAGAACCCTTCTTAAAGACAGTTTTGAAATTTAAAAAATAATAATTGAGTTAAATCTTTAGATACTGACAATGTTAGGAGACCAGATTATGGGCCACAGTTACGCATTTCCTTCCAAATCCCCCCCAAGATTCGCTCTTTTCTTCATATAAAGTCCTTGCTTTAATACCAAGTCGTTTGTGGGTGACGTGATCAGCTCCGGTGGTTCTCTGCTTGAAGCTGGTTTGGTTTGGAAATGAAATGAAAGATGCTGCGTGTTTACTGTTGGAGTTTTATGGAAGATATCATGCTCAGTGTTCCTGAGGAGTACTGGAAAACGAGTCCTACTCAGGTTGTGATAAATGAACGTTTCTCCTCAGATGTTTGGGAATCAAAAAAAAAAAAAAAAAAACGACAACTCCACGTGTTTTTTTTTTTCCTTTGTGTATCCTTCGAGTTCATCAGCTGGTCTGTAGATTCGCTTGCTGAGGATGGCAAAACCCTTCCAAACGGGGCAACGGTTCTTCATTACAGCATTCTGCAGGTGGGAAAAGTACAGAAACATGTGAAAGAGGTGTTTATTTGGCATATTTGGAAGGAGTCTCCAGTGTCAGGGCTTTGCAACAAGATGTAACACAGGAAAATACTTAGAACAGAGGAATTTATGTTTTGTTTATGTAACTGCATAAAAGAAAGGCTGGTGAGTGAATGACGGCTATAACATNTTTTTGTCCAGGTCTGAGTTTAAATCTATTTTCACAGAATACGCCAATAATTTCATAATTTGAATTTTTTATTATATCAATAAGCGACAATCTGGTGGATTGTTTGAAACTGTGAGGTGGTCATCCTGCATTTCACTGTGAACGTGCTGCCATCTTCTGGACTTTATAGGAAACTATCCATTACAGTGCAGTGCAAAAGTTTGCATCCCCCATAGAGTCTTGAGTTTTGTTTTGTTGTGTTTTTTTTTTTTTTTTTTTATAAATGTCTGTCATTATTTTGGATAGTATCTTGATATTTTAACTTAGTATTAACTATTATTCAGACTTAGTATCTTGTTATATTGACCTAATATCTCGTTATTTGGACCTAATCTCATTATTTTGACTTAATATCGTTATTGCCCTGGCATCTCATTATTCTGACCTAGTATCTCACTGTTATAACTTAGTAAGTCATTATTTTGACCTACTATCTCATTATTCTGACCCAGTATCTCACTGTTCTAACTTAGTAAGTCATTATTTGGACCTAGTATCTCATTATTTTTACCTAGTATCTCATTATTCTGACCTAATATCTCATTATTTTGACCTGGTATCTTGCTGTTCTAACTTAGTAAGTCATTATTTTGACCTAGTATCTCGTAGTTTTAAACTTAGCAGGTCATTATTTTGACTTGGGATCAAATTTCTTTTTTCCTGCCAAATTTTGTGGTTCAGGGCTTCTGTAATTTAACAATAAAACAATCATATAGCAACTTATTGATTTATTTAAATTATTTTTTTTGACCATTTGAATCATGTACCATTTGTGCAATGTATCACTAAATGCCTTGTTGGATTTTTGTCTACATTTTGTCCTTTGTGCTCAATTACACATTGAGGTCCATTATATGGCTATGCTGATTACTGATTACTGTGACGGAGACGCTTCAAGCCCAAGAATGATCTTTATCTGATTATGTCAAATCTTTTCTCAGAAAGTGTTTGTCAATTTTTTTTGGATGCATCACAGTTTGAGACTTTAAACTAAACTGCTTATGTTTTTAAACAAAAAAGAAATTAAAAGTTCTTTAAAAGGTGCAGTATGAAGGGGAGCTAAGGGGAGCTGAGGTAAATGTACCTGGCTCCGAGGTGCTGTAGGGAGGAGACACTACAGGAGCACACAGTTGGATTTCTTCTTCGCTTTCTTCTTTTCCACAGGCGTTTTTCTATTTATCTGTCTGACCAAGTCATAGAAGATCTACAGGAAGTGGAAATGAAAGTTATAAAACGTGCAAGCAG
>JAKKZN010000020.1:15423705-15436314 GCA_033441825.1 Pangasius elongatus | reverse complement strand
TTTACAAGGTTAATATAACTGATTCCAAACAACAAGCTTGTGAAAACATTACATTCCCAGTCTCAGTGGCTTAAGTTGCTACTGAAATCACACTGTTCAATCATCACTGCCAAACATACCATCAAAATATAATGATATGATGTAAATACAAATGAATTTCCCTGACCCACATTCCTGACTCCATTGTTCTGACCATTTCTGCCACAATCTTAAAAATCCACTTTCAAAATGACATTAAATTACATTTAAATAACCCAATGGCATCATGAGGTGTCTCTAAGTTAGATGAGCTGTGAATGCAACTTGGACCTAAATCCAATTTTTTTCCATTTGTTGACTAAACACAGTCATGCATTCTGTGTATTCTGTGATAATGCTCTTTCAGGGTTCTTCCATGGCCCCAGCACAGGATTTGGCTCTCCAATGAGGGACGTAGATGAAGCCTATTCCCGCTTGTCCAATCGGGAAGCTGCTGCACTCGCAGAAGGCCCCGCCTCTCGCATCCCGGTAGCCACAGCGATGCCTGAGCATCCACCAACCCGAGCTCCGACCTCCACCAAACCACAGGTATCAATTCAGCCAAACTGCCCTTTGAAAGGTTTTCACTTCAATAGGATGCTGAGCTTTAGGAGGGATTTATCCTGGTTCATTGGCACACTACTGAGGTCTGTGTTTCCACATGAAGTGTGTCTTTGAATGGCGCTGTTATTCGTTGAATAGAGAAGGACAGAAAATGGTGAAATGTGTGTTTCGAGAAAAGAGATTTGTCCATTTAAATGGGTTAGTTTAAAGAGTTTTGGTTTTCTGTTACATCATTTACATGTATAGAATATAGCAGTTTTTTGTTTTTACCTTACTTGCTTTGTTTTTCTAGTAATGTTCTTTTTCTCAATGACATTAAACAAAGAGATCAGGATGCTTTTGTTGGTCATGTATTGAAACATGGATAAAATGATGGCCACCATGCTGAATATCAGCTAAAAAAAAGAAGAAAAACGATCCCTTACTGAGATTATTAACTACATAACCTGATTCAAATCAAAGAAAATACAAGACAGGGGCCAGTCTTTCTCCCCTACCTAAATAAAACTAAAAATGTACTGATTTGTATTATACATGAAATACATTAGGCCACTACTGTGCATTCAGCATTTTGTGTTTTGGTTCGAATATACAAAGCAGTACATTTGCACATGATGAACATTTCTTCAAAAAAGAATGCTGTTTTGTTTTGCCACTTGACATTCTGCACTAGAAGTTTTAGTTCAGCGATTTTATGCAAAAATGTTCTCGATTCCAAAACTTTGTATAGAGCACATTCAAATAGCTGGAAAAAAAAATAGCACAGTAGTTCCTGAGTGTACTGCAAATATTCTTGGGTTGTTTCATCACGGCAGGTGCACCACGTGAGAGGGACCTGATCTTGTAGATTTGTCTGGCTGTGGCACAGCACCTCTGCTTCTTTATTACTGCATGTGGGAGCCTCTCCTGCTGCTCATAACATGGGCCAAATGAGCTCAGTGCATGCTGGGATGGAGGCGGGGGGAAGGGGAGCGCCAAACAACACCAGTGCTGGGGAGAGAGGTGTCGCTCGCTCGCTTGCTTGTCCGTCCATCCTCCTCCTCCTCCTCCTCCTCCTCATAACCATCTGTTCTCTTTTCTCCTCCACTGGCTTGTTGTCAAGTGTGTGCTTCCTGTCGCTTTCCCCAATTAAGCTTGTTGTCATTTGTGTATCCAATATCAAGCTCATGTTTGGTTACCATAGCACGTTTAGCTTCCTTTCTACATAGAATGAGGATGACAAACACACTCATTACCACAACCAGAGAGAGAGAAAAAAGTTTTTTTTTTTAAATGATATATTATTGTCCTCACATTTAACTTCACACATCTTATGCATAATGTCTCAGGGTAACTGTTTACCTCATTGCAGTTAATCAATTCATCTTCCCCTGGCTTTTTTTTTTTTTTTTTTTTAAATTCAAGAGTAACTTTTAATGCAAGAGTTAACTTTTCTCCTCCACCATGACCACATGTTAACTGCTATGCTCGCAAGCTAGGAGAAAGACAGGACGAGCTACATGCAGTGAGAAGAAGAATTACTTTTTACCAATAAGATTGTTTAGAAAATCTTACATTTGCATCATTTTCATTCTGAAAAAATAGTTCCATAATGTTAGAAACGTTTGTCTGTATCAGTAGTAGCTAAATGTCCATAGCTATATATTCACATTAGCCTCTTTTCTGCTGTTTTAGATTTTACATTTACAAAAAAAGACAAAATTATACAACATTCACATCATGACTTCATTATTTTTATGAAAATCACTTTAAAATCCTTTCAAATCCTGTCATGTTAGCTAACATTAGCTAGCTGGCTAGTACTACCAGTGAGGATTATTAACATTTATGAATATGAAATCAAAATGTTGTCAGTTTAGCTCATTTTAGCTAGCTGGCTACCTTTAAAACATTTGTGAATATGAACTAAAATCTTCTTAGAAGTCTTGTCAGGTTAGCCAACGTTAGCTAGCTGACAATTTTTAGCAGTGGAGATTAGAAATATTTATGAATATGACTTTAAAATCTCTCAGAAATTCTGCAAGGTTAGCTCATCTCAGCTAGCTAGATTTACCAGTGAAGATTATAAATCTATGGATATGAAAATGAAACATCCTGTCAAAAAATGAAAAAGCTAGCCAATTTTAGCAGTGAAGTTTGAAAACATCTTTTAATATGACTAAAACTTCTCTCTGAAATCCTGTCAGCTGCTGTCCTCCAAGACACTAACTTGATGCTAGAATGTATTTTCATATTCCTGTAATCTTTTTCTCTTTCAGAAATTGGCTTTTCCCCTGATGACTGAGTAGCCTAAACGTTGCAGTTATGATAAATTGAGTCTGTTTGTTTTGACAGTAAAAAGAAAGAAATACTCTCTTAATAGTGTTCAAATGACTTATTACTTTGGAAACTAAATTCATTGGAAAAAAATTGCATGTGGTCCTGAACACAGCTCAATACCCAAACACAGGAGTTTTATTTTAAAGCTGAAGAACCATTAAGCCCTGCTGGTTTCTGTTTAACATGCTGTGTACAAGCAGGCATGAGCTCTTAGAGAGTTACGATAGAATAATAGCCCCTGGGGGGACTGATATGTTCGTATAGATATGGGTTCAGTGCCTCGAATATGCAGCCTTAATTTAGCTTCGATCGGTGCTGCCATACAGATTAAGAGCCCAGAGCAACACAGCTCCCTGTAATTAATTAAACTTGTCTGGAGTGCTAGTGGTTTTAAGGTCTCCCTGAACATGTAGATGTAGACTATAAACTGCAGTCTATGCAGACTAGTAAATTATCCTGATCTTAAGGGCCCAAAAAGCGCTACAGGAGGTTTAGTGACAAACTGAACTCATAGTTAGCACTAGCCCAAAACACTTTTATAAGAAGTATGGAGAACGTACTGACAAAGCTATCAATCCACACACCAGCATCCATGAGAAGTTAATTATTTAAATATCACATTTTCTATTTTAAGGTAGCGCATGGAAATTGGAAAATATCACAGATATTTCTGCCACAAAAGCAGATTGCTGGTTTGACAAGTGAAGTGAAGTGAAGTGACAAGTGAAGTGACTTTGTGGCTAAGTATTTAACCCATCCAAGTCCACACACACAGTAGTGAACACACACACACCCGTGAAAACATATTTGTATATGTTTTCTAAGATATATTATAGCTTAGGAGTTCGAATCACAGACTGCGGTTTTGTGTATTTAAAGAAAGGAAGGCATGTACAGAGCCCTAAGGGGACATGGTGATGGAAAAAAATATGAAATGGGAGGAAAATTTATATTTCAGTGCTTTTGCGTTCGCTCGCAAAACTTTTGCATTCCCCCGAGAAACTTTGCATTCTCTAGCGGAGATATTTGAGTTCTCTCGTGAACCCAAATATCTTTGCAAGAGACTGCAAATGTTTTTCGAGTGAACACAAAAGCACTGAAATATAAATTTTCCTCCCATCTCATATTTACTTCCATCACCATGTCCCCTTAGGGCATGAGTGTCCAATCTTATCTGGGAAGGGCCAGTGTGGGTGCAGGTTTTCATTCCACTCAGGCAGGAGCCACACCTGATTCCACCTGTTTAATCAGTTGATCTTGGCTTTCAGTAGACTCAGGTGTGGCTTCTGCTTGGTTGGAATGAAAACCTGCACCCACACCGGCCCTTTCTGGATAAGATTGGACACCCCTGCCTTAGGGGCTCCATGGGCATGTCTTTGAGTCAACATGTGAAAATAAGAGCACCTCAGTGTGGGCGTGCCTTTAAGACCGTAAATGGGAATGCAGACGTGTCTTTCTAAGATTTTTACAGAATCAGTATTTCTGAGAGGATTTTTAACTCATTTATAAATGTTTATTATCAACATTGCTAAAACTAGCTAAAGAGCAAACCTTTTTGCATTTCTGAGAGGATTTTAAATCAAATTCACAAATATTCAAAATCTTCACTGTTAAAAATAGTCAGCTAGCTTTTCATTCATATTCAGGTTCGTTACTGCCAGAATTAGCCAGCTAGCTAACATGAGCTACCTGTCAGCATTTATGACTGGATATTAAGTCATAAATTGTAAATGTTCACATTTTTTTTTTGCTAAAATGAGCCAGTTAGCTAACATGAGCTAATGTGACAACATTTCTGTCACATTCCTAAATGTTACTAAGCTTCAGTGTTTAAATTGCCCAGTTAGTTAACGTGAGCGAATGTACCAATATTTCTGTGAGAATTTTCTTTTCAAAATATTCACAGCTGAAACTAGCCAGCTAGCTAGGGGGAGCTAATGTGTCAGGTTTACTGATTACTGATTCAACATTAACTCATGTTGTATCCTCATAATGATTACTGCTAATGTTATGCTAAAAAAAAAAAAAAAAACCACACAAATGGGGCCACACATCATTACTGCATTATTTTTATGAAAATCACTTTAAAATCTTCTCAGAAATCCTGTCAGTTAGTTCACATTAGATAGCTGGCTAGTAAAACCAATGAGGATTATTAACATTTATGATCTGAAATAAAAATCTTGTCAGTTTAGCTCACGTTAGCTAGCTGGCTACCTTCAAAACATTTGAGAATATGAACTAAAATCCTCTCAGAAGTCTTGTCAGGTTAGCTAACGTTAGCTAGCTTACTATTTTTAGCAGTGGATATTAGAAATATTTATGAATATGATAAGCTAACCTGATAGGAATTCTGAGAGGATTTCAAGTCATTTTGGTTAAAAAAAACAATTTCAGATTTTGACTTTGTGCTTTTAAACAACAGCTTTTTATGGCACGTACACAGATTTTTTTTATTTTTATAATTTTTTTTTTTTTTTTGAGAGAGAGAGAGAGAGAGCTGTGATGCCTGTGGCAGTTCTGACACTTAAAAAAGAAGACGGGTTTTCACAGCTCTATAGCTCAGGAGCAGAACTGAACATACTCAATTAACACTTCAATGTAGAGTGAGGAAGCGTGATTCCAACTGCATCGCAGTGTTATATGATGAAATGGAAAGATATGACTCTTGCTGTTTATCATACCATCATGTAAGGAATAAAGCACTGTGGATGTGCTGTTGTAGGAAATCAGCGGTGGGGTGGTGTGATGCGGCCCAATGAGAAGCAGAATTGACCCTGGAGACTCCTTCTATAAATATTGAATAAACATATCCTTAGAGAAAGTGCACTTATTGTGTAGTGCTGGTACGAGTGGATCGGGTACTACAGTGTTAAACACTGACCTTTTTGCAATAATATTATTGTATATAATAAAGTAGTCTCTGGCTTTGTGTGTGTGTGTGTGTGTGTTTGCATTTGCACATAGAATGCAGCTCGAGGAAAAGCTCTTGGTGAAGTGTTGCCTACTTTGAACATGGCGCTTTTTGACTGGACAGACTACGAGGACATGAAGCCTGAGGACAGCTGGCCATCCAACAAGAAAAAAGGTATGACACTGTTTTTGAGCCTTTCATCTTCACTGCTAATGCTAGCTAGCTAGCTAACGTGAACCACGTCTGAGAGGATTTTTAGTCATATTTCTAAATGTTAATAATCTTCATTGCTAAAATTATCCAAGTAGCTAACGTAAGCCAACCTGACAGGATTTTATTTCATATATATGTAAATATTTATAAACTTCACTGTTAATTTATCCAACTAGCTAATATGTGCTAACCTGTCTTCTACTTTCTACTTTAGGATTTTTAATTCCTGTTTATAAATTTTCATAATCTGCTTCACTAAAACTAATGAGCTAACATGGCATGATTTCTGAGAGGATTTTAAATCATATTCAGAAATGTTCAGAATTATTGCCTATAAAACTAGCTAGCTAACATGCACTAACCTGACAGAGTTGGTGGATTTCTGAGAGGATTTTTAATTCTTATTAATTAATGTTCATAATCTTCAATGCTAAAATGATCCAGATAGCTAATATTGGCTAAGCTGACAGGATTTCTTTTATGATATTTAACTCATATTTACTAATGGTTTGAATTTTCTTCACGACTGGAGCTAGTCAGCTGGTTTACATACAGTAAGCTAACCTGTCATGAATTCTGAGAGGAATTTTTATTTCATAATATAAATGTTTATAAGCTTTTTTGCTAAAATGATCCACATAGGTAAGATGAGCTAACCTGGCAGGATTTGAGAAGATTTTAAATCATATTCACCACTAAAAGTAACTAGCTATCTAACAGGAACTAATCTGATAGGATTTCTTAGAGGATTTGTGTTTAAAGCTTCTTTGAAAAATGGTTTTAAATGGTAAAGAATGTTACTTGATTAGGATTTACAGTAGGTACACTTGAACTTGAACAGTAGGTACATTTAAGAGATTCTAAGCTACCTTTTAATTATAGTTAACTGCTATAATAACTCATTTTTTACAGCTGATCAGAACCACGTGGGTGTCAGGGAACTTCACTAAATTAGGTGTATACAATGCTAGATGCTAGCTAGATACAGTTCATCCCCAGACACTCACGGGGAAAAGAGGCTGAGTGAGCGAGAACGTCCTCAGTCGATACTGAGTTCACCACAGAAGCGATATCTAATGGTGTAAAGTTAATTATGTAAAAATAGGTCGACGGGCTCGTTAATAATCAAATCTTCTCGATTTCCTGAGTGCCGTGCTTACATGAAGAAATCAATAAAAATATTTTAATTACTACGGGTCAATGCGACTGTCAGCAGGTTGAAAGCAGACACACGGTCATCTTTCATAATGTCGTTATTGATTTATGAAACTGAACACCGACGTCTTGCTGAAGTAAGTAATTTTTTTTAAAACTTTTTCTACAAAGACAAGCGGCGCAGTAAGAACATGAGCAGTGGCAACACGACCGTGGGCGCAGATGACATTGAGCCATGTGACCATCACCTCGACTGCCTGCCTGGTCAGTGCACCCACAACCCGACCAATCAGTAGCAAGATTCATCACATAGAAGCCTGAACAGACCAAAGACATTTTTTTTTCTAAAGCTGTCTCTCTCCTTTGTGGATCATTTCAGGGTCCTGCTGTGACCTCAGGCATCACGAGTGCACGCCACATAACCGTGGTCTGAACAACAAGTGCTACGACGACTGCATGTGTGAAGAAGGTGGGTGTTAGGAATGAGTCGTTCATGAACGAGTCAAGTCTTTGAACCGAATCTTTTAGCTGAATGACAAAAAACTCAGTGAAAAAAGAAGAGAAAAAACTCAGTTCATATATATATGAACTGATTTTTTTTTTTTTGCAATGTCTTTATGCTTGTAGTGTAATTTAATCAAAATGCTGCCATGGAAACCTCATTTCAACATCTGAACTGTGAATTCATTCGTCGTCAGTAACCGTGGTGATGTTTGATGTTGCTTTCGTTAATTAAACTAAGTAACGTTAGTTTATTCAGCCATGTTTATAGATATATACAGCACTGACTTACATGCCCTACATCGTTATTTATTTGAAAACTGTTCTCACTGGTCAAACTATTGTAAACTTTGTCTGTTTAGAAAAAAAAAAAGAGTCATTTGGGAGCCGAAAAGAGTCTATTCAAGTCGACTCCAGTTGATCTGACTTCCTGCAAAGAGCCGGAACTCGGTGTGGCCATTGTTGATTATTTCTTTTGAAAATGTAACATGATTAGGGAGAAAAGTCAAGCAGAATGGTAGCAATGCACAAATTACACATAAAGTACTCACAACACTTCGTTTAAAGTAGCACAGCTCCCTGGTCTTTAGTATGAAACTACAAGAAAGAATCATAAATCTAAAATAAATGTCTACGCCTCAACTCAAATACTGATACCTGGAAGATTGTTACGTTTGGTTCAAAATGCACACGTGGGTTTCACTTAGATGTGCGTGACGCTGACACGTGATGAACTTTTAGTGATTTAGTAGCTGCTAGTCTCTGAGACTTAAACTGTTGCATTTTTTACACGTGTAGGTCTCAGATGCTACGCTAAATTCCACCGCAAGCGAAGGGTGACCCGGAGACGTGGCCGCTGCGTGGAACCCGAGTCGGCCAACAGCGACCAAGGAGCCTTCATCACGATCTGAGAGAGAGATGAAAAACCGATCATGACCCTACAACCCTGTACCTCCTTCTAAAGACTTCAGATGGACTAATCCTGAATTGTAAAGTTTAGCGAGTCAAAAAAAAAAAAAAAATTAGACCAACTCGCCTGTGTGTTAAAGTGCACTGTGTACCAACGTCACTCACACTGTACATATCATTTTGTGTCCCAACTGGACAGGAAGTTGTTTTTTTTTTAAACTGTGAATGCTTTTTCCAAAACTTTGCTGTAATAATTATATTGCAATGGTGTGATGGAGTTTTTGCCTTGTTTTTTTGTTTTTTGTTTTTTTTGGCTTGCTTATTATTTATACTGCACCTATTTGTACAGTACAATTCCAACAATGATACAGGCCAATTTATGTAATACTTCTCATGATGAGATTATTATAAAATAATTATAGGATGATTCAACATTTTGTAAACATTTTAACCGATTTCATGAAATTGATTCATCTAATTGCATTAGAAATTTTTTTTTTGTTGCATTTTTAGGAAATAAATGCTTGAATAAAGAAGCAAAAAAATATATATATAATGATGTCATAATGAGAAATATGACATAAATTGAGTCACTATATGTTCAGTATATGTTTTTGGCTTGTTAAAATTTACTGCAGTGTAGGAAAAAGATACGTATTTGTTTTCTTCCTTCAGTGATTTGTTCTCCCTTCCTGGCTTTATTTTAATGCGTTTTTTTTTTTTTTTTTGTATGCAGGGCTTGAGGTGACCATCTGGACTTTATTTGGTCTGTTGAATACACCACACGTATTGTGTTTTGTTTTGTTTTTTTCTGACTTCGGTGTCCTAATTAAACTAATGCAATTAATAACACACTGGTTTTCCATTTTTTTTTTGTGTGTGTGCATGGACATATAGCTGTTGGTTAGAATACATAGACTAATAAATCATATATATTTTTTTCTCTTAATGATCAAGAAATCTCTAAACACACACACACACACTCTCTCTCTCTTTCACACCTAGGGGCAAATACACATTACCAACTACCGGGATGTGTCTGGGAGGTGGAAGTGAATTGGAGAAGCCAGAGAAAAAGCACACGGACACGGGGAGAGAACACGGGCTCCCTCTGGTTTGTTTGTGGTTCTCCTTTAAAATCCAGACATTGTTTAAATTAAGACGCAATAACACAATTTTATTAGACTATTGTTCCTGTAACTGGGATAAACTACTACATGTTAATGTGACTGGTAATGCAGTGACATAGGCTGCATAATTAACAGACAAACGACAGATGTACTAGGACAAATTCTAACAAAAACACACTACTTTGGGGCTCTTGAGTGGGGCAACAGAAATGTGTTTGCTCTATGGTTGGGTGTTTGCGACTTTGAATCCTAACGATCCCTCCAGCCATTCGTGGCTAGGACTCATGCGAGCAAACCTGGCCATGCTTTTCTTTCGGGGTGGGAGGGGCATATGCTCTCTCATCTGTCAATCACAGTAACACTAGCCAATCGTGGGCATCTGTGACCTCGTGTATGCGGAAGAGGGTAGATAGCGCTTTCCTCCAAGTGTTTTATTCTGCCCTGTGATGCAATATGACCAGCCGATTGGAAATGATGTATTTTTCAAATGTTACAAAAAAATAACTTACCATTTAAAAATCTGTTTATGATCACGTGACGTTCAGTTAAATATGGGGTCTTAGGCCCCATTTACACCTGGCATTAATATGCATCATGGGTGATTGGATCTCAAGTGGACATGCTTGAGTACAGATGTGAACGGGGTCAAATGCATCTCGATCACTCAAACCATGTCATTTCAGAATTTAAGCTCTTGGATGATTCACTACAAAATTGGGTGGGTGCAAAAATGTCCTTTTTCTCAACAGCAAACATGTCTTTAAAACTACTGCCTGCCATTTTATGTGATCCGTGACCAATCCTTTGTAGTGCTTTTCTTCATCTGTATTTCGTTACATTTCAAGTCATTCTTCATTCTGTTAAATGAATAAAATCTGTCTGTTTTTCTTGTGTAAAGAAGCTCGAATTTCAAACTCCACCACATTTCACAGTTTTTGTAGTACTCTTGAAATAGTCTCCACTCTCCCACGCATCACGCTTTCATTACAAGCTTGTATGTAAGAATTAGGTCATTTTTACTCTCTTTGTGTCTCTATCAGATTCTCTTTCTCTCTCTCTAACACACACACACACACACACACACACACTGTTCCAGCCTGCCTCCATTCGGGGCACATAAATCTCACTCGGAGCTCATCTTTCTCATTCTCTCTCACTGAGCCGAGCACAAACCCAGTGCAATCGATACCTCTAAGCGTTTACAAGAACAGTATTAACTTGTGCCCTTGTCAATATTTTCACAAAAAAAAGACATCCCTGCATATGATACACACATTCTTCTAGACTTGTAGGCTTATCTAATTACACAGAGAAGCTGCGGAACTGTTGTTATGCTTTTGTTTCTGATGTATTTTTAATCTCTCCGGTTCATGCTGCATTGTGCCTGGTGCTGGAACAGATATAGATCACGCACACACACACACACACACACACACACACACACTGGGTTCACCTGGGACCTGCTTCGACTGTAAAACACACCATAAAGCATGAGATTTAAAAAAAAGAGAAAGAAAGAGAAGGACTTTCTGGAACAATGACATGGTGGACGTCATTTACCAAAGACATGTCTAACAGGTTTAAAACTATGGTAGAACTCGAGAACCACAATTCCCTCATACAAGAAATCTCACGGCTTGGATTATATCACCAGTAATTATTTCTATAACGTGCACACAATTCTGCATCACGGATTGATTTGTTAAATAATCTGGCATGGAGTTTGGTGGCTTGAGTGTAGTGATGCATTTAAATGCAGTTAAATCTGGAAAACTGCCTTTTTAAAAAACACCAGCAAAAAAAAAGTTCATGGAAATCCTCCACATCATCCACACATGACAGTTCTACAAGGAGGAAAGATTTGTATTAGAAACCCCGACTTCATCGTCCATCACCTGGACAAAATAGAGCATGACAAAACACAATGGACAGACTGCATCCACTAGGGATAAGATTACTTAGCCAGGGGTGACAAGAGGTCAAAGGTCACCATCTGCCAGTCGTGTGCCACACAACAGGGTGTCAGCCAAACCCCCCTAATTTGCCTTTATGTCCTACAGAGCTAACAGCCCCGAGTGAGGTTCATCCAATCAGAACTGTCACTGTGTGGACACGGAGCAGGTGGCTCATTGAATACGCCGTGTGATCCTTCTTTACATTTCAAATCTTTGCTGGGATTTTGATGAATTTTCTGCCATTATTAAATCATTTATTAAATACAGTTATCATGTATATGACGATATAGAATGGGAATTTGCCTCGGTTTGTTCTGACACACCCAGCTGGGCCTTTGTGTTCCCATGTGCTCCAACCAGTTCTAATAACACAGGTCTGATACAATGTGCTGCAGAAATTAAGTTGTCACGCTTGATATTTCACACAGGGCAAGTCATCTCTGTTCCCCGGATCCGGGGATGTAATATAAAACGTCAAATATGATGCAATTCAGCAGACTCCTAGCACCAGTTCCCACCTATAAAGATGATCTTCACAAATATGAGCTGAAATTCCCCAAACACTCACACACACACACACACACACACACACACACACACACACACACACACACACACACACACACAATAAGCATAAGGCAACAGACAGAATAAATAATTATAAATACATGGAAAAATATATATATTATTTGAAAAAAAAAAAGATTCCTTCAGGATATTGTTGAATAATTAAGGGCTCTAGATTCCTAAATGGTTCTGTTTGGGACATTTTCTGAAAAGGAAAGACTTTTTGTAGGGTTTAGAACTCATGACTCCAGTATCAGTCAGTAAACTCATCAGAGTTTGAGATTTACTTATGTATCAATCAATAATTAAATGAATAATGAACGAACAAACAAACAAACAGATAAGATAAGATAAGATAAGATAA